>OZ021721.1:48521458-49121458 GCA_963978545.1 Linyphia triangularis | reverse complement strand
TATTTATTCATTTGAAATATGGCAGCTATTTATATATCTTCTGTTTTCCTTGATTATGTATTCTAAAATTGTTAGTTTTTAAATCAGTTGCAATGTACCTTGGTATGGATAATGGTAGAGCCGATACGTAAAAATAGCAAATTTTTTTTATTTAAAAAAAGTACATATATCACAAACATTTAAAAAAGTGTAAATATTAAATTGATTATGTGCGTGGAAGAAATTGCAATAGTGCGTGGAAAAAATTGGTTTTTTAGCCTATAAATTATCCGAATGTTATTCAAAACGGCTAGATTCGAAGAACGAATAAGAAAACAAAACCTTTACGTGAGAAGCATAATATAAATTCAAAATGCAAATTTAATACATAAATTTAAAATGCAAATTTAATACATAAATTTAAAAATGCAAATAAATTAATACAAACTTAATGTCGAATTGAAAAGGAACATTTTTTGTTTCATAAATATTTCATTATAAAACTAGTAAATACTGAGTAGAGTAAATAGAATCTATGATTGATTCCTCAAATATTTTCTAGATATCATCGAAATTTTTACTATTGCTTGAAACCTACATTTTATAAAGTGAATTTGACACCGAAAAAATAGCTTGATACAGTAAGTTCAATACTCTATAAACTAACATAAAACATGCATTGTTTCTAAGAAAAACTAGAAACCTGTTCATAGAAATATGTTATCAATTTTAGTTACTTCAATGTTCAGGTTTAAAATTTAAAATCTAAAAATAGTATTAAAATTATGATATTTGTGCAATGGAAGCTATATTTTAAAAGAACATGCAATTTATACACGTAATAGTAATGATAATTTTTTCAAACGTCTTTTTAATTAATTTTTAAACAGATAGTATTATTTAAAATGCTGGAAATTTAATACTAATTAAAAAATGGTGTCCTTTTTGCTAATTTCCTTCCACTTTGGAAGTGTAGCATCACTTTAAGAGACGCTGCTATGCATATTGCTTTTTAAACGGAGAATTCTCTAATTCGAATTCCTCAATGTTATCACAGTTATAAACCGATGATGAAAATATCCAGATCTAATGCAATATCAGGTAGTCTTTTACACTTATTGGTCTCCCTGAATAAGCAATAATATTAAGCAAGTTGTTTCAGTTTTAAATGTAGTGTTTTCTAATATATAGATTAACCTGATAGTTTTATAATTCTTAATTATTACCTTATTTATATATTACAGGGTGGATAGAATGAAATAGGCCCCAGATTATTTCCAAAATATAAGTTTGGAATCGATCATTCGGAAATAATTTTAACAATCTGAAACGCGGGGTCTCTTTTAATCTGCCCACCCTGTATTTACTTATTAACTTATCACATGCCATACATTTTAAGCCCCGGTATTAGTACTCTTAATGAATTTGATCATATATTGATAAAAACTGGGGGTGTGGAACATCGCTCAACTTTCAATTACACTATAATACTGGCATGGATTTGCGTCGTTCACCGTTATTATGTTCATCATTTATTTAAAAAAAATTGCCAGTATGGTGATATTTTTTTCGTTAATAATTCTTGATGAATCTTTAAAAAAAAAAAAACATCGCCAAAATTGTGATTTTGGCGATGTACTTTACGATAATTCTTATATTATCTTTTATTATAAGTGAAACTGTGGGAAGAAGAAAAAAAGATGATTGATGAGGTATGCTCAAGAAAAGAGAACTCTGTGTTAAAGGCATTCGTTTTTTAACTTTTTACGCCATTAAAGCATGTAGGTGGGGATGTTTAGAACACCTTAAGAGGCACAAGCACAGCGATTTTTATCAAAATCTTTGGAGCCGTTTTTTAGCAATCATTGAAAAATATGATTTTTTCAATGGCAGTTACCTTATGCGCATGCGCGATTTTGACAAAAACCTTAATGGTAGGTCTTTGGGTCATCACTAACCTGCTCACCAAATTTGAACATCCTAGGTCAATTTCTTCGGGAGTTATGCTGACCATAGACACACAGACGCACAGACACACAACAGACATAAATTTTTTCTAGATCACTTTTTTGAAATCAGGGTCTTCCAAAACGTGGAGATTGCAAAAAAATCGAAAATGTTTTTTTGACTGAATGCTACACTTTCATTATCCTATGTATAATACATATGGGTAATTGAAAGTAAAAAGTGTATACTTTTCATAATGAGTCATACTAAATGGCTAAACTAATTTCAACCTCGTTTGGCATATTAGTATAATCTAAGATTAATGAAGAAGCTAGAGTTAATATTGAATTTTACCTTAGGTTGCTTAAAATAGCGTAAATTTAATTTAATATACAAAATTCTTTTTTTTTAAAACTATATCCCCATTTCTATCATTTTTTTTAACAAATAATATTTATAAAGGATGCTTTAAACTTATTGATTGAATGTTTTTATATTACATTTAAACTCATTTTGTATACCATATTAGTTTGTAAAACGTGAGTTTCTGTTTATGAGTTAAAATTTATTTGTAATAATTTATCTTTTTAATGTGTCACAGCCATGACAAATGCATTGTACACTACATTAATATAGAGCTTAACCTTCATCCCCTTATATCGTCGGCTTATAAGTGAAAGACATGACTTACACGAAGTCATTTTCTTTCAGTTGTAGAATTATTTGCTTATCTTTTATATCATCCCTCCACAGAAGTTAGATGTTCGTTGAAAATAAAAAAATTTAAGTATTGAAGAAATCTTTTTGCAAATCTTGATTTTTTTTTATCGTCGTTTTAGAAAAGTTTGGTTTTTTTATTGTGTTTCACTTGTAAGCCGACGATGTACTATTTTCTCTTGCAAGCGCTCAGCGCCTTATTATCTTTTACTTTCGTTTTCCCATCTGAGTACTCACTGCAAAAAAGTAGTAATAGACGTCGCCTCAAGCATGTGCTATATAGTTAAATTTTGATATCTGGTCGATTTACTATACTTATTTATAAGTAAAATCACCTGGTTGACGCTTCTAAATTTGGAAAAGTTTTTTTTTTTTTTTTCTTTCTTTTTCTTTCTTGCTGTCGAAAAAATATAGGAATTTAGATTTGAAAATGCATAAGGATTTCGATATTATTAACCATGGAAAAGAGTGCTGTAAAATTTTACTTAAACTATGTTCAATAATCTAGGCATTATACTTCATTAATATCGACTCCTATGTACTCATTAAAAGAAGGGAAAAAGAGAATCATTCGAAATATATATCTACGCTCCTTTATAGTTCAACATTTCTACGCCAAATTTAACAGAAGTATTTTCTTACACTATTTAGATGTAAACAAAACACTTTTTAGAGTAAACAATAAAATAGTCATGAATAATTTTAAAAACAATATAATATTAAAGAGTACATAAACCAAATAAGTAAAACATTTCATTAAAAGGTTTTAAGAGAATGACCTGATTTAAAAATAGTCTTTATTACCGTTTCTGCAGCGAGCATTTAATCTATGTGCTATAACTTTTGGGAAATATATATATATATATATATATATATATATATATATATATATATATATATTTATTTGTGCGTAGTGAAAAATTGTATTCTCTAGTCAAAATCTAAATTAATTGAAAAGAGAAAGTAGAACATACAAATATTTGTTTCAGTTTTATACCGCTAATTTTACTGCATCAAATTTGGGCCAACTTTTTTTTTTAATTTTATTAAACTACTCTGCCTTTAATTTTACTTACTGTCTTTTATTAATCTTCCTCCAATTTTAAAACACTAATTTACCTTTAATTTTACTAAACTACTCCACCTTCAATTTCACAACACTAATTTACCTTCAAATTTAAGCTACTCTATCTTCAATTTTACTAAACTACAGTGTCTTCAATTTTATTAAATGACTTTTTCTTCAATTTTACTAAACTGCTCTTCCTTCATTTTTCTAAACTATTCTACCTTCTTAGATAGTAAGCTGAGAGGGATAAACTTCCTTTTTGTTGGCGGAATATTTATTTTACTATCTAAATACCCTTGTTTCTTAACGGCGAGCCGTTGAGAAGAATGAGTAATTAGCTATTTCAATAAATATTCTAATTAATACCGCAGTATAGTTTATTTTTATCATAAAAAGCAGAAAATGATTGCTAATATTTAAAAAAGACATCAGATATATTAATTTAAAGAGTCCATCTTACTGCTAAAATATTTAAAAGCATATAATTGATAAAAAAAATAAAATAATAATAATAATAATAATAGTAATAATAATTAATCTAAATTATTATAATTTTGTACACAGTAAAATTGCTTTTTTTTCCTATTATGTAAGTATAAATATTAGTTCTCGCAAATGTGCTGTGTATTTTATTTTAGGGAATAGAAGGGCACAAAGAATAATGCAAATTTCAAATTTGTGTCCAAGTAAAACTGGGATTTCCACTCGATTTTGTACCATACATGATGGGTATTATTTTTCTGTAGTTTTTTTTTTAAGAAAAAAGTTGCTATATGAAAAGATAATTGCGTAAACATTTTTACTTTACTGAAAACAGTTGCATTGTCAGAGCAAAAGAACTTGTTTTTGAAGCATTTACTGTGTGTGATCTCTGGTCAGGCACCTTTAACACCTGTATTTCTTCAATTTTTATCTAATTATTTAAAACATTGAATACCAAAGCACAAGAGTACGATAAAACCAAATGTTTATATTATTTCTTGACGGTATCTTTTTTTTTTTTTTTTTTGCAAGGATCTCTTTTTCACCCTTCCATGAAAACCAAAATGGATAAATGATATACCAATTTAAAGGCTAAGATCTTAGCTTCTTGCGAATAGTTTACTTACAATTGCACACTGTGTTGTTTGTTTGAAAATCGAAGTTTAAATACCCAAATAGTCCTAAATTTGTGGCAAGTTGTGATGGTATAAAGCATATGGGATCACTGTAGAAGAGAGAAAACTGCAATTTAAGCACGTTAAAGAAATCAAAGGAGTTTAATATCTCTCAGCAATAGCGTACAACATATAACTCCGAGGAACTTTTAAAAAAAGTAATTCCTCTAAGCAATATTAAATGCATAGTCTGCGCACGGGTCACTCTAGTATATTTTAATAACAATTATTTATTATCTCTCAATATAATTAGCCTTATCTTCATAAAGTATTAGGGAGATAGCGTGAAAAATTACATGAAAAGTCATCTAAAAATTATTAGAAGTATCAATCGCAAAATATTTAAATGCATATAAATAACTGATATAATAAATATTTAATTTAATTAAAATTATGGTCGTATGATATTCATTTTTTTGTATCTTATAAATCTACTTTCTTTTTCATGTTACGTTAATATTGTTTTTATAAATCGAAAATGTTCTTTATGGATTTATCTTTCACTTTAGAAAACTCACATTAGAACGCAACGTTTAACTTTTAAAAAATGTACTCAATTTTTTTCTTTACTTGGAAATACAATAATACGTGATTTTTTAAGTTTCCTTATAATTCGAAGTTACAGAGAAGAGGGAACATGAAAATGGATGATTTTGAAATAAACTATCTTCAAAAACCAGAGATAAAAAACAGTCACTCTACACGTTCAAAAGTGGAGCGAACACATTAAGTTAGTGAAAAAATTACGCAATTTCTTCATTAGACATTAGACCTTATCTTTTCAATTATAAAGATTTACTCACTAATATCTAGTAATTTATGCCAGTTCTTTGTTTTGACAACCTTGAGATTAATAGCACTCTAGATCTGATGAATTCCCCTCTTAGATAGGAAAGGAATCCATTTATTGTTTTGATACGACTTCAGAATATATAATAAGAACACATCTTAAGGTTCTCAAGGTATTTTCACACTTTTATCTTTTATGTGGCCTGCTATTTAAATAGTTGTAAACCGGGGAAATACCTAGTCTTAATTTTAAATCAATCAAAGGTGTATTTAAACTCGGTTTTTAATAAACCTTTAATAAATGGAATTATTCATGCTCGCTTTATTGTCTACTAACTGTAAATATGAAAGGGGAAAAAATGTAATTATAATTTGAAAATAGGTTAATAGACAATAAAATAAGGTTTTATAATTTTGGATTTCTTTTCTAGTTTTAATTTAAACATGTTTGCGGGATTTAGTTTTTGGAAAAATTTAACCTGATTATTAGAGTGGTAAATATTATTAGATTTCCTAAAAGTGCTTGCACATTATTTTTCTGTAAATTTTTAATATGTGTATTGTATTACCCTTTTTATAATATTTAACATATTCATTATACTATAAAAACTCTTTACTCGGATACTTTTAATTAATTTGTGTTATTCATTTAAGTTAATATTCGGGTTAATAGCTGTATCATGACATTAACACGTGTTTCCCTGTCAAAAGATATTTACATACATGTCAACCATACCTATACAAAAAACTCTTTTTGAAATTTACAACTCAAAATTCCAATTATGCATAGTTCAATTACAGTTATTCGAATCAAACGTTATTAACAAACTTACAAAAAAAAAAAAAAAAAAAAAAAAAAAAACGTAGCGTTTCTCAACATTTCATTTATCAGTCATGAAATGTAAATTATTTTATTTGGCATTTTCTATAATGGTAAATGAATATATTTGTGTTATTCTAATGTATATTTATTAAAGAAACTATAAAACGTAAAACGTTATTAATTATAAATAAATAAAAAAAGCAATCCTCACAAATTAATAGTATAACCCATAAATACTAAGTTTTTTATATAAATCCTTTATATGCATTGCCAATTTTTATGTGAAATTGCAACTTGTCGAGGTCAGATAGAGTTTTCATAGTGTTTGACTACTGAGAACAAAATATCCATTCCGAATTATTTACTACTTTTTAGCCCCCGAAATTTGATTGAATGCATTGTCATCTGCAACGAGTCTATTGGCCAAGATTCAGCTAGATTGGAAGACGGAAAGTGGGTTATTTGAAATCCGAAGATTTAGTATCGTCAACCTTAATTAGGGAAGGTTTCAATCATTATATATCGTCAAATTGATCATGTTTGAATTAAGCTTGATATCTGGATAATATAACGTGAGTCAAAGCTGATAAGTCTGACATAAGGCAATAGCAACACGTATTTTTTAATTAGTTTGATTAAAACAATTTTGGCAACAGGAAAAAGTTTCAACAATGATCGGTTAAAATTATTTATTACTACCCAAAGCAAAGTTGAATTGACCGGACTTCACTCCATACTAAATTTATGCATTCAAGTTAAATTACCTTTTACTTATTTTGATTAAAACAATTTTGGAAACAGGAAAGAGTTTTAACAATGCTGGGTTAGATGAAATTTATAAGTATTCCGATGCGGTTATGGAAGCTTGCGTAAAAGCGATCTTTTGTGAGAATGACAGCCCCCAAAATTTGATGGAATGCACTGTCATAGACATCTAATCTATCTGCCAAGTTTTAGCTCGATTGGATAATGGCAAGTGGGTTAATTAGGCCTCCACAGATTTGCCCGGCAGCTATAAACATACACACCCAGTCAACCAACTACTCACCCACACATACAATCGAAATTGATATAAAGGATTTAAAAAAAAAACGGGGTTTCTTAATTTCATTTCTGAAGTTAATATGCATGTGTTTTATTTTAAATGATTGCGATGAAGTATATTCTATTAAAGCAAAAAATTATGTTTATATCAATGTTACATACATTTTTTAGAAGAAGCCAAACGCTATTAATTATAAATAGGAAAACTATCCACACTAGTGAAAAAAAAGCTACGTTTTTCAAATTTGATTAAAAAAATATAAATGCATTTTATTTTAAATGATTGAGACGAGTCATATTCTATTATAGTAAACCATTGTTTTTATCATATTATTATATATATTTTCTTAAAGAATCCAAACGTTATTAACTATTTATAAAAACCATCTACACAATTGAAAAAAATAAGCGTTTCTCACTTTCATTTCAGGAATAAAAATGAATATATTCTATTTTAAATGACTGAGTGGCATACATTCTCTCACTAAATACGAAATGATAATAAAAACAGCTGATGATTGAACAATGAGATAATAGAATGAAATAATTGCTTCACACTTCGCTACACAGAACAATAAAAACCATGAATGAGTGTTTCAGACGAGTGCGTAACCGTGTGTACGGAAATAAGTTATCTTTATTATAAGGTGAGTCTTGCAACTAGCCATGAACGTGGAAAACTAAAACATAGTAGAGAGGAGAGTACATATTTAGCTTGGATTGAATCCAGATCTCATAATTGTATCCCATTTTATTTTGCTACTCTCAAAATATAATAATTAACAATTAGGAATACAACAACCCTTTATAAATTTGCTTGTTAATTTTTTATATTTTCCCCATAAGAATTTATAAATGTAAATAGAATATAAACATTGAAAATGAGCAATGTGCTATACTTACTTTCCTCAGCTGAAAACGATTTAGTAGTGCTGATTTTTTAATATTCTGGATTTAAATATCTGTTTATTTTGCCTTCAAAAATAAATTAACTAAACATTGTATGGTTAAATAATGTTAAAATAAGTTAACTTATTTTTGAAGGGAAACTAAGGAAACGTCAGTCCACAGCTGTTTGAGCCCGGCAACGCCGTGCACTTCAGCTATTACTTAGGGAGAACTAGGGATACTTGACCCAATTTTTAGTTTTGGGTGTTTAGATTTTATTTTACATTACTTATGGGTGGGTAAATTATGTATATTTATACTTCATTAAGTATTACACAATATTTATGAATATCTTTCTGAAGTATTAATTGTAAAGTTGGTAATACATGAAACATAAAAAACCTTCAACTTAGGTCAAGTATACCAGTGTATAGGGATACTTGACCTAAGTCATATATTTGGGAGTATACAGTTTAAAATTTTAAATACAACACTTTTACATAGTAATAACATAACTCTCATTAATAAGTCCAATGTTAATACTTTCCTATACTTGTTCAATGAGGTCAATACTTTTTATTTTTATTAGCTACATAATGTTAATATGGTGTCCACTTTTAATTTTTATTGAAGAGAGCTAAAAATATTAATAGTTTGAAAGCTATTTCTGTTCTTATACAAGTTCAAGAAAAAGAAAATAACTATTTATTTAACTGCAAATGTAAACTCAGATTAAAACCCAAATTTTTTGTTTCTATAATTTTTCATTGAAAACTCAGGTGGATGAAGAATAGCCTGATTTTAGTCAGGTTTGTGTATCCTCAGGTGTTTTGTGCATTGAATATTATAAAATCTTTTAAAAGGTGAGTAAACTGATACACCTAATGGTTGTAGCCTATGAAAACAATGTCGAGGGAATTGTAATACCATTAACTCTTGTAACATCGATGGTAGGCAACGACATACAACTTTCAAGAATATCCATCAGTAACAATACCTTTATATCAACTGATACACCTAATGGTTGTAGCCTATGAAAACAATGTCGAGGGAATTGTAATACCATTAACTCTTGTAACATCGATGGTAGGCAACGACATACAACTTTCAAGAATATCCATCAGTAACAATACCTTTATATCAATTGAACATCTTACATACTTAACAAAATGGTGTAAAAAGAATAATAAAAAAAAAAAAAAGAATCAATAAAACCTGCCAAATGCATCTGAATTGTATCTCTATCTTGGGTCAAGTATCCATTTATGATGCCTTGGATCAAGTATCCCTAATTGTACATTTACTATATAACCCTAAAATGCAACCATTTGCAAGTAAGCGGATAAATGCTATTATGTATGTAATTGTAGCTTAAAGTATACTTACAAAAATTAACAATTTAAAAAATGTCTACTTTTAAACAAAAACCCTTTTCACATCAACGTTTACAATACAAAGATATTACTTTGGGAGCATGAAAATTTAATTTGTCTTATAATTTAAAAACGGATACAGATTCAGTTGTCATTTTTACCATGTAGTTTGCTAAATGAAGGGCAAGAAGTGATACTATTTCCAACTTATGAAACCTTCCCAATTCTGAGAAAAAGGCATTTGGTCAAGTATCCCTAGTTTCCCCTTTATAAAATAAAATGTATATTAGGTAGTCTTTCACTGACATGAAGAGTAAATTGTGTAAGTACATAATTGATTATATTACTTAACAAAAGTGAAATTTTTCAGAAGTAATTGAATAGTTGCAATAGTAAGATCAATTCAAGATCACACAACCTATAAATCTTAATTTTACTTAGATCTTTATACTTTATTCTTTATATATTACTTATACTTTGAAATTAAACAATACAAAAAGAGAAAACAATTTAATGATGCAATAATTTCCAAAACGCGTGTTTTTTTTATTGCATCTATGTATATTTTAATACTCAAATCTTGGTGGCTCCACGGACCCCTTTTGACATCCTTACGGACCATTTATGGTCAACATCCTACGGTTTGAGGACCATTAATACACACGAAAATAACAAGTTGATAAAAAGTATTGCCAGAAAATGAGGCTTGTAGTTAGCCGTGAACGTGAAATATCAGAATATAGGATAGAGAAAGTAAAAAATTGATTTGGATCGACTCCAGGTCTCATAAAATATATTGGCGTACCAAATTCTTTTCCTACCAGATATAATAATAAACAATTAGGACCGCAACAACACTTCACAGATTTATTATGTTCGTTTTCGTTGACACAAATGCAGGAATGGATTTCTAGAAACAACGCGCGAGATTTTGGGTGGCTACCAAGACTGCGTGGTATTTTCTTGGTAAGTTATAATAGAAATCTTGAAAGGTGGGTAAATAACTGGGTGTTCTTCTACTACCATCAAATACGTGATTCATTATCAGGTTTCTTTTGAAAATCGAAATGCTCTATTTAGAAAGTTTAGGACGTCTATCATAACGTAATCAAGAGAACAATGTATTGTAAATCAGTGATGATTCATGAGAACTGTTTCAATTAAGATTTCTAAACAAAATGTATCAATCATAAATAAAAGTAATTTGGTACTTAAAAATGCTGGTAATAATTGAAAATTGTTTTGAAAATAAAAATTGTATTATTTCCAAACGTTAATTTAATAATTTCAAAAAATATTTTGCATAAAACGGTAACACAAAAGCTAATGCAAACTTTTTAAATTTTGAAAAACATAAATAGCAAAAGTGAACTACCGAGAACAGAAGTTATGTGAAAATGCAAAAGACATGATCCCTCAACATTCCGGACCAGTAGTTCTGTCCGATGTTGTGGCAAGAGAAGTGAGTCGTATAGGGCCACCAATTATAATATAATAAAGAATAAACTAAGGTAAAACGTATAAATTTTGATAATAGTTCTCCAGATAATAAATACGCAACATAATGATTACACAAATTTTTATTGCTACGGTGTTTGAAATCCAGGTTAAATAGATCCATACATTTTAATGAATTACAAGGACACTAGTGGCTAAAAGGGGAATTTCTCTTCTCTTGGAGATTAAAGGGGACTGAAATTAATTAAATAGAACGTTCAATATAGTTAAATATGTAAGTATTGTCAAAAAATCAAATACATAAACTTAACTTGGCAAAAGAGCCAAAGTTGTTCAGGGTTCTGGTCGTGAGGAGGTGCGGGGGGTTGTACAGCAGGCTACAGTCTGTGGAGTTAACGCTCCCAGGTATTGACATCTAGTCCAGTGGAAGGCTGGGCAATTTTGAACATCAGGTGTCGCTGGGCGTGAGGGCGGTGGTAAACATGGCTGGTATATATCGGCACATCACGCTTTCCCAAGCATCAAGCGTAAGCTGGTGACTGGTTATGCTGTCCCGGAGTTCAGGGCTTAGATCGTCCGCATTCGTAGATCTCAACGGACTGGGTTCTCTGAGGGCGACAGATCAGAAAAATCCAAAAAAAGGTCGACCTCTCTAGACAAATCCACCTCCAGTCTCCTCTTCTTTTTCACCCAGCAGCAGTCCACGAAATCCCTCCCTGAGCTTAACAAACTTGAAATTTCCACCCCTACAAGGGGAGACTTTCCACCCTTTCTCGAACCCGCATCCGGTCAATCCCTCCCCACAACAACAGAGTTTTTAACTATAATTAAACTTTTTTGCAGTTATAACCGGTAAATTAAAATTTTGTATGTTAAAACATCAATTATATTTTTTTCTCTTAAAGTATTTTTCAGCATGTGTACATACATTAAATAAAACCAATAAGCATTTTGAAACAACTTTATAAGGTGTACATGTCAATAAAATATTCTTGCTATTAAAAATATATCAGAAGAAAACTATTTTTTCAATATTATAAAACTATTTTTTCAATGTTATAAAACTATTTTCAGATGAAAACATCCTTTAATTTGTCGAATTACATTTTTTGAATTGCAAAAAAATGCTTCTTGAATGTTTTTATGTAAGGAGGGTTTTTTCGTCACTTATTATTGGCGATTGCGAAACACATTAAGCTTGATAATATACTTACAACGATTACTTTTTCTCACGATCTAGATAACTCCGGAACACGTTTTTTAAAACAATGGAAAGCATTGAGAATATACCACTGAAATGGAAAAATAGCGATTTAGTTCAAGAAGAAAAATCTTAAATTATCAAAAAATAATTAAAAATGCAATTTAGAGAATTAAAAATTTAAAAAAAACCCTCTCTTAATTGTAACTTGAATTTGTTTTTAAAACGATAAAGCTTCGGCTTTGAATGTTTAAGTGAAAGTTTATTACCCATTAACTATTATTAGTGATGGCATTTTTCTCACTAATTAACACCGTATGAAGTTTAAATCCCATGATTAAAAAAACTTCCCTGACATACATTTTCAATGGAAATTAAAAGGGTCAAAATTAATCAACCTTTAATAATTAACAACTCGCCGTCTTTCAAATGTTAATCAAAAAACAAATTAAAAAATTCTTTCTTAGAATCAAAATTAAAAATATGAGTATAGCCATCACACACTTTCTGTTTCCAAACGAAAGAAAACACGGCCACGGATGTTTTGGTGGCAGCGAAAGTTATAATTTTTTCCTCACAGTAATTATTCTATTGGTATTTCTCTAGCCTGTCGTCGGAAGGAGATCCGAAAGTGAGAGCAAATAGAAAACCTGTTGTCCTAGATATAGGTCAGTGAAGCGTTCACCCGAAGGCTTTTAAATGAGAGCAAGAGGCAACAGTGACGTCATGCGACTTTCTTCGTCTCTTCCTGCGGCAAAAATAAAACAGACGATAAAGGAAGGGTGAGGGGGAGGGGGGATTGTAATAAGAATGAGGCAGCAGATTCCGATGGAAGCGCAGGGGATGCAATACGGAAGCGTTTAGTTCGACGCGAAAATTATGTCAGGAAGGAGTTTTTTCTGTTGAATCATTCATTCGGTTTCCGCGTATTATCGAACTATAAAAAAACTAGGATCCGATTGAACTCTTTCCTTGTTTGTTTGAACCCTCTCGATAACAATTGTGCTGTGACATGCAAATAGGAACCATGCCAGGAGTACCACAATTGAAAAAGACGAGTTTCAATTATAGGCCTACATCATAAATTCCTGTTTTGCAATTTTTCACATATTTTTACAATAATAACATAAACAACCTTAATAACAAGAGAAAAAAAAATGAATAGATATGTTTCCTTAATCGATATACAATTTACTATTGATATTTATACTAATAATTCTTAATACACATATTGATAATTATGATCATAATAATAATGAATAGTATAAGAATATTAATATAATATTTATTAATATATTTATAGTAATTAAAATTAATATTCTACAATTTGTAAATATTAATATTAATGAAAGATTAGCTTAATATTAAAATAATAATTCTTACCCAATGACAGTTCCTATTCATCCCAAATTAAGGCATGTAAAAGATTTCTCGATCACCAACTCACTCGGTAATACAAAGTTATTGATATAGCTATTTCACTCAATTAAAAAAGCGAAGTTGGTGAATCGTATAATTTTAAAAGTCATTGACATAATGTCTCAATTTAAAGAAATAATTTACATTAATTTTATTACATTCTGATGTAATATAGAAGTTCTTAATTTTCAAATTTAAGTACGGAAAACCACCTGTCCTTAAATAAATAAAAAAACAAAAAAAAAACATTGCTTTTGTTTTACTTCTTTTATAGTAATGTTGCCGTACTTAGACGTAAATATAATTCGTGAATATTTTTTACCTACTCTAAGGAAATAAGCATACACTCAGGCTTCCGTTGAAAATTATACCTTTTCCAATATGTCATACTTTTTCAATTAAAAACATATTTTTCTAAAAAATCATCATTCTTATTTAAATTAAATATGAACCTATCCCATTTTGTCAATCAAAAAATCACATGTTTTTTTAATTACATTTATGTACTATTATTATTATGTATTATTTATGTATTATGTATTATTTATGTATTATGTATTATTTATGTATTATGTATTATTTATGTATTATGTATTATTTATGTATTATGTATTATTTATGTATTATAAATGTATTAATATACATTTTCGAATTTTTTTAAAAGAAAAGTTATCTTTTCGGTTTTCATTAGGTTTATCATGGTCGAAAACCCACTTCATTAGCATTTTTTTTTTCCCATTTTGACGTTTGGATTTCCATATTTTAGCAAAAATACAAAAAAAGTTTTTTTAGGGACTATTGACTAGATTATATTTGAAATTAATTAAAACTTAATTGATTTAAAAAAATATTTCAATGTAAAAATTTGGAGTATTTTTTTTCGAACTATTAGAAATATAGGTGGTAAATTTTTATATCTCCATCATCTAAATTTTTTTAAACAAATAAATGTTAGGAAATATTTAACATCTATATTATTTATAATGGTGCCCCATAAATGTTTCTACTTTCAATTTTGCATTTTACGTGGAAAACTCTATTTAAAGTTCAATTGGGGTTTTTCTTCCTTTATTGAAACTTCCTCTTCTCAAATAAGGTTAAATTGACACACGTAACTCATTGAAAGTTTGACGGTTCATTTTAATAATAAATAGGTTTTAACCTAATATTTATAGAAACAGAAATTTACTATACGAAGAATTTTATAATTGTACAAGGTAGTTCGTGCGTTTGTCTGTGGAGATAAATATTTAATATGACAAACATATTGATTCGAACAAATTATTCCTGTAGCTCTTTCTCACAAAGTTTTTCCAACCACTAAGAAAATCATCCCTACAAAACCAGCCAATGAATTTCTATCGTGTATCGTACGCTGTCAGAGGTCACTTCATGATTTTGTTTGTATTGTAACTTATTCACTAAACAGAATTGCGAAATTCCTATCAACCTGCATACGAGTTTTTATTAAATAGAGAAAAGTCTAGAAAAAGTTATTTTCCAACAATTTTTGGTATTACTGAGTGCATTGCCTAGTTTTTTGCCTGTATATAAAATCCCAAACTAATCACGATTCCCAATCACATGGCTTTCACTTTTCTCAATCCCTTTCCTTGATTGTTCATTGTTTAGAAAGTGAAGAATCGACACTTGAGGAAAGTGAAACGCGCTCTTCGCCTATGGCTATTCCTCGGCGCAAAAAGAGATCTGCGTGTGACCGCTATTAGGACTTGGCATTGGCAAGAAAAGAAGCACGTGAACCAAAGTGCACAGCTACAGCGCGCACAAAGTTACCGGAAGATGTAACAGCACAGCGGTTGAAAGGCAACAACCCCAAAGTAGGCCAACAGACAAAAAGGGTTCATTTCCTGGCGAACCCTGTCAGGAGGTAAAACTATGCCACATTGATAGCATTTTCACTTTTCTAGGCCATACCTTTCTCACCTTCATAAAGGTAGAGGTTTTGTTTCTGATGGTCAGATAGAATTGTCACCCGTTTGCCTTTCTTTCACGACCAAGGGGCACTGCACTCACAATGAAAGGATTGTCGCACTGACTCACAGACTACTGTCAAAGAAACAAAAATAGAGTATGAAGTGAATTAAAGGTGGTGTTTTTGTTGGGATTGACAATGCTGGATTATCTCCGCTTTTGTAGAGTTCTGAGGGTAGTCTGAGGAAAATTGGTGCCAGAAGAAAATTGGAGGAAGTTTGCAGAAAGATCTGAAACTAAATCTGTTTAAGTATGGCAACACAAGGCAGAACGAATACACATTGTTTCATGAGCAAAGAATAATTTCTAGAGATTTTGGTCATGATTCTTTGATAAAATTGTCTATCGGTTAACTTCTTTCACGACCAAGGGGCATTGGGCTCAAAAAAAAAAAAAAAAAAAAAAAAGGATTTCCTCACTGACACACTACTGAAAATAAAATATAAAAGGGATTCAAAAGAGGATTTTTAAAGACGCAGTTGACAGACTTAGGAATATTATCCTATATCAGAAATAAATGTCTGAAAAAATGAAGTTTTTAGTAACATTTAAAACTATATTTATATGTAGAGAGAGGAGACCAGTTCTCATTATATCCTATTTTGGGGTATTTTGACTGAATTAAGGTTAAAATTACAAGGATAATTTATCACTTTTTTTTTACATAAAATTCTCGCTTAACTTCAAAATAAAAATTATGGTTGGTTGTTTTCAAATTATCTGGCGCCGTCAGCAACACGAGGGCTATAGTGCGCCGAAACATTCGTCATTAGAGAAGCCAACATACATTTACAAACACCCATGCCTAACACGGGACTCGAACCCGCAGCCTCGTTGCGGGTTCTAATTAATACCACCAAAATGGCAAAATTGACGATGTCATTCGATAGACATAACATTATCCTTTTTTATGTGTGAAACAGAAGGAATCAATCGTTGATAGGCGATGCTCAAGGGCAAATGGCTCTGTCTTGATTTTTTCCTGATTTTTCACGAGTTCAACCTTATGCGCATGCGTGATTTTGATGAAAACCTTAATGATAGGCTCCATGGCTACCACTAAACCATACACCAAATTTAAACATCGTAGGTCAATTTGTTCAGGAGTTATGCTGACCACGTACACACAGGCACACAAACATGCAGATAGAAATTTTTCTATATCACTTTTTTGAAATCAGGATGTTCCTAAACGTGGAGAAATGCAAAAAAGAATCAAATTTCTTTAAACCGAATTCTATACTTTCATTACCCTTTGTAATTATATGGGTAATTGAAAGTAAAAATTAGAAACATTAGGATATCATTGAGCAAATTTATCTCGAAATCAAAAAATCTCAGGAAACTGCAAATGGTTTGCAAACAGTTACTTCTTCAACACTGACACTTGCTTTTAACATTGACAATGCTGCCTACTCGAAAAAAGTTCAATAAATTAATTGCCTACTTTCCTTTTGACCAACTTGTCACAGTCTCCTACAAGTTACATTAAAATGAAAAATTAATATTTTTTTATTAAGATACATTTTTTCCACGCTCTTATGGTTCTTACGATTCGATAACAGTGCCCTCCCCCTTCCCCCTTTACCTGTTTGCTTACTTCCCCAACCAGGAAACAAAATGTTTTTGTAAGAGTGCCTTACCGACAAATGCACTATTGTTAAATTAGAATGCGACAAGTAGGAAATGATTTCAAACACGTTTTTTGTTGAGTTTGACAATGATAGATCATTAAATCTCTCTAACTCTGAATATGCTCTTGAATTCTGGTTTTCAGAGATAAATGTTACAGTTAGTTTAAAATGCAATGTAAACAGCTACTTTTTAAGTTCCGATATTACTTACATTATATCTTGCTTTTTGAATCACAGAACGCAACTAGACGACATTTTCAAGATATCGCTCGTTCTCAGCTTCCTTCGTTTTAGTGCAATATCGTCAAAATAAAAATACGTTTAATCTTTCTTTTATTTTCTATCTGTTTATGTAAAAAGGAATCTTTACATTAACTAAATTTATTTTCTTGAGGGTTTTTTGGATAACTTTCATGAGTGCAATCCTTCAAATTATATCTTCATTAAACCCCAACCGATTTCCAGATCTTTAACATTTCATTGAAAAAATAAATATAGGACTGATTTGTAGGCTACTACTATCTCAGTATGTAAATGAAAAAAAAAAAATTCTAAGTCTGTATATTTCATAATATATTTATGCCTTTCAATGTATTCGCACTTAATACGGCATGCACTTTTTTCGAAATCCTCTTTAAAATATTATAGGACGATTTTTAAACTCATCTACCTCTCTTGATATCGAAGGTACCAGATCAATATAAAATTTCTTTGCGTAAGGTCTCTATTAAATTATAAGCGTAAGATTCATTTTTTTTCAGCACCCTAGAAGTTAACATGTACTCGCATAAATGTATTAAGAGAATAAATTAGGTGAATTCGAAACCAACATTTACTAACGCTTCTACATTGTTCAAACATTTCTACTCCAAATTCAAAAGAAATATTATTTGAAAATCTAAAACAAGGAAAGTGGGCGGCTGATCTTATTTCTTGGTATTCGAAGGTGAAACATTTCGAATATCTGTTTTTGAGTCTTTAATATCACTTTAAGAATATTGACATTAATATTCATTGGAACTCTACAAGATGTAACCCCCTTGTTTCCACTCTTCAAAACTCGCATAGAAGAATACTTATAACAAACTAAAACTGTTTAACATAATCGAATAAAATGTGACATAAATTGAATACATTTAAATACCCTAGAAAAGAATTTATGGCTGTCTTCTACCCCCAGCCCTCTTGAAAAGATCAATGGAGAACGGTGAATTAATTTCTAAATATATGCTTTCTAAGGCTTTTTATTTTACTGTTTCTTCATAGCAGTTGAAAAGGGCAAGATTAACTGAATTTTTTCTGTAGATTCTATTTACCTTACTAAATATAGCATGAGTATTCATTAAAAATGAATGAATAGGGGACTTAAAATCTCAACACCCGCTTCTGGATTTAATGGAGAATTTTAACTTTATATAAATGGAGAATTCTTTTATATTCCATGCCAAGAAATAAACTTCGTCAACTGTACTTCAAAATAAGCTATCCATAATTAGAATAAAAAGTTTTGAAGTGTTCAAGTAAGAAATTCACGAAACCTCTTTTTTCATTTTAACAATCTGCTAACCTTACAAACCAAAATTTTTAAAATTAAATTGAGAGTATTGTTGAGCTTATATGAAAGGTCTATAATATACCAAAACCTTCATTTGAGCTTTTCATACTTGATAAGTTCTTTCAGAATCATAGAACTTATTATATTTGAGAATTTTTAAAAACTTATCATATGTATCATAAAAATCATACTTGATAAATTCCATTAAATCCACAAATTATAGAGCAATTTTGTTTTAAAATGTAAGATGTAATTTAAAGAAACAAGTGATATTCACTGGATGAAAATAGTTCTCTTGCTTTTGAATAATTGAAATTCTGTTGAATGTCTAGTTTTCGCACAATACGATACTATTTTCTAAAGAATATCGAGAGGGATTTTTTTTTTTGTCAGCCATGTTTTGCCAATGTTTGTTAACATAAATTACTTATGATTAAGTAACTCATTTACCACATTTAGAAAATAAATTCATATATTTAGTGCATGGTTATATATTGTAGTATGTTTAAAATCAAAGCTGTATTATTGTTTAGCAACATTTTCAATTTATATCAAAATATAATATACATAAAACTACATTATAAAACTTAGTTTCAGTAAGCATCGTACACAAAGAAGAGGTAAGAGCTACGTAAGAACACTTAATTTCCGTGTGTGAACCCTCTATAGACCAATGAACTCGCTTCTTCGCCATGAAGCCCAAACTCGGTTACTAAAACAACTCGGTCACCTGTGCTTTCCTAAGGAACCTGCCATCAAGAATAACCCCATGTAAGCCACCCTAATGATTTGTGTCCTTTGTATGATCCTATCATTGTGGAAGATGGCGGAGATTACCAGTTCTGCTTCGTTAAGCCTTTCGCTCTTGAAGTAGCGTTTTGCAGTGAAATCCTACCCGGCTTCATTTCACTTTCAAACAATGGATTTGCAAGTGCCGTGACCAAGTGGGCCCACCTTTGACACAGAACTGCCTGTCACGGATGGCTGGAAGCTATGCCCTAGTCTGGCTTAGGTCGTTGACCGGCATTGGGTACCGTTACTCTGTGGGTCGTCACACAAGGTTGGTAACGTGACAACGGAAAGTGAAAATGTCTCCAGTAAACATCAAGGGAATTTGCTTTTTAGTATGCAAAAGCCATTAAAAGACTGCTGATCCAACTGTGTAAAGCTGGATGGCTTGTTGACACAGAAGGAAAGTGTTGGGAGTTTCAGGTACGAAAATCTATGCAAATCGCACTCTAAGGTTGGATGGTCATTACCTGGCTGTTCCGAGTTGGGAAGAAAGTTTATGAATTTCACACGCAGGGACCAAATTTAATTCCTCTCGGAAGGGGTTCTTTTACTTTTTTTTTTTTTTACGAGAGTAAACGTTTTAGCTTTTTGGGAGAGGTCAGTACCCATGTCGAAGATGGACCCTCAGTGAGAATTGAAGAGGACAAAAGCACAAAGATTACAGGTGTTTGAATGTTTGACTGAATTCATCAAATGTTGCTGTCAATCAGAAATTAAAATAAAAAACATGCAGCAAGAAATTTGCATACATCTGATAAAAAAAATAATTAGTATGCATGATTTTAATAATAAAATAAACAATTATTTAGAAATAAAATACGTAAGGTAAATTAGTTAAACATTGATTATTCTTAAAATCTAAATATTTGTAATATTGGAATAAAAAATACTTAAAATGTGCACGAAAATAAAATAAATATTATCTATAAATAAATTTATAGAGTTTTATACAATTCTGGAAGTATACTTGAACTTTTAAAATCCCTTTATCTTATTTTGCCATTCTGTGTTTAAGTAATAACACATTTTTTGTAGAGTGCAAAATGCAAGTGTTTAATTTCAGAAATTCATATTGGCTGTTCAATGTTTGATATTTTATGTGCCAATCAACCTCGAATTTATTTGTATGTTATCAAAAAAGCAGAATTTTGCTGATGTTTTTTTGATGTTTTTGAGTGGGAACTACTAATGTACTTTCCCAGCATCAATTAAGAATACAGAAATGATGCCGACCAAGCAGAAGAAAGAGCTTTATAATAAATTGAAACAAATATTTAAATTTAAATTTCGGCAAACTCCTCTGTCTGAGAGATCTGAACACCTCATAAGTGTTTCTTGAACCACCGTTAAGTACGTCAGAAAGTTGAATAACCTCCCTTGAAATTTTCCTTTTCGTTTATTTTCAGAAATAAACCTATTGACGCGTCGAAGTTTTATAATTCATCGGTTCAGTCTCGCTCAATTGGTGGGCACACTTTTCCTGTTTCTGACAGGCACGCTTACGTTTTGAATGTCTTCAGACAGATATAGAATTTATTGAAATAGAATTCATACATAGAATTTATTAAAATAAGCGTTTTGTAAAAACTACTGGCGTGATAGGGAACTATCACTACGGATATTTTTCTTAACTTCTTTTTGAGGCTGTTGGTCCCAAGTTTTCAAACTACAGCTAAGTAGTTCTATTTACAGTAAAATTTTATCCATTGACGGCACCATCATATTTGAGACGTCTGACTGATCTTCAATTTTCTTCTGTCTACGTTTTCTATAATATTTTGCATAAATGAGTGCAGAAAATAACATTCTTTAATTATTATTTTTTTACAAACATCGATACATTTCTGGTTGAATAAAAAAAAAATTGAAATGGGAAGTAATGGCATTAATTTGAAATAGACTTTTTATTATGAAAAATAATGTATTTCGTATTACAGCGAGCGATGTGATGTATTTCTTATTAAAGGAAGAATGGTGTATTTTACATTATGAAGATTATTTTGTGAAATCGAATAAACTCTTACTTTTATATCTTTTTTACATATTTGATCTAGAGATGAAGTAAAATACATACAGTTTGTTCAGAGTACCATGACCTAATAAAACACTACTAAAATTATTCTGTAATAAGATATTACAATTCAAAATACATGGACATATTTCATCATTACAATTTATGAAGTTCTCTTAAAGTTATTACAAAATAAAACACAAATAAAAGTATATATATTGAAACTTATTTCATTCAGTTATTATTTTAAATAACAAAATATTTCAACAGTAGATTAATAAGTAAGTCCTTAACTCTATAACTCAAGCTTCTGTAAACAAGTGCCTCTGGTTGTAGCTCTAAGGGATTACCTAAAGTAGACGTCATTTAGCTGTAATCCAGAATAGATCCAAAAAAGAACCTCAGAGTATCCATAAATAGTAAAGTATTGGATACTATTATTTCATGCAAGGTTTGATCCAACATAGATATTGATGTAGCAGAAACCACCGTCGTTTTGTGAAACAATTACTATAACTATTTTAATAAAACAGAGAGAAAAACCAATAGAGAGTAAAATAAGTATTTTGGAGCTTGTGTTAAAAAAATATAGTTGGCGTGGCCATAGAAAATAATGGTCAGAAAGAAAATATCAGCTTCTGTATAACTGATGCATCGAGTGTAAAAATGGAGTAGATATTATCCCAGTAGCAGAAATACACTGGCCAATCCCGATGTGGATCGTTGTAGACTGATGGATGTTACTGCGGATCCTGACCAATTTCGCCCAGTGCTGGATAAAATATACTGGAAGTTTTAAAATGTTGATGCAGAGTTTTAAAAAGTAAATATAGCCGACCAAACAGTATAGTGGTTAGCATACTAGCTTCTAGACCGCGAGGTTGCGGGTTCGAGTCCCGTGTAAGGCATGGGTGCTTGTAAATGTGTGTTGGCTTGTCAAATGACGAATGTTTCGGCCCATTATAGCCCTCGTGTTGCTCACCGCGCCAGATAATCTGAAAGCAACCAACCAAAAGGGAAATATATTTTTATAAGAATTAACGAAAGGATAAAAAATATGTTTTGTGATTGTTTTGACATGTTCATTTTTTAAAAAATTGCCTATTTTGGAACGATGCTGGAGTTTCGGTATGGATTGGCAAATCTTCCCAGAACCCTGTTTACGACATTGTTCAATACCTCTGTGCTACTTGGGTGTACGTCTTGAAAAGCAGTTATCAGAGGAGAATACAGTCAAAAGAGTTTAGTAAAACGTTGCCATAGCTCTGAATGGTTTTCATCATCTCCTCTTTTTCTAACAAATAAAATTTTTATAAAAGAGGAGGTGTTGTTGAGTGGATTTAGAGGAAAAGAAGGCCTAGTGAAGATTAAGCGAGATGAAAACTTCAGATGCTAGAACCCGTAGAAAACATATATTATTGTAGAGAATAGTTTTATCATCGGGACATTTAACACGGGATCTGTTCATCAGGAGAATACCTTCTGCCACATAGTTTGGTTGATGGTGGTCGCTACATAAACAAGGTTTTTAGATTTAGAATAAGGGTGTTGCAAGCAGAAAAATGGTGTCCAAATCCTATAAGGATCCTATATCTCCCTTGGAAATTTGGACTTGTATTGTTTCATGACAAAAGAAAACGCCAGATTTTGTGACGAGAGATATTTTTGTTATAGATAAACTGTAATGGTACATATAGGTAGCGTTATGTTGTATTTAGATGGGTGTTCAAACACTGTGGCAACCAGTCTAATATTTTATCGACAGAAATCATAAGAAAGCTTTTCGCTTTCATAATGACTTTTAAGGATAAATGCACATCGTTTGTGCATCTTAAACAAAATTACATTGGAGTTTACCCGTTTCTGGAAAAATAGGTTGCGATAGGTAATACAGGAAAATATTCCAAAGGGAAAAAAACGTCTCAGGCCTTTTAATTCTAAAATTATCTTCCCTTCTTGCACAAGCTCTCGTAAATTGTGTTGATCTTTCTCCTAACTTGACCTGAAAATCTGTAACCTTTGTTAAGATGCAGTTGGGAACAAGACATGAAATCCTCTCCATAAAAATGTCTTCAATTACGGCTATAAGTCCTAATTATCTTTTAAGACTTGAATGAAGCATCGAGAAAAATAGGACATGCAAATAGCGACAGTTGGCTACATGTAAATAAACTCCCCTTATCAGTGCTTCTCTTTCATTCCACCGAATAACATTGAAACTGGAGCAACAAGAGCATCTTTTTATGACTTAAGGAGTATAAAAAAATACTTTTCATATTGTGAAAGAGAGGAAGTGAACGTTCTCATTACGAATCATGATAAACGTCATCGTGCGGGATACATAACAACGCCTTTGTAAAAAGATAACGAGGGAAATCCAGGTTGCTTTCTTATCACACAATTTCAAGTTTTTGTCAGTCATTTTATTTCTAGTGTTTAGATATGTATCAGGTTAATAAAGGAGACCGGTTGTGGCCCAGAAGAGTTTTTAACCTCTTGTATGTGGTTTAATAGTTTTCATAAGTCTAAATAAGTTTTATTTAACGTTGCAAAAATAGTTCCTCTTTCAATTGTCACAGACTGTGATCCTTCTAACTCATTGGTATCCATTTTTTTCATAATATTTTTGACTAATTGGTAATAAAATAGTTTTTAATTGTATACATACGCTATTTTAATCTAAATTAAACTTTTAGTGGGACATATGTATCCCAATGGAGCTCATATGAATGGCATTTTTTAGTAAAGAAAGTATGTCATGCTATGCAGAAAACTATATCGATCTAAATTTTAATGTATGAAGACCAGGAGTGAAAAATGGTTAAAGTCATTTGAAAGTAATTTTACGAAAACAAATTTAAACGTTTGAAAATGTGTAAACACCTCTTTAGTCTTTTTTTAGACTAATCTTTGGAACTAAATAACTTGGAACTTGGACCTATCATTGGTTAATATTAGTGTTCCTAAAGTGTTGATTTAAGAACACTAGTTATTTCAGCTCATGTGCCGACAACAACACTACTTTGATAAAACGTTAACTGAAACCATTTTTCCTTTTAGTTCAAAAGGAAAATTTCTTGGTTTTAGTTTCTATTATTTTACTTTAACTACTTACTAAGAGTCCCCTCGTATTGCTTAACCTAGATTCAATTATTTACTAAAAGTCACAATCTCTTTGTCTACAAATTCTTTTACAAGTGTTCCTGTTAGAGTGATAATAATTAAACATAGATGCTTCGCCAAATGTGGCAACACCTCCTAGTAAGAACTGTTTTATTTTGAACTATATTCATCCTTCTGTTTCTTGTTCACTACGATGTAACTAAAATCATTCTTAAGAGTCACTTGAGATCCATTTATTTTTATCTGAAACCTAAATTAATATGTTAATTAAATGCTATCATCTTACTAGCTCGTCCTCACCTTTATTTACATGTTAAAATCAATTGTCTACAATTTCACAATGCAGCAATAATCCACCTCCGAGGTAAGTATTTATAACTTCAATCCCAGGTAAGATGCATGTTATTGATCCAACAAGTAAAGTTGTCTAATTTCAACACTCCGTCTTAGTAACATCAATCCTTTTCTATTTTTTTGAAGCCCTTTCCCATGCCCATGAGTGAATTATAATTGAGAATAAGAACAGGATAAATATATAAATACAAGCCGTTTTTAATATTATATTTTTAAATGCTATCATTTTACAAGCTCGTCCTCACCTTTATTTACATGTTAAAATCAATTGTCTACAATTTCACAATGCAGCAATAATCCACCTCCAAGATAAGTATTTATAACTTCAATCCCAGGTAAGATGCATGTTATTGATCCAACAAGTAAAGTTGTCTAATTTCAACACTCCGTCTTAGTAACATCAATCCTTTTCTATTTTTTTGAAGCCCTCTCCCATGCCCATGAGTGAATTATAATTGAGCATGAGAACAGGATAAACATATAAATACAAGCCGTTTTTAATATTATATTTTTAACGTATGAAATACAATTAACAATTTCAAAATTTAAGTATTTCTACGTTGTATAATAATACAAAATTATAATTTAATATGTTCCTTAAATGAACATCTACTACTAATAATAAGGAAACTAGATATATTCAGTAAAAAGTGGTGTTACTCAAATCAAATATGAAGATTAACAAATAATAAGAACTTAATGATCCTCTTTAAAAGTAATATATAAAGCTGCTTTTAAAAATAACATATATTCAGTATTTATACTATCTATGCAAACTTCAACATAAATACTTTTACAGAAAACCTGCAAAATATTTGTGTGTCGATTATAAAAGGTTACCAAATATAACTAAAAAAAATTACATTTGCTTCAAAATTTGCTGAAATGTCTTAAAACTATAAAAATTTACTTCGAATGAAAATTTCGGGACCCTAGAGCTATGAAGACGTTTTGAAAAAGATTAGACGGCAGGAGAAAGATTATATTTTATAGTTACGATTTATTAATAGGTGTTTTACTTAACATTAGAAAGTTAGAAGGAGAATTAATCAGGATATTTTCTAAGCAAAACTTTAAAACATATTTGTTAGGTTCAATTTACAAGCAGCTATAAATGCATACTATCCACACTTAGACGCTGTCAAATGAACTTACCCTCATAAAATTTAGTACATATAATATTGAGACCTTAAAAAATGTATGGAAAAAAATAATCATCAGTTAAACTTTTTACCGCCAAATAGAAAAGTAACAACTTTGATTAAATATCTAAAAAGAATAATAAACATCAGTTAAACTTTTGACCATCAAATATAAAAATAAAATTTGGTGCCCCCCCCCTCCCCCCCCCCCCCCCAAAAAAAAAAATCTGGCATATAATGGTCATCACTGGAGCGTCATTTGCGAAAACTTTTACGATTTGATTTTCATTTTAAAAATACCATTTACGCTTGGTGTATATAGTAAGTATATAAACTTTGAAGAAGATCTCTTGGTTTCTACAGGCCTACTTTAGATAGCGTCTGTTTAATTATAGCCATCGTGTGTAACTATTTTCAACTAAAATTTGTTATGCATCGCCATCATACTACCAAATAAAGAAAAACCAAAATTTATTCAAAAAATATTTCAGCTGAAACCTTAGAAGGACACATTCAAATTAACAGTTTCAAGAACGTTCCCATAGTACGTGGTAAAGAGCACAGATAACCAGATTATAAAGTAATTGTGAGTTTTTCACCAAAATAAATTATGCAAGGTTGCAGTGAATATATAGCTTTGGGTGAAACATAGTTTTAAAGAGATTACAGATAAATGCAGGGGTTGGTCAAGAGGGAAGTGAGTTTTCTTTATGGAGTCCTCGAGTTTTTATATACGATTCGAAAATCAGGGACGAAAAACTCGTTTGGTTGGTCATGAGATCTGAAATATGATGACAGAGAAGAGACGAAAGGGTGAGTAGATCTAATGATGGAATTTTAAAATTGTCATCATGAGGTCTCGTAAGAGATCGAACCGGTGATTAAAAAATTGTGTGGTGAAAAGTCCTTGGATCCAGTGTTAAAATTTGGGTTGTATGAAGTATTTGTGTTTTCTTGAGGTATTTTCAGTTTTTGTTTCTTACATTTTATTTGTGGTTTGTTCAAACCTGTTGTAGGTGTAGCAAAATAAAATATTTGTCAGCGATGAATCTGCAAAACGGTTCAACGTTCTTTTACTGGAGAAATGCTTGTTTTTACTTTGGGGTATGCTTTTTCATTCAAGATCTTATTGGAAACTGTTAAAGTGTATTTTGTTAAGAATATGTCCTTGAATTATTGTATTATAAGATTTAGGTTTGATAAGATATTCCCTATGGCATAACGAAGATTTTCTTGAGTTTCCTCTGAACACTTTTATTTCGGCTCCTGCATAGAATTAGGGTTCTTCCATTCAGCAAAGCTTTTTGAAATATCATCATTGTATATTTTTTTATTTATATACAAACATGGAAGAAATCAGTTATTTATCACTTTATTCGAAAAATATATTACTCAATCACTGAAAATTCCGACACGTTTGAGCATTGAATACAACAATTTACAAGATAAATATTTGCGCCAATTTTTTTTAAAGTATTTATATGAGCTTAAAATATCTTTACACCTTGCTAAAAATATTCTAAAGCATTTTGTAGTACAAAATACTGGTTTACCTTCATTGGTTTTATGAATATTGTTATGAACAAATTTCCTTAACTCATTTTGGATTTACACTTCCAAAAACATGTTCAATTTTTATAAAACTCTCTGGTATAATCTGCATTAGTTCGATGAATATTGTCAGCTTGAAGAAAGTGGTAGATCAAGCATCATTTACCCGTTTGGAACATTGACCCTTCTACAAAGGTACAAACATTATTTATATCATACACATTATTTTATTGTGCACAGTTCTAAGATGTATTTATGTTCCATATTTATTCTAATAAGATTAAATATAGATAAGAGATAATGTTCTGGAGCATGAAAACACAAAGAAACAGGAAAAAGGAAAAAAAAAAAAAAAAAAAAAAAAAAACACTGCGCATCCCAACTCATCGCTTATTATCACGTTTTAGCTTTCATGACCCCTAAAACCCAAAAAAGATAAGATTTTTATGATGGTCTCATTAAACCACTTAGCAAAGAACGATTTCACGTGGCTGTTGATAAGAAACAACAACAATCCATAGCAACCCGTAAATAACTTCGATAACATTCAAATACATAACCACGAACATGACCTACGTGTTATAAAAACATGAACTTCATTTCCTTAACTGAAACATACCTCATCAAGGAAAAAAATACAGCTGGGTGGTGTTGATATCTAAATCTGACATATTTTAGGTCAACATCTTTCCACAATCAGCGTCCTCGATTTTTACCACTTTTATCGATTTCCATGAAAAAAAAAATTGTTTTGAAGATACCGATATATTGGCAACCCCTTTTTTTAGGTCACCAATTTATTTGGTTGAATTTTGTGACCTACACCTTTAGCAACCTCCAATGGGCGTGGTTGAAGAGTCTAAAGGCGTTATGTAAGGTTACTGATCAGAGGAACATAGGGGCTTCAAAGGGTAACATTAGTAGGTCAATTTGAACACATGAGAAAACTTATTTCGTAACGACCGGATACAAGGGAATATCTAATAAGGGAGTTGGGAATCATTACCCTTTCCCCCTTTCTAATCTTTGGGTAAGTAGGAAAAAGAATTTACCCACAAGTGAGAGCTTGGAAATTTATGCTACTAGGTTCATGACCTGAAAGTCAAGGGGTGGGAAGACAGTAGTCAAAAAACAAAATAAAAATTGTCATTTAGAACTTTCATGTGTAATGTTGTTATGTTTAACAGCGAAGTATCTTTTAACTTAAAATAGAAAAAATCCTTGTGGTTTCTTTTTGCAGTTAAGAACAAGGAGGACTTAAATGTCTAGATTTGATATTTTAATAAATGGGTTGTTATTTGAAGAATAATATACGAAGTTTCGTGGTTGCATAGTAATGTCTGGCAAGAAAATTATTTCAAGGAAGTATTCTAATTCATTATTGGGCACATTTAAAAAGAAGAATATTACTGGAAAGATGCACACAATTTAGCTAAGCATAGATGAAGGCTTCTAACTATAACAGCATTCACATTTCTAATATTTCGGAAATGATGCTGAACACTGCTGTGATTAATTCAGCCATATCGAAATATTGTTTTAAAAAAAAGTGCTGGCATTTTTTTTTTGGGGGGGGGGGGGAGGGGGGGGGAAATCGAAGTTATTTGTGGGGGATGCAAAGTTCAGCTATTGTGAGGATGTCTTTGTAAGATGACTTCTAAGTATGATAGCGGTCATGGGTTGAAAAGTTAAGAAGTGGATTTTCATACGGAGATCAAAAATTCTATATTGCTATACTAAAAAAGATACGTTGTTCCTACGATCATATCTTTTGCTTATTAGAAGCAAATAGGAGTTCTTTATGCGTAATTTTAAGTTTATGTTAAAGTATAATGCTACTGAACATTTAATGACCTTAAAGTTTAATTATAATGGGATGACTGCTAAACCAGTAAATACGTTTCTAAATAGTTGTCAGTGCATTTCATTGGCAACTTTTTGCTATTATTTGGTAGCTTATCGTAGATTGAATCTGATTTAAGAGACTTACTGTTCTTTTAAGCATTTCTTTGTATAAAGAATCACGTTCTGTGCTTGCGAGCTGCGGTCTTGTTTGGGCGCCTGACTTCAAGACAGTAACTAAGGTTTGAAAATTTAAAATTGTGCCATCATTGCGAAATTAAAAAAAAGTAGTGTAAAGTAAATTATCAATGTATCGAGTCCAACGTAAACGGTAAATAAACACGAATTTTAAAAAGGAAATAAACGGAAAATAAAAGGGAAATAAAAAGGAAATAAACACGATTCAAATCTCCACTGCAAATCAAACATGCATAAGACAAAAATGCATAAAGACTTTTGCAATCAGGGCTAATCAATTAATGATTTTATAAAATACAGACACATGAACTATATTGTTTTACTTTTACATGGTCGGAGAGATCAACAATTGATAAAGTTTTAAGAATTATTATTTCTTTTATTTATTTTTAAATTCTTTAGCTCATTTATAATATACATTTACCTTAGCAAAAGAAAGGACATTGTCTAAAAAGAATTGGTTAAGTTTTATCCTCCACTTACTGAAAATTAAAAAAGTTGCGTAATATTTTACCCTGTATCGTTTTTAATTTGAATGTGAAGTAAATGGCGTATCAAACAAGTGTCAAAAAGAATTTTTTTAAATTTGGATATTGGCCTAAATTTATTACTATCAAGGCAACAATTGATACAGTTTTAAGAATCACTATTTTAGTTATTTTTTTATTTTAAAACTGTTTAGCTCATTTATTATAAGCATTTACTTTAGAAAAAGAAAGGACATCGTATAAAAAGATCTGCTGAAGTTTTGTCCTCCACTTACTGAAAAATAACAAAAGTTGTAATAGTTAATTCGAATGTGAAGTAAATGGCGTACAAAACAAGCAGCAAAAAAAGTAATTACCTAATTTGGATATTGGCCTTTAAAGTTATTACTATCAAGGTGCAAGTTAGGAAACAACTTCAGTCTACAATCTCATATTTGCAACTTAACAAAAGTAGGCTATTAAGAACAGGCAATCCATTACAGACTCTTAAATTCAACCTATTAATACTGAGATCCAAACCGATTCAAAAGGTTCCTACTTTTTTTATTTGTGTGGCCTAAAATTGTGTTTACATACATTAAATACGTATATAAAATGGTAATTCAAACTCAAAATTTCTGCCTAACAAGGGTTAAGAAAGGTCATATAATCTTCCTCCAAATTGCCTTGGGATTGGAATAAAAGGGTCAGAAAACTCCTCCATCATAATGCTGGAGATTAATTTTCTCCACTGTGGAACAATGGAAAGAAAGGGCAAAGCGTGCGTTTGAATGGTTAATTTAACCTCCCTCAATGAAAGGGGAATGAAAGAGAAAGAATCGGAAGAAAAGCTTTACTCAATATATATGTATAGCATTTCCATATGCAGCAAACCTCATTCGCGGTCACTCACCTCTTTTCTTTTAGATTTTGGACAATAGATGGCAGTGCTAAACAATGGGTTGAATATTGGCGAAAACCGAAAAGGTTATTTTTAGGTGTTTGTTTATTAATTTTAGTTTCGAGACAAAAAAGAAAACAACCGCCAGTTAATTTTTGATGAACGAAAGGAATCTTGGTATCGAATGTTGTAATTTTAGGTGTTTGACAATTAATTTTAGTCTTGAGCAATGAAAAAAAAAAAAAAAAAAAAAAAAAAAAAACTATTAATTGTTTGAAGTGTGGAAGGGATTTCTTTAATTGGAAGGTTTAATTTATATTAGTTTTTCAGTTTCTCGAAATTTTGTACTTTAAAGATTTGTTAAGTGTTAATATATTAAAGAAATTAGTTGTTTGAAAATTAAATGTTTTTTTTTTTTTTTCTCAATTGAAATTTGATATAATGCAATGTTTAAGGAGGATATTTAATGTAAATGAAATTTAGCGTGTTAATTATACATTAAAACACCGTTTGTGCATTCACTCTTTCCAGGGTGGTTTTAAGTAGGTACGCTTAGAGTCGTCTGGAATCTGTAGTAACAAAAAAACTTCATAAAATGTTCATACTTGGCTGTTTAGGCCTTTAGACCATGGGAAAATTATCTCTAAAAATAATACTAAAAAAGTTTTTATGACATTTCAATAACTTAAATTAGATATTTAAAATTTTATTGGATTGTTTCTTTATAGTTTAAAACATCATTCAAAACTTTCCCAATAAGGTTCAGTCTGAATAAGTTTACTTCGATATAATTTGGCTATATCTGGTAGCTTCCGATATCATATTCCAACAGTCCAAATAGTATGTTTAAGAAAGATGGTCAGCCGGTCGATGCCCTATAAAACTATTGCCTCATTTTTTTTGGCCACAACATCTTTCGAAGTAGGCTTTATAAAAAATGATTTTTTGTGTCAAGTATAACAAGTATGATATTAGCTCAATAACAAAATTTGAAGGGAAAATAATTTTGTTTTAAGTTTCTATAAGCTAGTTCCTTTCAAATTTTGTTCATCACTATTGTAATGTTTGATATAGAATTTATGTGTTTTAAAGCAATACTTTGGCAGATATTGTGGGCAGAAAAATTAAGCATTAGGTTTATGGTGCAGGAACATGTTGCAATCCCTCTTAAATATTGCATAAATAAATCAAGGGCTTGCAAGTGAAACACACTAAGTCAGTTTTTTTTTTACAGTTTTGATGTCATTTGCTTCTTCAGACTAGACTCCCCTCACAAAAGTTACATGTTCTCTGAAAATAAAAAATAATTTAATAAGTTTAAATTATTGAAGAATAACAATTGCAAATCATAAAATTTGAATGTTTTTCTCTTCGTTTTTGTGAAGTTAGATTTTCTACTGTTAAGACCTCAAAAAGTTCATTGAAACAGGCTCCATGTGGCCCAATGCAATAATAACCACTGTATTTTCAACAGTATCATAAAAATACAGAATAAAATGTAATATTTTTTTATCATTTTGAATGTTTTCAATTAGAATACATGGTATTAAAAATAAAGAAATTACACACATTTTTTTTTTAAATGACATTTCATTTTATATTGAGGGACGATTATACTGTAATCCCTTACATATTTTGATGTTCTATCCCACTACTTTTCTAGAATAAGAAAAATCTAGTATTTTAAGTCTTTTTACCAATATCTTCCATAATATGATAAATTGTTCTTATAGCAGTAAAAATGATGCCATGAATATACCCGTGCGTATTTTTAATAATTTATGCAATAGTTTTTCAAACAGTTTTATTTATTCAATATGACGCTTTCCCACATAGTTCGCCAAAATGCGAGAAATCTGAGTGAACACGCATAGAAAATCAATTTCACCCCATAAAATTAACCTCATGCGTGAATTCACGCATCGGCACATCATGATTAAATTTTTAAAAATAATCCTTTATTTTTTAAAATCAGAGATCATCCTAGCGGTTACTTGACACATCGTTCAACTGTCTCTGTGTGCCATGAAAGTGAATAAAGTCCCATTCTGGATTTTTCTTATCACGAACAACGGAGCTAAATACGGCAGTGGATACATCACGGAGGATTGGTGAAGTTATAGTAATTGATGACCAGTCAATCATTTGCGTATAGCCAGCAGCTTCAAAATTCAGTTTCGGTGTGAGAAATATACGTACTGACTTTAGTTTGAAGGATGACTCTCTAGATTTAATTAAAATTTGTGCGCAAGTTCTCCGATGTGCGATCTTTCATCCTTCAACATACACAGCAATATATTCTCAGGATGAGCTAAGAATGAATTTCGAGAAATCACTAGATCAACGACGTCCGTAAGGTCTTCACACAAATTCCTAGACCTAAAAATAGAATTCCACACATGTTTAGCTCCATCTTTCAGCAAGTGTTTGGACTTTATATTAAACCAGTTTGGAGTGTAAACTTTTATTGCAAATTCAGCGATTTGTTTCAAGTTCAAAGAATTACATGGATAACTAACATATATTCTTAGAACTCTGTTCACTGTTGTCAACCAACGTGAATGTGATAATAGACCAGAGCTGCGTCTAGTCAATTCATCAGAAAAATTACCCAATCGTATAGCTTAAGATGTTTCTATTAAGTACTTTTGAACCTTGCTCGAGTCACGTCTATCATTTGTAGGTAACTCGCGCTCAATAATTTCGAAAGTTGTCACTGGCAAAGTTTCTCTTGTAAGAATCGCCTTCCCAATATTACCAGAGTATGATTTTGGGTCATTTGTTGATCCATCCAACGTTTGAAACAAATGTCTCATAGTTAGTTCATTAAAATGCAGGAAACATATAATCCACTGCAGAGGTTTACCAAGTTTCAATTCCAAACACTGACTTACACCGAATTTCCATCCGGTATTAACAGATGGGGTACCCTAACAGATGTGCCATCACAGCCAATTGCCAGAAGCTGAGAAAGATCTCTTGTGGTTCCTTCAAGATACCCGGTAATTGTCGTGGAAATCTGTATTGCGGTGTCAAATGATGGACTAAAATGAGTAATGTAACGTGAACTTGGTTCTTCAATAAGAGACATGTTCCTCTTTTACCTTTCTTGTGTATCTTTTAGTATCTACTATCTCCTCTATCAATGTAGAATCTTTACGATCATCGAAATTCAGTCCCTTCAACGGTAATGCCTCATTTTCTCTAAAAGTTTGAAATTTTAAAGCTTTGTAACTTTACCCTTTTTCCTTCGCAGCTTGTTTTTGTCAACCACCAAGTCTGAGTTATTGCTAGTTATGAGACCGACATCGTGAAAAACGCTTGAAACAATTGCAACCACAGCCCGGTCCGAGACTCACAACCTGTCGACAACCATAGCAGTTGAGGGAGATCAAATCGCATTTGTGATGATTTAGATTCAAATGGAGATAATTGTTAGTACTTAAGATCAGTAATAGAGGTTAAACGATGGTTTGTAAATGTCCAGATTTAAATCCACCTCAGATGTATCTGAAGAATAATCTTTTTCTTCATAATCTAGATACCCTGCGTTAGGCGTTGCTTGTGTATGATTTAAATATAAATTGCGAGCCTTACTATCAACATTATTAGCACAATTTTTAAGTCGTTTTGTTTCATTAATGTCAAGCGATCCGATGTAAAGCAGTATCGTTGTCCGTTGATCTTTCAAGAAATTATGTCGAGGTAATTTTTAGTATGCTCATATGTACAACCTTCTAACTAAAATTTGCAGACCGCAATGTCAAATAATTTTGTGCATGCTTCTTGTCAAAATGCTTTGATATTTGCTTAGAAAGCCTTACTGGTATGATTTCTTTTGTAAGACCTCTTAAAATTGGTATATTTCCTCTGGTAGATATGAATCATTTTCAGTATTCTAGAACGGATCACCATAGGAATGGAAGTGCTTTTACCCATACAGATTCAATTTTAGTTGCAATATTTTCTGCAATTCTCTACAAACTCGGTTCTTTGTTTCCAGTTTTGGGTACAAGATTTAATCTCTCGAAGAAGCAGCAACGCAGCATATCTTAGTATGTAGGAAGATTAATTTGAGATATATGTTTGGGGCATCCAAATATGGGACATTTAAATTTGTTCCGTGTACTGATTTTTTTATGTCATGTCTATTAACAAATCAATCAAATCAAAAGAACGAAGAAAGTAATTTAAAAACTTACACAAACTCCCGATTGCGTATTACGAACTAAAAAAACAAACACAAATAAACCAAGTAAATCACTCATTCGCATCACCTGACACAACAATACCGAGACTGAAATTCAGAAAACATTGCAAACAAGTGTGGAGGAATGTGAAACCCCCTCCCCTCTTTTCACTTCCTGTCAGAGATACTGGTAGTATGAAAAGACAAGAAAAAGTGTACTTTTCTTTAAAAATTGGAAAATTTCAATTGCGATGCGGGAACTGAAGATATTGTTCGATCGAAAAAATATTTTACACCTTTCTTATTGAACCCAGTGGGTACCTCTTCCGTACTATTAAAATAGCAATATTGAAAAATAACTATATTTCCTCCGCCGTGTAAAAATTGCCAATTTTTACCCAAATTTCCAAAATTCATGTGCGATGCGGGGGCAGAAGATATTATCTAATCAAAAAATATTTTACACTGTGTTTATTGAATCTAAAGAGAACCCTTTCCCCACTATTAGAATAGCGATTCCGAAAAAAAGTGTTTTTCCCGGTTCACCCTAACATAAATAAATAACCCTGAATGAATTTTTCAAAAAAAAAGTTAAAAGTGAAAACCTTAGTTACTATTACTTTATTCCTTTTGTTTGACATTGAGTATTTACAACGGAAATTCAGGAATTATGAAATACCATATCTATTTGTGCTTGTTACTCATCATTGAAATGATTAAAACCGAAAACGAATATTTTATTTAGGATAAATTATTTTTGGTTAAATATTACTTTCAAAGCACCGACCTACGCTATGATTTTTCTTAAAAAAGTTTTTTTGGAGTGCAATGTAAAATTGTCGGGAAATATAAAATAGGGAGTTGAAAATAAAGAAAATGAACAAAATTTAGAAAGAAACAGTTTCCAAGACTTTTTGCAGATGTATTTATTTACAGTAATTACTCTTTTTGCAGATGTATTTAGTTCCAGAAATTACTCTTTACCTGCGCAGGCACAATCAAAGCGGGTCCATATAGATCAAGACATACACTATCTTAGTTAGTATTTCAAATAACACGACCAAGCTTGATCGAAAAATATCTTCTCATCTCTATAGGTAAAGGTTATCTACACTTAAAGAGTATATAACACACTGAAAAATTGCCATTGCACGAAAAAGCATTTTTAAAAAAAAATATTTTTCTTTTTAAATATTTTTCTTTTTAAAAGCAACATATCAATAATCAATAGAGATTTTTGAAAACTTATCTGTGAAACTTTTTTGATAATGAAGAATGGTTTTGATCCACAGCAAACGTATTTATTCAGTAAATGGCTGACATTAAAACAATAAGTTAATGTTCGGAAACATATTTCATGATATTTATACATGTTAGAATCACTGAACTTCTTGATTACCATCGCTTAGTCTTGCTTAATTATTTATTAAAAGTCACCATCGCTTAGTCTTGCTTAATTATTTATTAAAAGTCACCATCGCTTAGTCTTGCTTAATTATTTATTAAAAGTCACCATCGCTTAGTCTTGCTTAATTATTTATTAAAAGTCACCATCGCCTAGTCCAGATTTAACTATTAATTAAAAGTCGTAATCGCTTAGATGTAACTACTTACGACAAGTCACCACATGTCACCTAACTTAGATTGAATTATTAACTAAAAGTCATATCTTTGTCTACAAATTCTTTTGAGAGTTGTTCCTTTTGAGTAACACTAAATTATATATATAAATTCACTTTCTAGACAATTCTATGTATTTAAATTAGTTGAGTGTATTTCAGATATAAACACTACTGTTGAACTTATATTTATATGAAGCAAACATTAAACAGCTTGAAGCGAATGCTCCAAACAAATACATAACAAAATGTGGATTAAAGTTTTCAATGAGGTAGAAATTATGTGAAAGCATGCATGTTTTATTTTTCAACTCAAATGAGGTAAATGTTTTCGATGGCATGTTTTCGATGAAAAAAAAAACTTGTTGAGGATTAATCTGAAACTATTTACAGCGTGTTGAAAAAAATCGGAGCTAAAGATTTTTATTTCGGAGAAGGAAAATGTTTGCCTAGTGGTTTTTAGAAAGCTACATGTAAAACTTTGTTCACAAGATATTCATCACCTTTGGTAACCCTTTCGGGTACGGGGTTATTTTGATGTAGGTTCACTGATCGGTGATTATTTTACAAAGAAACCATCAAATACTGTCCCGTTTTTCAAGAACCTGCTCTATACTTATTTCTAAATATTATTTTCGAAACATGTTTTAAGTTTAACATTTTCAATTTTTTTTACTTAATATATATATTTTTTTTACTTAATATTATATAATAATATATTTTAATGATGCCATTCTGCATCAATTTTTCCGAAGTGAGTGAATTATGCAAGATCTTATTTCTACTACTGATTATAATAACCCTCTTTAAGCCCCTAGGTTATTCAAAAGCATTTTTGTTGATTGGTGATTATTTTACAAATAAACCATCAAGAAACGTATATTTTTGTAGAAACCTGCTCAATGCTTATTTTTGAATATTATTTTCAAAGCATATTTTAAGTTAAAAATATATTTGATGGGAAATAATAACACATGAAAATTCGGAAGACATTATTCAGCATTACTGTTTCCGACTGGCTGAATTATATAAGTTTTCATTTGTATTAATGATTAAACAGAGCCTAGCCATAAAGCAATTCTAAAACCATAAAATAACGTATCTTTTCGCAGAAACATATGCTCTTTAGTTAACTTTCTCAATATTGTTTTTGAAACATGCATCAAGTTTAAAATATTTTACAAGCAAAAAATATGAAATGTTGAAAATCCGAATGAAATTATGTAAGTTACCATGTATACAACTGATCATATAAAACTCTAATACTCATGTTGAATATATAATGTCATTCTGCTTAAATCTTGATCATAAAAATAACCAACTGTGGAATTGGACACATATAGAGATTCACCCCTTTTTCATGCCTTAAATTATTGCAGCAAGAAAAGATAAATAGTGTGTAAAGCAGCTCGAAAATTTAATAAACATATTATCATATAAATTTATAGTTGTATTTATTTTATCAATAAAATAACTTAGTGTATTATGGGTGGCTGGTGCCTTTACATTGAGTAAAATATGCTGCAAGTTGAGCATCGATGCCCTACGAGCAGTGATCGCCATTAAAATCTTTCCAAATTGTATTTTCCTCCCCTCTCTAAATTTTACGGGGTATTTTTAAAATCCAAAGGGAATTTTTTGCTAAAATTATTTTAAACTAAAGCAAAATGAGTTTTTTATAACAAAGTGCAAAGAATTAAACTTTTTTTTATCATTTTGAATCAAAAATAGTGGCAAAAGTTGCACTTTTCTCAAGGAGTGTGTAAAAGTAACCTCTCGCACTAGTGTGAAAAAGTACATTTTCGCACGCCTCGTGCTAAAATATTATATAGTCTTGGCATTGAAATGACACATTTTCAGAAGAAATTCTTTGATTGGAGTTTCCAACATTAATAAGTGTAAGTATTAAACAATATTTTTTGCACATGATTATAAAAAGTATTGTATGCAACACGTGGGAAAATACTTTTTCAAACTCTGTAAATTATTTGACACGTGCTATCGCACACTTCAAATAAACGTTTTAACTCGTTTGAAAAAGTATTACTTTCCCCCGAGTTGCATAAATAACTATTCAGCCAAAATTAATAACTACAACAATAACAGTAAAGCACGATCGCGATTTCACATATCAGAGTGAAAATATGCTTTTTAAATGATTACTAAAAACACTTGATGGTTATAAACCTTTAACTAACTATTAACACTATTCCGGTGAAACTATCAGGCAAATGCCAGCGACACCTCAAAAACTTTTGGGAAGAGGAAAATGCAGGCAACACTATGAAAACTATCGCGCAAATGACGGAGAAGTAAAACTTGACGATTTACGATATCCCGAAAAACTCCGACGATAGGCATAAGCAAATGATCTGAACTTCACAACCAGTCCCACTAGAGCCAAAAAAAAAAAAAAAAAAAAAAAAAAAAAAAAAAAAAAAAAAAAAAAAAAAAACGATCAGACGTGAGGACAAACATAATCTTAATCTACGTTTTCCATAAATTCGCGCGTGAGGTTACTTTTTTTCTCTATTATGTGCAAGAAGGCATGATAAAAAGCCGGTGAAAAAACACTTAATGAGAAACGCACGAAATGGCATTCGGAAATTGTGGGACGGCCTCCTATACTCTACCTACTAATGTCGCACGCGGTATCAGCAGACATTCAATGACTTCAGTCAGCCATTGGTCTGTGCGAGGCACGTTTGAACATGAATGCGTATGCGTGACAGGTGATTTCGGAGGGTTTGATCCGCATATTGCATTCTGTTAGAAAATAAACGAGCATTTTGCATTTTTTCTGAAAAGGAGGTTATTTTCAAAGAAAACCAGCAGTGGAGTAGCACCGCCCTTCGAAAAACCGCTAGGATGATCTAGGATTTTATAAAATAAAGGATTATTTTTAAAAATTTAGCCATGATATGCTGATGCATGGATTCACACATGAGGTTAATTCTATGGGGTGAAACTGAGTTTCTATGCGTGTTCACGCAGATTTCACTCATTTTGGCGAACTATGCCTCCAAGTTTTGGATATTGTATTGTATACGAGATAAAAAGCTCACCAATGAATTTCTGATTTTAAATAGGTGGCACAGACTTACTTAAACGCGCAAGTTGTCGATAGAGGAATAACACCTAAATACTTGTTCAAAAAATAATTTTGATACTGATAAAGAAAATTTGAAATTACTGTCCTGCAAGTTTTAAATTTTACGCTATGACATGAATTCACATCTTCGAAATTTCTGGCTTTTTATTTAATTTTTAAATCGTTAGACAGCTTTCAAACGAAATAGTATTACTGTAGCAGATTAATAAGCTAGAATTATCATGCAAGTATATAAATTTGATTAAATTTATAAAATTGGTTGTTTTAGAATAATGATTAAAATTCTCTCTAAATATCAAGCACGCATTAGTTAAATAGACCTTAATTCCTTTCTTAGGGTGATCAACTGCTTTTCTTTTATGCTTGATTTGTGGGTTACAAACATAAATTATATATCATTTAACCATCTTTTCAACATTTAAACAATACATTCCCAAAAGTCATTTAATAAATAAAAAAATAAAAAATGATGAGAGAACTTCTCTGAAAAAAAAGTATTTATTTATAATTAAAATAGATGGCAGCACGAAATGTGTTTTAAACTGCATACTGCACAGAATTTCATTTTCTTTAGCGTGCTACTAATAAGTTGCTGTCCATGCGTGTAAAGAATTAACACTGTATTTTCAATTTAAAACAAATATATATATTTATTTTAAAACTCTAATTTTCCTGATGCTTTTCAATAGAATTTTCATTTCGGTCAATATATTCAAGGATAATGTTTAGGGCGATTCTCTCTGATGCAAGAAACATTTGGCGTTCATTTATCTACTTTTAAACAGATTAGAATAACATAATAATGATGAATTTATAAGTTATACTTTTTTTTTCTATTTAGTTGGTGGCAAAGTTGTATAGGAGTTTTGTAACAACACAATATGAAAACATGAATCCTTCTCCTAATGCCGTTCTGAATGTTGAAGAAGTGATATGATCGAATGGACCATCCTTCGAATTTAAAAACAAATTTTATTATCTGCTTTATTTAAAACCTCACTGTGAAATTTATGAAATAATTCAACTGGCAATACTTCACAACCCTTCATGGGAAAGGAACAGTTGGTGGTATTGTGGCCCTTGCAAAGTATTTGCTTCGTTCCAATGTCATGAGCCGTTCCAATGTCATGAGCAAGTCACCATATGCACCTATAGTACAAAGCGTAAAAGATTTTTTAGATGTTTCACTCAAATTGTTTCTAAAGACAATGATGTATTACTTCCTTGATAAAGACATTTCACGAGAAAAAATTATTTGGCTACAAGCAGCTACAGTTAGTGGCTTTAGGGAGAAACATCTAATAAAAGCTTATCCACCGAAAAAAATTAAACCATCTTTGTTCAGAATGCTCTAGCAACGAGAGAAAAATTCCAAGACTGCGAATTTTATGATATTTGCTTGTTTCATTTGGAAAGAAAAAATATCCTAGTTTAATAATTTTTAGTTTGGTGGAAGATTTTAGAAATTCTTTACAGTTAAAGCCGAAAGGACTTTTAAATGACCAGTTAAGAACATAAACTTTCCTATTCCACTAAAGACATTATTAATAAATTAAACTCTCCAGAAGTAAAAACTTCACGCGGATATCTCGAATTTTAAAATCTGGGAGTGACGATTGTGACAAATATGCATTTAAGTATTTAATCTAAGTTTAAGGTTTATTTAGTTTCCTTTTGTTAAGTAGTCAGATATTACTTTAGAACTGTTTTAAAAGTAAATATGAAATAATAAAATTAATGCAAATAAAACAGTTTATGTATTTAAAAATATTGCTTTGACTCAATTGTTAAATTACCGACGTGTTTTCTTAAAACGTTATGTATTTTCTTAAAATAGAAATTTAAATAAATTTTGCATTTTCTTAAGAAGGTGCAAAGTGGAATGTGAAGGAATTTTAAAAGAAAAATTAAATTTTCTAAAAATTGAGATTCAAAATATATTTTTTATTTAAAAAAAAATGCATATTTGTATCCAGAATACTATATTATTGAATTTTATATTTCTACTGATATAATGACTACATTAAGTATGATTTTTTATTTCTTCCTTTAAAAAATATCTTTTTATTATATTCAGTTTCACATAATTTAGAGTCAATGAAATGAATAAAATTTCAATGGCGAAAAGTCAAATTAAATCAGATTGAAAACTTATCGATTTCTACTGATCTGACCGCTAAGAGGAAGACAAAGCGTAGAGTCCCCTCTGGGTCGCGACAGAATTCCAATTTGTATAAACTTATTTAAATTTCAATTCTGTTGCAACTCGGTTGAGGCATGCAACACTATTCTACGATTCAGATTTCAAATAAATAAAATTTTATCAAGGACCAAAAATATCCAAATATTGGCAAACAAATTTCCCAATCTTTCACTGGTTAAATATTCATTTGAACTGTTATTTTCACCTGGGTTATAAAAAGATTTCATTACTATTAGCTGCAATTGACAAATTTCCTGTTTTTTACTCCATATGATTGTTGTTATTATTTTTGTTTTTATATTTCTTAAACTAACTAGAGAGAATTTTTGTAAAATTTTCTTTTGTTTATGATTTATAGTATACTAGTTATGTCCATAGATTGCAGCCCTAAATATTGATAAATAATAAATACAGCTGATTTATTTCAAGTAAATTTGAATGGTACAGTACCGCAAAAAAAAAAAAAAAAAAAAAAAAAATCATAACGATTGCTATATTTTGTATTCGAATTGATGAAATAACAAAAGTCACGTACCGTTGTAAATCGTGGAAGGCTTTATTAATTGTATATAATTTATAATTTTTCTTATATCATGACAGGTTATCCACATATTTAAACTGAACCAAACTTTGACCAACTTCGGCAACCTCATAAATAGTATACCATATTTAGATTTAGAATTAAAAAAAACACGGTGAAATAAAAAATTTCATAATTTTCCAATGAGTGGTTAGAAATTTAAATGAGGTAATAAATTGACAAATTAATGTTAAAAGAAAAAAAAGAAAAAATTACTTTTTTGGCCATACATTTTTAAGTAATTAATATATTTTAGTAATTTTTGTTTTAAACGATTGTTTGTTAAATGTCAAACATAAATAAACCAAGTTTTGCACCAAACAGTTTGTTAATAATTAATTGTTAATTAATAATAAAAGTTATGAAATTTTAAAATAGAAACAAGTTTTTTTTTTTTTTTTTTTTTTTTTTTTTACTTTTATTAGATTTATCATGGTTGAAAATCCCTCCAGAATTTTTTTTTTCATTCTATTTTGACTTTTATTTTTCAACATTTTAGCAAAAATGCAAAAAAGCTCACTTAAAGGGACCGTGTAATAGATTACGTCATGAAGCACTCAAACGTTCGATCCTTTCCCGCTATAAAGAAATTTGCTCTGACGATCGGCCAAAACATTTTCGCCCATAAGTGGTGTGTTTCTCAACTTAATGAACTGAAATTTGATATATGAGGTAAACTAATTTTTCTAGATCGCGAATGAAAATATTAAAAATAGGGGTTCGTGTAGAAATTTTTGAAGATAGAGTTAAATTTACTTAGTAAACAGAAACCTTTAGAAAGAAAATTGCATCAGGCATATAGAAAATTGTAAACACAATATTTGGTGTAAACCGTAAGATTCTACGATAATTAGAATCGAAGATATAACCATCGCTCGGATTTTTCTTTTTTGCGTACTGTACCACTTATAAGGTCAATAAATAAATACACATTTCAAATGACAAACGGTTTTATGAAGTAACTAGAATTTTGATTTTTTTTTAATAACTTCGTGGCGAAATTATCTAGTAAGTACATGGACACATAGTAGTCAGAAAACATGAAAAAGTGGAATGGCAAACTGCTAATTTTTGTCGATACTGCTGTTAAAATACTAAAAGTGAAAAAGAAACAGTGACTACACCTTTTTCCGCAATTACCACCATCTTTTGGAGATCTAATGAATGTCGTCATTTTATTATGGTGTTTAAAGAATTTTTAACTATAAGAAAGGAATGGCGTCATCTAGCTGTTAAATTAAAGTTTTGTGCACAAAAACTTTGCACACAAAATAAAACATCTTGGGACTTTACACCGAATTCCTGGCATATGCAGAGTGTAATTTTTGCTGTGGTTACTCCACTTTTTACCACCAAAATGTCAAAAAGATTTTATCTAATTTGTCCAATTGGTATTGTTAAATCATTGCCGATTTTTATATTCATTAACATAGCGCCAATTCTGTTGTCAGCGTGTGCTTGGTATTTGCATCTAATTTTAAATATTAAAACATCAAATATTACGTCATTCAAATTGTGTTTCAAAACATCGATTTTTGAAACCCAATTTGGATATACTTCTAAAATATTAATTATAATTATGTTTTTTTCTGTTCAAATTGAATTATTTAAAACCTATATTTTACTTATTTTTCCTGTGAACTTTTTCACTTTATTTTTAATTTTCAAATGCCAGTGGGGTGCAAGTGTACTTTTTTAAACCTCTCCGGCGACGTCCATGGTGTGTAATAAGTTTCAGTAATGCTTTAAAGTAAATAAAATTTCGGTTTGAAAATTGTATAGGAATTAAATTTGTTTGCAGCGTAAGAAATTTTAAGTGTATCTTTTCTTGTAGAACACTAAAATCCTTAATGTCCTTAAATTTGTTGCAACTCAAAGTCATTAAACAAAGTTATATATCAAACATTTTAGTATAAATATTAGATACTGATAATGACTATAGATGGCGCCATAAGTAATATCTTCAGTGTAAATCTGTAAATAATTGTTCTGTGAATATCTATTAATTCTGATGAATGTAGCTCAGATGTGTAAGGTTGTGTGTGTCTGTATAAAAGGTAATGTGGAGTACCCCGAGAGCATTTATGAAAAAACCAACACCCACGCAAGCAAACATATATTAGGAGTACAAATTAGTACAGTGGCGTCAAGGATGATCCATTGGATTACCAATTTGATTGGCATCATGGGTTTGTGAATTCAAAACTGCTGTCTTATAGAGCAAAATAAAGCCTTGATTTCGACTTTGGAAGTCAAAACAGGTGATAATAGTCAAAAAGTGACGGATTAAATATATCTAAATATGACGAAAATGAAGAAAGCTTTGATTGCTATATTGAAAGATTAATTGCGTATTTAGAAACTCAAAACATTCCTGATGAAAAGGGCGGGAAGTTGTGTATAGCTAGTATTTCAGCAAAGGTTTATAACTTACTTAAATGTTTATTGGTTCCGGAAGTTCCATTAGAAAAATAATTTGAAGAATTAGTTGATGTTTTAAGAAGACATTTAAGCCCGAAACAGTTAATTATTCCTAGTAGACATGCATTTTTGAATCGTAAACAAGCAGAGGGGGAAAGTATAAGTAATTATATAGCAGAGCTAAGGGCTTTGGCAGTCCTTTGTTGTTATAACGATAAAATGTTGAATATTATATTGAGGGATGTTTTTGTCAGTGGACTTAGAAACAAATCGATTCTTGATAGGCTTTTCAAAGAAGATGATACAGAGCTTGATAAAACATTAGAAATTGCTTTATCATTGGAAAAAGCTGTTAAAGGGGCAAGTGAGATTATGGGTACGACCTACGAAATTAAAGAAATTTCCACGTAAAATCGAAATCAAAACCAAAAGTTTCGAAACTCAAATTTTCATAAGCGAAATTTTCGAGAACCGAAAGTCGACGTACAAAATGAAAATCGAAGTAATTTTGACAGTCAAAAACAAAACCAGGCTTGTAATAGATGCTTAAATTTTTTCCACGGACCCAAAAATTTTGAATTTAAGTAGGAAATGCAGGTTATGTACCAAAACGGGACACTTAGCTAGTGCGTGTTTTTCAGCCAAAAATGTGTCAAATCAATGTGTCAAACAGAAAAAAGTTGACATTGATGATTGTTCCGATAGGGAAAATTAAAAAAAATTAAATTCGTTTCCTATGTTTAGGGTAAACGCAGAACTTGCAGAAGTTGAGGAAATAAGACCTCCGATAATGTTATCAGTCAAAATTGAAGGTAAGCCGATTCAAATTGAACTAAATACAGGGGCCGCTGTCTCAACTTGTAGTTTAAGAAAATTCAGAAAATTATCTGATAAAGAAATAAAGCCTACAAGCATTATTTTGAAAACGTATAGAGGTGATACTGTTGTACCACTTGGTTATGTTTCTTTAAAAGTCGAGTATCAAAATCAAAAGCGATTAATTTGGATTATCAAAGAGGATTTGGATACAATTTTTTTTGTAGAGAATGCTTGTATGAAATAATTATTGATTGGACTTGCATTAAGAAAATTCAATATTTACTCCAGCTAAGGAGCGTTTGGATAAATTGTTGCATAAATATAAAGAACTTTTTCTATCAAAAATAGGGGAGATTAAGAACTATGAATGCAAGTTGGAACATAAACCAGATGCCAAACCAATATTTTGCGAACCCAGGGTTGTTCCCTTTGCTCTAAGAAGTAGAGTAGAAGAGGAAATTGAATGGAAGAAAGGAGGGTATAATTGAAAATTGTTCAGTTTTAGGTTGGGCTACTCCTGTAGTACCGATTATTAAGCCGAATGGGAAAATTAGATTATGTGCTGACTATTCAGTAACAATAAATATACACCTATAAGTACAGCAGCATCCTCACCCTTGGATTGAAGAAATTTATCCGTTAAGTGATGGCAAAATCTTTAGTGTCATAGATATTCAGCAGGTCTACTTACAGATGAGATTAAGTGAGGAAAGTGAAAGTCTATTAACTATTAATATCCAAAAAGGTTTTTATAAGTGAACAAGAAAAAGATTAATGTATGGTGTTAATGCTGCATCTGGGATTTGGCAAAAATACATAGAAGGAGTATTTAAAGATCTAGAAGGGGTAAAAGTATTTTTTGGACGATGACAGAATTGCATCTCCAGATTTTGAAACTCATATTTAGAGATTAAATAACTACTTTTAGCGATGTCGTGAAAGTGGGTTAAGAATTAACAAATACAAAAGTCAATACTTTCAAGATGAAATCGAATTAATGGGTAATAAGATTAATGAGCAGGGGTTGTTGAAAACCAATGAAAAGATTAAAGCAATAAAAAATGCTAAAGTGCCAAAAAAGGTCAATGATATTCAATATTTCATGGAAATGGTCAATTTTAAGATGGATTTTCTGAGGATTTAACTACACGTCATACCCTCTCCTTAACCTTAGTAAAATAGGAGTACCACTTGTTTGGGACGAAACATGTGAAGAGGCATTTGACAATATTAAGGAAACACATTTTTCTGATAGGATTTTAATGCATTATGATCCAAATTTGTATGAAAAAAATATTAGCAATCGATGCTTCCCTAGTAGGAATTGATGCGGTTCTTTCACATCGTCTATCTGATGGAACGGGAAGATCAATTTCTTTTGCGTCTTGGACTTTGTCTCAAACAGAGCAGAGATATTCTCAAATTGATAAAGAGGCATTAAGCATATCTTGGGGAGTTAAAAAGTTTTGCTGGTATTCGAAGGGCAGGATGTTCACCTTGCTAACAGATCATAAACCCCCTGGTGTCGATTTTTGGTTCCAAAAAAGGATTGCCATTGCTATCAGCAACTAGATTGCTCCACTATACTTCAAGGATTTGAGTTCGACATAGAATATAGAAACACTAAAGATCATGGTAATGCGGACTGTCTCTCGCGATTATCCTTGGAATCTAAAGAACTTGAAATTAAGGAGGACAATGCCATGTTCCAGTTCTCACAAATAGAAACGACTCCTATCACAGCTAAAGACTTGGCTAGTGCAATAGCGAAAATAAATACCAAGTACCACTCCTACATACCTTGCAGTTCGGTGGACAGTTAAAGGGAAGTGAAGCTGAGTATGGATTACAAGATGGTTGTATTCTCTGTGGACAACGCGTTTGTATTTCAAAGTGTTATCATGAAAATATCCTTCAAGAGTTGCATCATGGTCACTTAGGCATTGTTAAGATGAAAGCCATCGCCCGTTCCTTTGTCTTTTGGAAAGGAATTGACAGTGACATCGAACAAAGTGTTAAAAATTGCAGTGAATGTGCGAAACACAAATCTAACTCTCCGAAAGCTTAAGTCCATCACTGGGAGTATCCTAGAGCACCTTGGGAAAGGGTACACATAGATTACGATGGACCTATTTTCGAAGACATGTTCCTGTTGGTGGTAGACGCACACTCCAAATGGTTTGAAGTGTTCCCTAAAAAAAGTGCTAGATCATCAAAGACCACTGAGTGCCTGAGAGAGTGCTTTTCTAGGTATGGTCTGCCGTTGATACTGGTCAGCGACTGGTCCTCAATTCATGTCATCTGAATTTGAGATGTTCCTTAAGAACAATAGAGTGAAACACAAAACGTGTGCTCCATTCAAAACTTCGAGCAATGGACAGGCAGAAAGATATGCTTGTTCACTAAAACAGTCTTTCAGAGCAATGTCCATTTTTCCAAGAACAATCCAGCAAAAATTGTGCACTCTACTTGAAAGGAACGGTGCGCAGCAGTCCTCCTTTTCTGATTTGAATTAACCTTTATTCTGACTTTTTTTTTTATGAGTTACTTTGAAAACAGGCAGTGGCGGCCAAGTGCGCCATCTATTGAGAACAGTGTAAATTAGACTAGGGTCGGAACTCCACTCATGCAGTACCGTAAGGCACCAAACTCCACCACTTTTCCAGCAATGTTATTCATTAAACGAAAAATTCGTACCATTATTGATCTCGTTAGGCCCAATACAAAAAACGCTACCGAGGAAAGAGTTCGTGAAGCGTGCGACTTCCAAGATAGGTTCTTCAAAGTGGAAGACAAAGTGGTCACTATCGTCAATGCGATAACAAATGGAGAATTGGTACAGTTGACCGAAGAGACGGTCAACTTCACAACACAATCAGTGTATGTGGCCAACTGTGGAGACATCGACCAACTCCGTGATGCAGGGAACCTCCCATCATCTGTTGTGTTTACACCGTTGCTGGTTCCTGATCATCTGATTGAACAAACATATAATTTCTGCAAGGTACCCTTTTTCTGGTTGGTGTATTTGACATTAATGGGACCACAGAAATCTACTTCAGAACAATTAAAGGGATAATTCGGAACTACTCTGTCTCTAGGCAGATTACCCATTAACTGGGAAGTCACTATTGGTTTTGCTTTGAAACAAACCATGCAATCGTGTGCGACTTTCCTACACATAGAACGGCCACTTAAGGGCCAGAATTTTTGTCTGATCTCATGTAGCAACGGCTGTGAACCGGCATGCAAGTATCTTTTATGGTAGTATTCAACAATTAACTTAGTAAATGTATGATTAGGAGGCAGGAGCATAGGAAATTTTGAGTTAAAATCTAAATCTTTATTCATTAGTCGACCGCCAACTCGTAAAACACCATCTTCATCAAGAAAAGGATGAAAAGATCTTACCTTACTCTCTTTTGAGACCATACCTGACCTGTAAAGGTTACTAATTTCTTTTTTAAATTCCGCACTTTGAATACATTTTATGAGGTGTTTCAGATCTATAAAACTCCTCTGTGTCAAGTGGCCCACTCTTCTTCTGGCTGGCTCGACAATTTCTAATGAATCTATAAATAAAACTTAATACATGTATTAACTTTAAATACCTATTACACGATTGAAGTAAATCACCAATAAAATAATAAATTGTTACGTTAAAACATTCAACAATTTTAGAGTCAAAATTGTTAAGTTCACGGTTAAAGTCCTTTTGTTGAAGTGGAGGGACAATCAACTTTGAAGGGTACTTATCACCCTTCAAGAACTCTGACCTCTCAAACCACAAGCGACTTTGGGGAAGCTTGTCTGGTTCAAGCCCTCTGGATACTAAGTCAGCTGGATTTTGATCAGTAGGAACATGTCTCCACTGCTGAATTGGATTCAGGTCCTGAATAGTTGCGACTCTGTTAGCCACAAAAGTCTTGAGTTGTGAAGATTCCTTCGCAATCCACGAAAGAACAATCATCGAGTCCGACCACAGAAAGATGTCAGAGGTATGCAAGCTCAAAGCGGTACGAACTCTTTTCATAAGTTTAGCTAAAAGTACAGCTGCCCTTTCAGGAAGCATGTCTCCCCAGTCTATTTTCAGCAACCACAAACTCTGCAAGAAGATTTTCGCTATTGCTATGACAGGACTCACTAAACCCAGCGGATCGAAAATTCGGGTGATGGTAGACAACACTTGTCGCTTAGTGTAAACTCCATCTTGGGGTTCAGTTTTGAACACGAACTTATCTAGATGGCAATTACATAGAACACCTAACGTCTTGACCTCTTTGTCAGAGAAAGAATAGTATGATTCAGAACACGATTGCAAAGAAGGGCAATTACTACACCACTTATGTAGCACCATTCCAGCAGTCTGAAATGCACAAGTCAATTGATGTTTTAATTCATCTATCTCACTCAACGTTTCAGCCCCTGCTAAAACGTCATCCATGTAAAAGTTATGTAGTATAACATTTTCTGCTAAAGGAAAGTTAGGGCCTTCGTCATCGGCTATTTGTTGAAGAGTTCTCATTGCAAGAAACGGGGCACTTACTGTATCGTAAGTGACAGTGTTCAACTCATATATTTTAATCGGCGCGTTTGCATTCTCTTTCCATAAAATGCGTTGCAGTTGTGTCTGATTTTTATCCATTTCGATCATACGAAACATCTTTTGGATGTCCGCAGTGAACGCGCACCTATACTTTCTAAAGTTTAACATATGATAATATATATCTCTTTGTATCACGCCTCCATTTAACTGTATTGAATTTAACGAGTTACCTTTAGTTGTCTCAGTTGAGGCGTTGAAAACTACCCTCAATTTTGTCGATGTTTTTTTGGACCTATATACTAGAGTGGGCCGAAAAAAATAAAGTTTTTTAGATCAAAATCTAATAGTGTGGAAAAGTTGCTATAGGTCAATAGAAACCGAAAGAAGCAAAAAAAATTTAAATAAAAAAATGTTTGACCCTTGCGCATCAAGGTCAAAGTTTCGAAAATGTTACCATTTTTACGTATTTTTCCATTTTTCTAAAACATTGCTTCTGAGATTTATATTTTATTGTTGTCTATTAATATATGATACATAAGCACTAAAGAAATCATTTGCTATAATTATGATATTCTAAGTTGAAGTGGGGGGGGGGGACTAACTCCAACGAATGAAAACGAACAAAACGAAATTCTTAAAACGTTGAGGCATCAAAGAAATACTTTCTCTAGGGTAAATCACAATCCCTATAAATAGTCACATTAGCTTCTTTTTTTAACCCCCTCCCACTCACTTATGTCTTCCGTTTTTGTCTTTGCTTTCTTTGAGGAGAATTCTCCTTTCATTGTCTATGCAATGAAGAATGTGTCTCGTCCAGTTCACATTTTATTAGTGATTTGGTTTGCAGAGAGCTCGTGCGCTTCTGTTAATGAATTTTTTGTGTGTGTATTTTTTCAAGAAGATTCACGATGGAGGAAAAGAAAGGAACAGGAAAGCGTATCACAGGGAAGGCTTTTAATTGTCCCATACTTGGCAATCCAGAAGATTTACCTTCATCGAAGCTCCTCTCATACGAGGACATTTTACGTTGTTGTTTCGAAGAAAGATTTGAGTTGGCGTTGGAAGCTAATTACACGACTGTCAACTTTTCTGTTGTTGCTGATTCAGTGGCAAGAAAAGTCAAAAGCTTGTTTGATATGGCCTCTATTCCCGCAATAAGTCAAACAAGAATCGTACAAATGGTTAGTAGATACCATGACGTATACCAAAATTTGAAAAAGTCCTACAATAGAGATAAGGAAAAACAAAACTACAAGAATAAGCTGAGGAAATTCAAACAGGAAGCTACTAAACTTTTCGACGTTGCAGCTTGCAAATGCCCAATGACTTTCATTTGTTACTGTGGAAAAAGAACCTATTGTTGCAAGTGCCAAATTTCTATTACTTGTGGCTGTGATAAATCGAGAAAAGTACCTGTAATAGAGCTAAGATTTTTTCATGACCAAAGAAATAACAGAATTGGTAACATAGATATCCAAGAAACAGAAAAACTTACTAATAGGCAATTCTGGAAGGAATGACAACGTGAACTCAATGCTTCTGGCATTTCGGAGTCTGAGAGTAAATCCCAGACACCCGCTGATTTAACTGATATCGCTTTTGAGGAGGATACTACAGAATCAGACAGTACTGATGAAATGTTTCTTCCATCAACACCTAATTTACCTTCCACTTCGCAGATGAGAAAAAAACTTGAATCTACTGCATTGGTTTGTGACAGGTATAATGTGTCTGACAGCAACTGCTGCAGTTGCTACTAGTGTTCTTCGGGATATAGGCATAATAACCGAGTCAGATATGTCAATGGTGATAGGCAAAAATAAAATAAGGAGGCAGAAGTCTCAGACAAGAAGATCATTGCAGTGTGACCTTAATACAATGATTCAAGGCTTATATTTTGACGGCTGTAAAGATGATGCACTGGTCATGGAACCGATCCATAAAAAGTATTTTCGTAGAGTCGTGAAAGAGGAGCACATTTCTCTGATTCAGGAGCCAGGATCAAATTATATCAGCCATGTATCTCCCCATTCAGGTACGGCCTCAGAAATCAGTTCTAGTATTATTTCATACTTATCTCAGCAAAACATATCCTTAGGTGAATCGGATGTTGTCGGATGTGACGGAACAGCAACAAACACTGGTTGTAGGAACGAAATAATACGGAAGTTGGAACTGCATCTTCGCAGACCCTACAATGGTCTGTTTGTCTTTTGCATTTTAATGAATTGCCATTCCGACATTTGTTTGAGTATTTGGATGGGAAAATTACAGGGGACCGAACACATTTTCCGGACCTATTGGCAAGGCACTTCATGACTGCAAAAATTTACCAATTGTTAAGTTTGAAAGCATTGAGTGTGAAGTTCCTCTTCTAGATGAAGCAGTTCTAAGTAAAGATTAAAAATATCTTATCAACATATCTCGAGCTATACAAAAGGGATTTTGTCCACCAGATCTTGCTGTTTCTGATCATAGGCCTCTATCTAATTCTAAATGGTTGACGGCTACTAATAATGTTCTAAGGTTGTACATATCATCAAAAGAGCCCACATGAACTGGAACAGATATTTACATTCCTTTTGAAGTGCTATATTCCAGTTGGGTTTGCTATTAAGAAGAAGAGTTCTTTCATAGATGGACCAAAAACATGTTTTCAAGGCAATACAATTATCAAGGTACTTACCTGAAAATCTTCTACAATTAATAGATCCAGTGATACAGCGCAATGGATTTTTTGCCCATCCTGAAAACTTGCTCATAGCAATCAATGGTGTTTGACGAAAGGAAGAATATAAGGGAATTTGGTTAGAGGCGCCTTCTAAAAGCACAACAAAGTCTTTCCATGCAGAAAATGGTGCGCACTTTTTTGCCTCCTACTATCAATTTTTCTGCCACAGATTATTCTGAGTTGATCGACTGGAACTCTTGTAAGCTGACTCCACCAACTATCTTGCGCAATATCAGCTCGGATTTCATCGACGCACTTATCAAATCAGATACTGTACCAGATTGGAACGTGCACCATTTCCCTTGTCACACACAAGTGGTAGAGCGATGCATTAAGCTTGTCACAGAGGCAGCAAAAAAGGTTTGTGGCTCAGAAACCCGGGATGGTTTGATTCAATCCACACTTCTATCCAGGAATATTATGCCTGAATTTAACCATTAAAGAGAATTTAATCTTGTAGAAATAAAGGAGCACAAATAAATATTTCTGTGCAAAAAGAACCCTTGCTGATGGTTGGATGGTTGGGAAGGGTGAGGGTGGAACTCGACGTGCATCCACCTTCGCGCGGCGAGTTCTGAGTCATTTTAATGAGCTAAGAGCTGCACACTTCGTAATGTATGTGTGAGGGGTTAATCGCGATGTCCCACTTCATAGTCAGTTGAACCTTTTACTGCTATAATGGTCGAAGTGTAATTTTGGGTGAAATACTCCCTCCCACCTCCTTCCCCCCTTCGACTTAGAATATCATAATTATGACAAATGATTTCTTTAGTGCTCATATGTCATATATTGATAGACCATAAAAAATATAAATCTCAGAAGCAATGTTTTAGAAAAATGGAAAAAAGAATAAAAATGGTAACATTTTCGAAACTTTGACCTTGATGCGCAAGGGTCAAATATTTTTTTATTTCAAAAATTTTTGCTTCTTTTGGTTTCTATTGACCTATAGCAACTTTTCCGCACTATTAGATTTTGATCTAAAAAACTTTATTTTTTTCGGCCCACTCTACTATATACCCCATGGTGTGGCATATAATATGTAACTTCAGGTTCGTCCTCTGATATCACCTCACTTATATGACCCAACTTTTCATACTCGTTAAGAAAGCTCTTATACAAATTTAAATAATCTTTGGTTTTTTTTAGTCTATTCCACAACGAATCTAATCTCTTAAGCGCAATTGCTTTTGAATCCCCTAATACACTCAGAGCCTCTTTAAAGGGCATTTGAACTATATATCTTCCGTATTCCTTTCTCGCATGTGTTTTCTGGAAATGTTCCTCACATATTTCATTTTCTTTACTTTTTAGATTTTTTACATCGGACGCTACTTCCTCAAATTCCCAAAATTTACGTAAAGTTACATTTAAGTTATCTTCTCGAACTAACTCACAATGTAATTTAGCCTCAGTGATAGTATTTACCTTTCTCGAAGCAATATATCCGAACACACTGTTTTGAAAAATTAGTCCCGTATTTGGAGGATATATCTGATCCGGCTTCAACAGTTCGTAAAATACTGGAGCTCCCAAAAGCAAATCTACTTCCCCTGGTATGTTAAAAGACGCATCCGCAAGTCGGATGTGCGCCAAATCTTCAATTGGAATATTTATTGGAAGAAGGAATCCTATCAGTTATACGTTCCACAACCAAGAATTCAAGGAATAAAAGTTCCCACGAATAAAAGTTCCCTCTTTATTCGCTATAGTTGCTGTTATACTTCCCTGCAATGGTAACGAGACATTGTCTAAACAAGACACTTTTAGATTTGTTTTATTTTCATTTAAACCTAATTCCTCTACGCAATTTTGACTCACGAAATGACTCATAGAGCCATTGTCAAATAAAACCCTTACTTACACAAATTTATTTAATTTATTTTTAATTAATCCTCGTTCGGTACTCAAAAGGACAGTGGTCGAACGATTTTCGACCCTAGCCGCGCAATTAATCACCTCTGAATTTACGCGTTCAGGTGCAAAAACTCTCGCATGCACATCTAAACCACTACTTTCAATCTCATTAAAGTTGTCGTTTCGACTAGCTGTTTCACCTACCATACCCACGATATCTCTCTGAAAATGGAGGGAATTATGGTGTCTCTTCCCGCATTCTTGACACGAAAACTTTGACCTACATTTGCCTACATTATGTTTACCAAGGCAGTTAAAACACAAATTATTGTTTTTAACGACTTCTAATCTTTCTAGGACGGGCTTTTTCGTGTAGACTGGGCATCGGTACAAGTAATGTGTTTCACATTTACCTAAAACGTATTTGAAATCCCTATTCTCGTCGTTTCACGATCTAACGTCAAAAATAATTTATCAGAAACTATTAAATTATTTAAAGCCTCAAATGTTTCAACTTTTCTCAATTTTAAATAGTAATCCCAAGATGTTGTGAGCCTTGCCGTAAACTGCGTTTGCATTTCATTTGCCTGTCTAGAAGCCTTTCGAAAATTTTCCAAACACGATTGAGCTGATGGCTCAATCAATACAATAGCTTTTAGTCTTTCATAATCCGAAATTTCGTCTACCTGAATATATGTTAATATATTGCTTGCACGTTCCCCTAACAAAATCAACAATATTTCAGACTGGTACATTTTATGTACACGTTTTGTTTGGAGCGCCCTCTAAAGATACAAAAAAAGGTCCCCACCCCACTGCTCTAGTTGGGACTTCGAGGGTTAAAACTCGTACACTTTTAAAGAAAGAATCTAATGACTCAGTTAATCATTCTTTGATTCGTCTAAATTTACTACATGTGATTCCTTCCTTAACTCTGCTAACTTTAATTCTGTTTGAATTCGTTCTAATTTTAATTGCTCAATTTGTATGGCTGAAGCCTCATCGCTTCGTTGTTACTCGATTATAAAATTAGCGGTATCATAAACTAACTCCGGATCACTATTATATTTCTCATTGTTCTTAATGATACTCATTAAATCAGAAATAGCAGCGGTTTCGTCAAAACCCTCCCCTATCTCTGAGCAAATCAACTTTAAATCATTTTTTCTCGCGCCTTTAAACATTTAAAAAAAACTCTCAAGTAACATAAAATTTACTTAAAATTGCGTTAAAGTACTTCTAGGCATTACATGAGAAGAGAATGCAACATACCTCGGCTCCGCACTTATAAAACACACTTCCCAGAAGAGTCAGTAGCACTTTTCTGATACGCATTCAAATCACCTCGGTCTCGACGATGACCACATGTTCTGGCCTATCGATAGCTCACTTTAAAATATTTCTCGATGTGAATTGAACTTAGCTACAATTAAAACACAACACTTATCAGTGGACTGTCAAATTGAGAAGATTGTTTTGTAGAGGCAATTTACCTATGCAGGCAAAATAAAAATATTTAATAAATATTTTACATTGGTTTACTATTCTAAATTATTCAATTGTTTAACAATCGTCAATTCTTTGGTTAAAATGCATGAAATAGTATCGCATTTTAAGCAGCACAAAACTTTAATTTGCTTTTGTAGGAATGTCTTGAGACTTATTTATTAACACAAATACTTGGAGTTTTTTTGCTCAGAAATAAATCTTTATTGTTGGCGATACTTTTCGTGACAATTTATTTTAATTATTAACTTTAAAATCTACTGGCCAATGTATACTTTAGAAGTTGGCAACACTAACAACATTGTATATTAGAATTCTGCAGCAGAAATATCAACACATATTATACATATTAAAAGTTTATGATTTGTAAGTAATTGTGTAATATGTGCACAGCAAATTGAAATGTCTTAAAATAAGACACAAAAGTATCTTAAAAAAGTGGCACTGTTTTAAGACGAAAAATGGTGTCTTAATCTTTAAGACACATGAAGTGTCTTAAAATGGGGTATTTTCAGACATTTGGAGTGTCTGAATTGGGGATATTTTCAGACAGTTGATGTGTCTGAATAGGTTGTTTATGGTACCTTTCAGATGTTGGACAAATTTTTACACAAACAATTCAAATTTTTACACAAACCAATTCAAATTTAATATTAAAAAGTTTTATTTAAAAAAAAGTAAAAATTACTGTATTACTACCATGTTGCTCATAACTTTTTGTTGACTATGTTACACTTTCCTGGTAAATGTAAGCATGAGATTGTAAAAAAACAACTATTAATATATCCAAGTAAGAGATAGTAACAGGGACTTATTGTAAAATATATGTATTGGTATAGTAGACATTGTATTAGGGCTGAATCTCAAATAGAAAAGTTTTGGCTTCTAAGATTGTATCATAGTTTTCAGTTGCTTTTTTCATGTCAACTTCAAGGACAAATAACAAGCATAATGTAAGCATGCACCTGGTTTATAGTACTATGCGTTGCACTGTCAAGTCTAAAAATGCTTGGGATACATTATGTGGCAGCATAAATATATGTTAATGATGGATGAAGCAGTTGTAATCTAATTATTCCCCATTTGGGAATTTTACCTGGTTATAACATTCCCCTATAATAACACCACACAACAGCAGTGATTATAACACTATGACGCTTCAATTATTGTCGAATAGCTGAACCAGATACAGGCATTAAAAAAATACCTCAAAAGATGCATAAAAATAAACAAGTAAAACAGAAAGGCATTAGAAGTATGTAAGGAGATACTTCAAAATATAGAGGTGGAGCATATTAAATTTAAAAAGTATGTAAGTTCCGGCACAATTTTTTTTGTGTTTCTGAAAAAGTTGGTTTCCTAAATTTTGGTATGCTCTTATTCCTGTAATTTTGAGGATAGAACCTTTTTACAACAGTTTTCCCTGTCACTGCGACACTTTGTTAATCGGTTAAAATGCGTTATAAGCCCCCCTCTTCTTTTTTTAGTGATTTTGCGTCAAATATGGTAACCTGGTGCCTATATGGTTCCATTACAACTTGGCACCCATTTTGGCAAACCTTAAGTTCAATTCAGTGGAAGTGTCAATACAACTTGGCGGCATTTTACAAAGTCACCAAAGTGGGGGGCGTACAACGCATTTCAACCCGTTAATCGCTGAGAAGACTAGAGAGGGCATTTAAAAAACTTTAAAAAATTTAATATAAAAAAAAAGGCATTAGAAGTATTTGTAAAGATGGCTGCTTCAAAATACAGAGGTAGAGCACATTAAATTTGAAAAACATGCAAGTTATTAAAATTTCTATAGTTTTCTCGAGTTTTCTCAAAACGTTGATTTTTCAAAAATTTTTATGCTTCGTTTAAAAAACAATTAAAGATGTAGAATTGAAATTTTTCACGTCAATTACATAACATATAAAGTACATACAAAACAAAAATATTATTAAAATCTATGCAATTCAATTTTTAATTAGATTACTTAAAAAAATGCAAATTTTCATACGTTCAACAAACTAACGCATAAAAAAACTTATTTTAATTATTTTGTGAAATCTGATATTTAATGCAGTATATAGACATTTCTTAGAAATAAAACTAAAATAAAGTTTTTTTGCATTATAAGATTTTTTATGAGCTACCACAATTCAACTCACTGCGGAAAATTTTATTTAACCGAGTTTTATATAAGTGATTATAAGTAAATTACTAGCCTATTATTATGAGCTTTTTTGCTAAAATATTATTTTAAAATGTTTGAACAACATATGTAGAAAAAAATTCTTCATTTTGACAAATATTAAATGTTTCACAAATTATTTTGTAGCGTTGATTTTCATAATTTTATTGCTGCCATTGAGAACCAAGAATAAATGTTATTCAGATTATACCAAATCCCATGCCAAATATATTCCCATTAGTACTTGTAATATGCAACAAAACCAATAAAAATATAACTGAATGTAAAAACAGAAAACTTAGAATTCTGTGGGTGTCATTTAGAAATACTAGATCAATTAAAATGTATTATAATAAAAATACTGAAAATAAGTGTATTATTGAATAACACTTACTGTAACACGGTACCCCATTTTTCACTAATTCATTGACCTATTAAATATAAAGCCAATCTAAATAGTTCAAAAAGGGGTTCGCATTAGTTTCTTATAAGGCAACTTGCTTCATCTCAAGAAATGCTCCATGTCGATTTCATAAAGGAACGCTTCCAAAAGAATTTTTAAGCACAGTAAAACAAAAGCACAAGATTAAAGGATATTATCATTTAAGATAAAATAGGAAAGTATTTGTTTTTTGGAACTACCGACTGTCTATTTCTGTCACTTAAAAAGAAGGAAAGCAACCATTTTAGAATAGTTTACAACCATTTTGTTTGTAATCGAACGCAACACGAACGCCGACACCGAGACGAGACGCGAAATATACAAACATTAGTACGTTAAAATGTAGCAAGAATTCTTTACACAGCGCATGCGCCAAATGCTCTATCCCTTATCTCATTGGTTAAAGACGCATTTTGAAGTTTCGCTATATCGTCGTACATTTCAGACGTTTTATTGCTTCCTGTCTTAAAATCCAAATGTCTTATTTTGACCATTCCTTTGAGTGTTTAGTCGCTTTTGGTGATAAATTCTTAAAAATACAAATAAAAATACAAATTAAAAAAATCTTAAAATACAAATAAAAAAATCTTAAAATACAAATAAAAAAATCTTAAAATACAAATAAAATTCTTAAAATAAAAATAAATTATTTTGCATATTGCAATCACGTTTATTTATTCCATTGTTTATTTACAGTGTTTCCTTCGCCTGAAATCGTATAATTGAATCGGAAAAAATACCCCCATCATGAATTCCTGATGAAAACGTCGACGACACCAAACAAGATGTCTTAAATCGTGTTTGGTGTCTTAGACGTTAGTTGTCTTATTATGTTAGGTGTCTGAATCCCAAAATGTCTTAATATGGTGTTTTCTGTCTACATTTAAGACACAAAGTGTGTCTAAATGTGATTTCAGAAAGAATCAGACACGTGTTATGTCTGAAATGGATTAATGCTACGCCAATTAAGTCACTTAATGTGTCTGAAATGAATTTTTCAGACATTTTGTGTCTAAATTTAAGACACCAGCATTTACAGTGTGTTAAGAGATTTCTAATACATATCAAAATCTTCTAAGAATTTTTAGAATTTCTGCTTAAATCTTGATCATAAAAATAACTAACTGAGGAATGGGATACATATAGAGATTCGCCCCTTTTTTATGCCTTAAATAATTGCAGCTAGAAAAGATAAATAGCGTGTAAAGCAGCTCGAAAATTTAATAAATATATTATCATATAAATTTATAGTTGTATTTCTTGTATCAATAGAATAACTTAGTGTATTATGGGTGGCTGGTGCCTTTATATTGAGTAAAATATGCTGTAAATTGAGCATCGATGTCTTACGAGCAGTGTTAGCCAATAAAATCTTTCCAAATTGTATTTTCCTCCCCTCTCTAAATTTTAAGGGGTATTTTTAAAATCCAAAGGGATTTTTTTTTGCTAAAATTATTTTAAACTAAAGCAAAATGATTTTTTTATAACAATGTGCAAAAAATAAAACTTTTTTTTTTTATCATTTTGAATCAAAAATCGTGGCAAAAGTTGCACTTTTCTCAAGGAGTGCGGAAAAAAAACCTCTCGCACTAGTGTGAAAAAGTACTTTTTCGCACGCCTTGTGCTAAAGTAGTATATAGTCTTGGCATTGAAATGACACATTTTCAGAAGAAATTCTTTGATTGGAGTTGCCAACATTAATAAGTGTAAGTATTAAACAATATTTTTTGCACATGCTTACAAAAAGTATTGTATGCAACACTTGGAAAAATACTTTTTCAAACTCTGTAAATTATTTGACACGTGCTATCGCACACGACCAATAAACGTTTAAACTCGTTTGAAAAAGTATTACTTTCCCCACTAGTTGCATAAATAACTATTCAGCCAAAATTAATAACTACAACAATAACAGTAATGCACGATCGCGATTTCACGTATCAAAGTGAAAATATGCTTTTTAAATGATTACTAAAAACACTCGATGGTTATAAACCTTAAACTAACTATTAGCACTATTTCGGGGAAACTATCAGGCAAATGCCAGCGACACCTCAAAAACTATCGGGAAAAAAAAAGCAGGCAACACTACGAAAACTATCGCTCAAATAACGGAGAAGTAAAACTTGACGATTTACGATTTCCCGAAAAACTTCGACGATAGGCATAAGCTAAATGATTTGAACTTCACAACCAGTCCCACTAGAACCAGTCCCACTAGAGCCAAAAAAAAAAAAAAAAAAAAAAAAAAAAAAAAGATCAGACGTGAGGACAAACATAATCTTAATCTAAGTTTTCCATAAATTCGCGCGTGAGGTTACTTTTTTTCTCTATTATGTGCAAGAAGGCATGGTAAAAAGCCGGTGAAATATCAGTTAACAAGGAAAGTACAAAATTGCACTCGGAAATTGTGGGACGGCCTCCTACACTCTACCTACTAATGTCGCACGCGGTATCAGTAGACATTCAATGACTTCAGTCAGCCATTGGTCTGTGCGAGGCACGTTTGAACATGAATGCGTATGCGTGAGAGGTGATTTCGGAGGGGTTGATCCGCATATTGCATTCCATTAGAAAATAAACGAATATTTTGCGATTTTTCAGAAAAGGACGCTATTTTCAAAGAAAACCAGCAGTGGGGTAGCACCGCCCTTCGAAAAACCGCTAGGATGATCTAGGATTTTATAAAATAAAGGATTATTTTTAAAAATTTAGCCATGATATGCCGATGCGTTGATTCACACATGAGGATAATTCTATGGAGTGAAACTGAGTTTCTATGCGTGTTCACGCAGATTTCACGCATTTTGGCGAACTATGCCTCCAAGTTTTGGATATTGTATTGTATACGAGATAAAAAGCTCACCAATAAATTTCTGATTTTAAATAGGTGGCACAGACTTACTTAAACGCGCAAGTTGTCGATTGAGGAATCATACTTAAATACTTGTTCAAAAAATAATTTTGATACTGATAAAGAAAATTTGAAATTACTGTCCTGCAAGTTTTAAATTTTTCGCTATGACATGAATTCACATCTTCGAAATTTCTGGCTTTTTATTTAATTTTTAAATCGTTTGACAGCTTTCAAACGAAATAATATTACTGTAGCAGATTGATAAGCTAGAATCATCATGCAAGTATATAAATTTGATTAAATTTATAAAATTGGTTGTTATAGGATAATGATTAAAATTCTCTCTAAATATCAAGCACGCATTAGTTAAATAGAGCTTAATTCCTCTCTTAAGGTGATCAACTGCTTTTCTTTTATGCTATATTTGTGGGTTACAAAACATAAATTATATATTATTTAAGCATCTTTTCAACATTTAAAAGATACATTTCCAAAAAACATTTTATAAAAAAAATGACGAGAGAACTTCTCTGAAACAAAAGTATTTATTTTTAATTAAAATAGATGGCAGCACGAAATGTGTTTTAAACTGCATACTGTACATAATTTCATTTTCTTTAGCGTGCTACTAATAAGTTGCTGTCCATGCGTGTAAAGAATTAACACTGTATTTTCAATTTAAAACAAATATATATATATATATATTTATTTTAAAACTCTAATTTTCTTAATGCTTTTCAATAGAATTTTCATTTAGGTCAATATATCCAAGGATAATGTTTAGGGCGATTCTCTCTGATGCAAGAAACATTTGGCGTTCATTTATCTACTTTTAAACAGATTAGAATAACATAATAATGATGAATTTACAAGTCATACTTTTTTTTCTAGTTAGTTGGTTGCAAAGTTGTATAGGAGTTTTGTAACAATACAATATGAAAACATGAATCCCTCTCCTAATGCCGTTCTGAATGTTGAAGAAGTGATATGATCGAATGGACTATCCTTCGAATTTAAAAACAAATTTTATTATCTGCTTTATTTAAAACCTCACTGTGAAATTTATGAAATTATTCAACTGGCGTTACTTCACAACCCTTCATGGGAAATGAACAGTTGATGGTATTGTGGGCCTTGCAAAGTATTTGCTTCGCTCCAATGTCATGAGCAAGGCACCATATGCACCTATATTACAAAGCGTAAAAGATTTTTCTGATGTTGCATCCAAATTGTTTCTTAAATCCATTGACGGTCATGCACGCCAAAGGATCCCCAGTTTTTCCAGCAATACACAACATTTTCAAATTTATAAATAAAATTTAAAATAAAATATTTTTAGATATTTTTATTAGGATGATAGTCTATAACCTATCTAAAACAAAATAAATAAAAAATAATTAAAAATAAATAAATATGTATTTGAAATTAGAAATATAATTTAAAAATTATTGCAGGGAAAACAACTGGGGGAATTTCACCCATTCCCATGACCGTCAGTGGGTTAAGACAACGGATGTATACTTCCTTGATAAAGACACTTCACGAGAAAATATTATTTGGCTACAAGCAGCTACAGTTAGTGGCATTAGGGAGAATTATCTAATAAAAGCTTATCCACCGAAAAAAATAAAACAATCTTTCTTCAGAATGTTCTAGCAACGAGAGAAAATTCCAAGACTGCGAATTTTATGATATTTGCTTGTTTCATTTGAAATGAAAAAAAAATCCTAGTTTAATAATTTTTAGTTTGGTGGAAGATTTTAGAATTTCTGTCATACCGCCTCAGGACTCGAGATTCAATGGGAAATTTCTTTACTGGTGACGGGAAATATTTGAAAGAGAGAGAGAGAGAGAGAGAGAGAGAGAGAGAGAGAGAGAGAGAGAGAGAGAGAGAGAGAGAGAGAGAGAGAGAGAGAGAGAGAGAGGAGGAGAGAGAGAGAGAGAGAGAGAGAGAGAGAGAGAGAGAAGAGAGAGAGAGAGAGAGAGAGAGAGAGAGAGAGAGAGAGAGAGAGAGAGAGAGAGAGAGAGAGAGAGAGAGAGAGAGAGAGAGAGAGAGAGAGAGAGAGAGAGAGAGAGAGAGAGAGAGAGAGAGAGAGAGAGAGAGAGAGAGAGAGAGAGAGAGAGAGAGAGAGAGAGAGAGAGAGAAACTGTTGCAATGACCATATATTATTCTTCGGCTGGTTGACATTACTGTTTTAACTCGACTACTCGACTCTACCTGACAAACAACCTAAATGATTGATCAATTTGTATTGAGTTCTTCATAGTCTTCGCACATATCATTTCATGACCAAATAAGTGAATTATTTGTCAATTTAATGTTGCCTAAAGAACTGCCCAGCTCCAAACAAACCAAGAAGAATGACATGACATTATTTTTATGTGATTTGGTCGATACTTGAGATTTCTTAACTCTAAAGCCTAGTTCACTAAACAATTTTCTTTGATATGCATCATTTTTTTTTTTCGTTTGGTACTAGGTACTTTACCATTTTCTTTAATTTATTTTTTAATAATTTAATCAAAAGTTAGTGGGCGATCCTCACTGTAGAGGCAGAATAGATTTCAAGAAAACTAGAGTTTTTGCAATCAAGTCTTGGTGCTCTTCAGTATCTCTATCTTTTCAGAGTAGATACGACAGCGATTGTGGTAGTCTCATATCGGATTGCTTGATGAGAGTTTTCCAAATTTTCTCTCCTATGAGATGCAAACGTTAATCAATACTATATAGTCCTCATAGAAATTTTAGCATTAATATCCGATACAATCAACCAATCTGAATCTGATATGATTGTTCCAATGGAATTTGAAGCTAAATCAAATTTATTTTCATAATCATGCACATCTCTCGATATGTAAACAATAGACATGAGTGGTGATAAAAAAACCGAATCTGAATATTTTTTAAATTTTAAGGCTAAGAAGCTAAAATTGTGAGTTCAACAGAATTAATGATGAAATAATCTGTCATTTAATTCATTTTCTATACACACCTGTAATTTAATATTTATAAAAAGAATTCTGTGTGAATAACTTAACTCTTTCTGATTTCGAAACGCGTCAAAAAGTACAATTTCTTCCTTTAAAATTTTATTTTGTTAATTTCAAATTTATTTGCAAATGAAAGAACATCTATTTTTTTCATTTTTTTTCCATATGATACCTGTTGAAATGAATATTACGTTATGTGTAAAGTACAAACAATAATTCATCTAAAATATTGTACGACAATCTTTTTTGCAACATTGTTGTTATACAGTTCAGTTTTCAAACACTTTGTCTTTTAATATTTTACGACGTGTTTTTACACTTAGTTTAACTGCAAATGAAATTGCTCTAACTTAAAATAGAATGACCAACTTGTATGTGCTTGAAAAGTAGTGTGAAACACAGTTACATATGGTATACTACGTTGCCTTTTACTTTTCTTTTAAACTTAGTAATATAAAAAAGTATAGGCATTAATGAGGAACTTGCACAAGTGAGGAAAATAAATATTTTTTTTGTATTTTCTAGTGTTATTCAACGAATATATTTGAGCAGTGCAATTATTTTTTATCTTTATGTTTTCAATTAATTAAAAATCGAATTGGGAATTAGCTGAAATCAAAGCAAAAGTCACGTGATCAAATGCGCATAAAAAACCGTGACGTAGTTATGCATAGATACCGTCGAAAATCCGAGGAGGTACCTCACTCCTTCCTCGTCTGAAACAGGTTTTAAACTGGTTCATCATCTGTGCATTGACGTTACACGCAAAAGTAGCTTTTCCCGCCACATCGCATAGGGAAAAACTAAATATTTTTTTAATTATCTATCCGAGCTCAAATTTTTAAAAGAATATGGTATTGTTTTTCCCGATTTTTTCGCTACTTTATTTAAAAATAAAACCAAAAAACGTGAAAATTCCGTCCTTGAGATATTTTCTAGACTAAATGTAACATAACCTAATTGAGTTAGTTATCAATGGATCTTTTTACTTCCCTTAAATTTTGAAATGCTAAAAATATTAATTCATTCAATCATAATGTCCATTCAATTTCGATAAGATACAACAAAAAAATCAATTTAGTTCAAAATTAAAATTGTATGTTTTACAATTTTCTAAAATGAAGATCCGATTTCTACGGTAATTGGGAAAAAAATCCGATAAACAGCAGACGATCTTGCCTCAATACTCAATTCATGGGGGGGGGGGGGGAAACGTTTCTAATCAAGGTGATCTTCCTTCCGAGCGGCAGCCTGTGTTCCTGAACCGTGTTTCGGCTGTGACGTTTCCATGGTAACCAATGGAATCCAATAAAGCCTTCCCTCCACGTAATGCATGGCGTGGCAGCCAGATCAGCGATTTTCCGACTTCGGCTGCCCTTGAGAATTTCTGCTTTAAAATAATCTCTAGATGCAATTTTTGCAAGATAATGGTTCTATCTGAAGGCTAGATAGTTATTTTATTAGTCTGAAGTTCTACTTTGTTCTGAAAATAAATTTGAATATTTTAAACTCATTGTCTAAAAAAATCATGTTTTTGGCACGTGAAACTTCATTTTAATAGTGATAACTGAAGTTTGATGTAATCTTTTAAAAAAATTATTTGAGAATTTGAGCCTGCATGAACTATTAGATGTTTTAAACCTCAGTCAAATTGATTGGAAAAGAAAATGAATTTTGCTAGATTTTTAAATGCAAAAGTTTTTAGAAAAATTGCGATTTTTTTCTACTTTCAATGTTAGAAATTTTTTATTACAAAACTATATATTTTAGAAACTGGAGGGAGGTTTGTAACATTAAGAATGATATTACGAAGAATTCCAACCATAATTTCTTTTCTCGACTCTAAAAAACCTCGAGTAATCACTGTTCAAAAGTAAGCTAATAACGAGTTAAACGTTATTTAGTTAATTAATTTTTGAATAAACTTAATTGAAATTGCTTTGAAAACCAGGTTTTGCTTTTATAATTGAAATATTAGCAAGAAATGTATTCAATTTCAAATAGTTAAAAATGACTTATGTTTATAAATTAAGTATATTTTATTTATTTTTTTTATATTTCTTATGCTCAGCAGTTAATTGACATTTTAATTTTGAAGAAATGCATTCATATATAATGTTATTATTTGTTAATTGAGATTTGGTCAGCCTTTAATAATTAAAATTATTAAAAAGGTAATTGCCTTGTAAAATTATTATCTAAAAAAAAGTTTGAGTAAAATCCTAAAAAATCTAAAAAATAAAATTATAGTAATTTTTTAATGCAATAATATGTAGATATAAAAAGTCAAAATAAAAGAAAATTGTTCTGTTCGTTCGTTTTACGAAAGTTTGTCTGCAATTAAAGTAACTCCACACACTTTAATACAGTTCTATAACTGTATTAAAATGACGATTATATTTATAAATCTTTTTTTGGAAGCAATGATTCCTTCAATCTGCTATAATACAAATCAATTAGGCAGTGTGTGTAACCATCAGAATGTCCTACATTCTGTAGCGATCGATCGAAATTGCCTAATTGAGTTTGTTCCACCTTATTTTTATTCATAACTATAAGTACATTAGCTTACACTATCAAACAACGTTATCCTAAAACGAAAAAAAGGAGACCTTTTACATTAACTGAGGGGTTTTGTAAAAATAATAACTAAAATGATTCATCATATTTTTCCGCAATCCTATTTCGCATTCGTTTCTTCAAAAGCAAAACATATTTATTCTTAATTGTGGATTTAAAAATTAGTATTATTATATCTATATACTCCTATTCTCAAATTCCTGACGCTTATGCACTGAACCAAACAAAAAGTCTCATTTTAGGAATCGATTCCTCTTTCGTCAGTGGGTCTAAAGATTGTTTTGAGAACCCCCCCCCCGAGAAAAGAGGAAAGAATTTCTGACCCTCACTTCCGAAAGTGACTCATTGTAGCTTCTGTAATGAGCATGTTTTTAAAATCGCAATGACTTGGGTCGTGACAAGTACACTTAGCACGTGCATTCCCACCAAGAGTGAGACACAAGACATCCACGTTGGAAGGTGGGGAGAGGGGGGAATTGGAGGTTGGGGGTGGAAAGGGGATATTGCTCGCACCCCTTCTGCTTCTTGGATATTTACCTTGTTTTTCCAGAATTTTTTTTCCCCTTCAATATTTTAGTATTATCTGAGTATTGTTTTTAATAAATGTTATGCAAGAGAGACAATTTTAACCAAATTTTCATTCCGTTATACATAATCACTTTTATCCTTAAGGCGTGTCCTATTGAAATTCTATGTAAGCGGGTATATTGTATCATTCGATTTCTAAAAAACATATTTTTGATATTATTTTTATTATAGTTATAGAATTAAGTATCACATGAAACTACTAAAAAATGAGGTAAGTCAATGCGGTTTTTATATCCAGGAATGTCAATGTAAAGCATTTTCTAGTAAATTTAATTTATTATAATTATGCAAATTTCATTAACACTTATAAAAAAAGTTACACTAAATTTTTTTGCAATTTATGGAGGAATTAAAATTGTTCTGTGGCTAATGTATTTAAAATTTGCTGGATTTTACCCAATTTTTTTTAGGGTGGGGAGGGGGGGGGGGATGGAAGGAAAGAATCTAGGGGCCATAATATTTTTTCAACAGGGGCAAAACTTACCTTCTTCTCCCCTGTGTTTGTTCCTGGGCCTTCCTCAAAAATCCTACCCATACTGCCCTAATCTTGGGGATCGACTTCCAGTTTTTCAATCTTTAAAATTTTAAAATAATTTTCAAGATAGTCAACCCACCTGAGCTTAGGTCTGTCTCTATGGGCTTAGCAAGGAAGATCTTTTTTGTTGTCCTATTGTCTTCTTTTCGGATTACATGCTCTGCCCACTTAATTCGTTGGATTTCTATGAATCTGATTACATCAGGTTCTTTAAAGCATTTATAAATTTCTGTATTTATTCTTTTTCTTCAAAAATCACCTCCATTTATTCGGCCGAATATGCTTCACAAAATTCTTCTTTAAAAAATTGTTAGTGTTTGCTTATCCTTTTCAGTCAGTGCCCATGTTTCGAAAGCAAAATCTAATATTTTTAAAAGAAGTATTTATCGTTTTATTTTTATAAAAATATGAATCCATAGAACCAGAGGAAAAAAATACCACGAAAGTGTTCTTACATCCTAACATTTTCAGATAAATTAGTTAATAAAATTGTTTTCTGACACTTTTTTTTTTAAAGTTTTTGTATTGTGATGATATTTAAAAGCTCAATTGCCTGTAATATTTGCGTTCTTTATTTATTATAATCTATTTATTATTTAAAATGTCTGGTAGCCGTAAAGAAACTGAAACAACAGTTTAAATTTGTTGATATTTCATCATAATCGAATTAAATCCGTTTAATCTATTGCTGATATATTAAATTTATTCCATTAAACTGTTTAGTATGTAATGAAACGTTTTAAACAAACAAAAAAAAATAGAAACTAAAATAAGCCAAGAATGGATTGTCTAACTGTGGTATCTGAATGTGAAAAGGGATTTATTATAAGAAAGCTTGAGAAAAATTCCCGTTTAAGTGTTAAACGGATTCTTCAGAAAGTAGGGGAACATTTTTGACTTCAATTTTACCTGAAACTGTATGAAAATAGTCAGATTAGCGGGTCTACTTGGGTGTTCTGCCCGAAGAAATTTTTTAAACGTATTGAAATCGTTTCTTATTTGAAGATGAACACAAATGTAAAGTTTTTGGTTTCGATGGGTGCATAATTGTGCGCAAATGACAAAATGAAGAACTGAAACTTTCCAAGTACTTTGTTGTAACAGTAAAGCATGGAGGTGCAAATGTCCTTGTGTGTGGATGCTTGTCAGCATCAGGACTTGGTAATTTGATGTTTAATGATGGAACAATGAATCATGACCTCTATTTGGATTTACAAATCCTTGACCTCTATTTGGGTATTGCAAATAATTTCATTTTTTATCAAGATATTGATCTGAGCACACAGCATTAAATGATCGCCTCTGTTGGGTCTATAGTTATCCACAAAATCTAAAAACACCACCTCAGTCGACAGCTTTGAACCCAGAAGAAGAAATTGGAAGAGAATTGGAGGCCAAAGTAAGAAGAAACGACATTAAAACGAAACCAAAAATAGTACCGTATTTATGTATTACATTTAGGTTAATGATCTTTTCTAAACAAAGTTTTATAATGCATTAAAAATGTTTTATGTAGTTTTATTAAGATGAAATTAGATATATTATTAAAATAATCCTATTTTGAACAATTAATTTTTCAGATGGATATTACAGTATTTGATTGAAATTTGTATTTGTAAGAACACTATTGGGAGCCACTATATATTTAAATGAATTATATTTTTAAATTTAGAAACCATTTAAATTTTAACAATTTGATGCTTATATTATTACAATATATGCTTTTCTAAGCAAAATGTAATACTACTAATTAGGGTATGTTTAAAAATATTACCGAAAATCGTGCCGAGTATAAAGGGTTTATTAAAAAATTAACAGTATTTGCACCATTTTTATCTGGCTGTTATTTTAATTTTGTTTCGATTCAACAGACATGTTTGGGTGTAATACCATAATGAGGGCATTTGCAAAATAGTGACGATTCCTCAACTACGTTGGACGAGTACGTGAGTTAAGCAGCTTATATTGGAATAATGTGTAGAAACGTCATAATGGCGGGTTTTTAAACAGTCCATATTCATATCATCAGTTTCAATTCAAATTCCATATGTGCTTAGTATCAAATAAAGTCTTTGCAAAAAAAGAAAATATAATAAATGTATTACATATCTGGGCTTAAGAAAATTGACAAACAAGACATCATGCCATAACCAGAGAAGATTGTTTTGTAGAGGTAATTTACTTAGGCTGGCAATCTAAAAATATTTAATAAATATTTTACATTGGTTTACAATTCTAAATTATTCAATTGTTTAACAATTGTCAATTCTTTGGTTAATATGCATGAAATAGAATCGCATTTTAAGCAGTACTAAACTTTAATTTGCTTTTGTAGGAATCGCTTGAGACTTATTTATTAACACAGATACTTGGAGTTTTTTCGCTCAGAAATAAATCTTTATTGTTGGCGATACTTTTCGTGACAATTTATTTTAATTATTAACTTTAGAATCTACTGGCAAGTGTATACTTTAGAGGTTGGCAACACTAACAACATTGTATATTAGAATTCTGCAGCAGAAATATTAACACATATTAGACATATGAAATGTTTATGATTTGTAAGTAATTGCAATATGTGTCAAAAGATTTCTAATATGTGTTACTACAGATTAAAATGTTCTAAGAATTTTTAGTATTATTTAATTGTGGTTGAGTGATGCTCAGTAATAAGTGGCACAAGACTTAAAAAGTTAAATACGAATAAAATCTAAACAAAAAGTCGAATTGATTGAACCAAACTCATATAATCAACCCAATAAAAGAATTTGATTTTCCCCACTGTTATAACTCACATAAAATGCATGTATTACTTATACAGTGCGGATAATAATTATAAGGACAGTCGATTATTTTGGGATACCAAATTAAAACTTTACTGTGCACAAGAAAAGGCAATACATACTTGTTGAATCTGTCATAAAAGCAAAATTTTATCCTTTATCAAATTATAAATATCAAAAATTAAGTTTAAAAGGGATAAAATCACAATTTTCATATAATTTTAGCGGTTCATAATTATAAGGACATCAAAGATTTTGCTGCTTTAATTTACATATGATCAAAATATTACAGATAAATATGGTTATTTTTAACTGCGGTCCTTATCTGAATCCATATATAAAGTTTGAAAACTTCAGACACAAGCATCAGTCAAAATGCCGCGTGGGAAAGAACTTACGACTTCTGAAGTGAGAAAAGTGTGGTTTCTTCGCTGAAAAGGTATGTCTATGCGGCGTATTGCCACTAAAATTAAAAGGTCTAAAACTGCTGTTGAAAATGTCATCAATCGTGGATTAAATGTTCGGTATTTAAAAGATCTGGTCCAAAACCAAAACTGACTGAGCGAGATCGAAGAATCATCGTACGCCGTGCTGTCATTCAAAAGATGTCTGCTTCTGAAACTGCGCGTACTTTTGAAAAAGACATTTCAAAGCCAACAATTGTAAGAGTTTTGAAGAACTGCTATTTCACAAAGTACGTAGAAAACCGGCGTTGAAGGTTGAGCATAAAAAGAAGCGAATACAAGCTGTGCAGAAGTGGATGCTGACGGTTTGAACTGGAGAAATGTCATATTTTCTAATGAAAAGCGTTTCAATCTTGATGGCCCCGATGGCTAGAATAGTTACTGGCATGATTTGAGAAAGGAAAAAGCAGTCAGATGGAGCAGGCGTTTTAAAGGTGGATCGCGTATGGTTTGTGGAGCGGTTTCAGTCAACGGAAAAATGGATTTGGTACTTGTGCCTAGTAATATGAACACAGAGTTGTATTTGCAAATCTTAGAAGTACAACTACTTGCTTATTGTTCACCTTTAGGAGGTGACAATTTCGTTTTTCAACAAGACTGAGCTTCTTGCCAGACTTCTAAAGCGGCAAAAGAGTGGTTTGATGAAAGAAAGATCAATCTTTTGACATGGCCACCTAATTCCCCAGACCTGAACATTATGGAAAATGTTTGGTCTTACATGGTTAGGCATGTTCATGCACAAGGTCAGCAGTACAATTAATTTGAAGAGCTAGAAGACAAAATGTATGCACTATGGGACAGTATCGGTGCTGGATTTTTGAAGAAACTTGCTGAAAGTATGCCAAGTAGAATATCTGATTGTTTAAGTAAAAAAGGAGCAGCAACAAAGTATTAATTGTATAAATAATGACAATAAATTGTACTGTCCTTATATTTCTGAACCTCCATTTATTCTCCATTACTTCTGTTTTTCACCTGTACTTTTAAACTATCGAGTTTAAAGCTTATAGATAGTGTTTATACATGATATAAAAATAAACAAATATATACTTGTTGTAGTAATAGCTTTCAGTGTTGCTGAAGCCAGAAAAACCTACTGTCCTTATAATTATGATCCGCACTGTATAATTGTGTTTTATTACCTTAATTTTAATGCAATTAATATATAAAATATTTGTTTTTTCGTGTTAAGTTATGAATGAATTATTTCTCAAATTAGTTGATTTGGCTAAATATAAAATAAAATAAAATATATATATATTTTAATTTAGTCTGTGACGTTTATATTATATAGCATTTGACATTGCCGTTACTCATATAATAAGACATGGTTTTTTAATGGATCAAAACTATGTGCAACAGAACTCTTATCATTAATTATTTTTAATCCTCAAACTCTTTATTTTTTGCCGCTGAGCCACCGAGGGAGTGGAAAAGGAGAACGAATTCAATTCAATTCATTCCACGCCTGGCTGCAGCAACGGTGAAACGTTTGTTTTAACGGTAGCTTTAATGCCCCCCCGAGCTATTGTAAGCTTTCATGTAATATATTATACTTAAGTAAAACTATTTGTTTATTTAATGTTCTATTAATAATTTCGAAATAATCATAAAGTGCCGAGTCCTTCTTTGCATTTGGGTGAAAGTTATTCCGTGTTTAAGATAAAAATGGATATTTAATCTTGACCATATGTACAACATATGTATTACGAGAGGCGAAGTCTAAACACGCTTTATTTTAAATGATTAAGGATTAAGAAGAATTGACAAATTTCTAAAAAAATGTTTAAAATGCCCTTAATGATTTAATATTTCTCTAGCAAAATTTTAATATGAAATATCAGACCCTGGCTACTCTCACTCTGAATTCTGGGGTCAATGCAGCTACCCTATGTGGTATTCAAAATATTAATAAAAAGCATTCGGCACTTTCACTGTAGTAGCAGATATAGTGCGTCTGTTCAGACGCCTCAAGTTCCCAACTGAATTAATTTGTTTTTACATTATTCTCTGTTTTTCATTTTTTATATATAGATATAAGAGAATAGTATTAAATAAATTCACACGAATATAACATGAATTTAACCAATGCAATAATATTTTTGCTCCTTGTGCTGATGTTTTAAAGCATAACGCATTTAAATAAGAATCCCTCAAGTTTCCCTCTGGCCAATAAAACAAGCACTCTATTAAAAAACTACGTTAAAGGCGTTTTTTACTAGCTCCTTAATTCGAAAACTCTTTTATAAAAGAATACGTGACCATCAGTCTGCATTCTTGACTTCATTTTTCAGTCGTTAGAAGGAACACACACATGCACACGTTTGCGCACGCATGCATACTAGGGTGGGCCGAAAAAACTTTTAATCGAAATCAGTTTTGAAATAGCTCGGAAAAGAAGCCTAATGGGTCAATTAGAACACAAACAAAATTTCGTCAACTTTGCTCAGTATCTAGTCGTGCCCCTCTGGCATTGAAAATGTAAAAAGAGAGAAAAAAAATGCATTTTCAAGCCATTTTTTGACAATTATTTTTAAAAAACAGCATTGGTAGAGCATGGAATAGTTGGCTAATGTATCAGTTAGAACACACACAAAATTTCGTCCATTTTTCTCAATTTTTAGCCGCGCCTCTCTTGTTTTGAACAAAAATGTGCCTAAATGTCGCAAAATCGTAACAGATTGGACGTTAGGGTGGACTAAAAAAATATTTTTTTGAAATTGGTCATGGATTAGCTTGGAAAAGTTGCCTAATGGGTCAGTTAAAACACACAAAAAAAAAAAAAATCGCCAATTTTGTCGAATATCTAGCCGCGCCCCTCTGGCATTGAAAATATCCAAAACATACAAAAAATGCACTTTTAGCCATTTTTTGGAAATTATTTTTAAAAACTGTCATTGGCATAGCATGGAATAGTTGCCTAATCTGTCAGTTAGAACACACAATAAAATTCCTCCATTTTGCTCAATACATAGCCACTTGCTATGAATAAAAATATGCCTAAATGTCGCAAAATCGTAGCAGATTGACTTTAGGGTGGGCCAAAAAAATATTCGGTCTTGGAATAGGGTGGAAAAGTTGCCTAATGGGTCAGATTGCCAGTCGATGAGATCAATGTAATCAACTGCATTAAAGTTGAGTTCAGGACGTTTGAAGAAACGTATGTCTTCCGATTTCTTATTTCTGATGTTCAGGATTCACCTCACTGCTAATTCTCGGATATGGTTTCGAGAATCCATAAGCATTGCCCCTAGTATGTTTTCTGGATGGGCAAATTATGCATTGTTTGAAATTATTTTGTCTGTATTTTTTTTTTTTTTTTTGACATGGTCAGACAACGGCCTTGCGAGAGCAATCATCTGCCAAATATGTAGGGCTCCACCGTGAAATGTAGTTTATTTTTATTTCGAACCACATTGGGGCATAAACCAGAATCACAACGATTATACGAAGCTCATCGGTTAGATTTTTGGTATTGATGTAGTATATTGTAAACATCGGTACACTTTTTCATAACTTACCGAACTCAACTTTAATGCCATTGATTACATTGATCTCATCGACTGGTCAAGTACTCTATAACAGAACCACCGATTACAATGTATATAAAAGATGAAGAATTGGAAGATATGTGGAAATAACAGGCTCCTATAATACCATTTGAGAAGTTTCCATGTTCCGAGCAAGCATTCGAGAGATGTGTTAAATTCGTATCTGAAGCTTTAACGTAAGTTTGTGGTGATGCTGCAAAAGATGGTTATATACGGGTTAAGATTCAAGCAAGAAGAGAACTTCGAACATTTGATAATAAAGGACAGTACTATCCTGAAGACTGTGTAGACTGCATACTTCTGAAGACTGTATTCTGACGTGAACGAGAACAGACCTGTGTAGTAAAACATGTAATAACGAAAGGCTTTATGCCGACTAAGTTCTATGTGAACTTCCATTTCTATCTCTTCATCATGCCCGTGCTGTGTCAATAAATAATGTCATTCAACCCTAAATCCTTGGATTATTTCAGGAAAAGAACAACAATAATAAGGGATAGTACTATTCTGAAGACTAAACTTTATAAGCATTAGGCCTACTCTTTTTTCCTTTATAATATTTTTATTTCTTTTTTACCCCTCCGTCCTTTCTTATAACACTATATTTCAATTTTAAAATTCTGTGTCAACATTTCAAAATTCCTAATATATTTTACCCAGCACTGGGCGAGATTGGCCAAGATCCGTAGCAACGGACAGTCTACAACGGTCCACATTAGGATTGGCTAGTGTTGAGCTGATATTTACCAGGAGATATTGTGCTACTGAATATGAATAAGTATTATACTAGTAAATATACTTTTGATTTTTAGCGATTTCGATTTTTTTTTATCTACCCTAACGTTTAATCAGCTACGATTTTGCGACATTTATTCACATTTTTGTTCATAGCAAGAGGGGTAAGGCTAAATATTGAGCAAAATGTACGAAATTTTGTGTGCTTTCTATTTTACACATTAGGCAAGTATTCCATGCTATGCCAATGCCTGTTTTTAAAAATAATTTCCAATAAATGACTTAAAAGTGTGATTTTTGTATGTTTTGGACATTTTCAAAGTCAGAGGGGCGCGGCTAGATATTCAACAAAATTGACGAAATTTTGTGTTGTTTTAACTGATCCATTAGGCACCTTTTACATGATATTCCAAGACCGATTTCGATAAAATATTTATTTGGCCCACCCTAACGTCCAATCTGTTACGATTTTGCCTCATTTAGGCACATTATTGTTCATAGCAAGAGGGGCGTGACTAAATATTGAGAAAATTGGACGACAGTTTTGTGTGTTCTAACTTAAATTTTTGGCAACTATTCCATGCTATATCAATGCTGGTTTTTGAAAACAATTCTAAAAAATAGCTTGAAAGTGCCTTTTATTGTCTCTTTTTACATTTTCAATGCCAGAGGGGCTCGGTTAGATATTGAACAAAATTGACGAAATTTTGTGTGTGATCTAATTGACTCATTAGGCAACTGTTCCGCACTATTCCCAAACCACTTTCGAATTTTGTGTGTGTCTATTTTCGACCCAGTATAGGCAAATTAGGCTCAAATTGCGGTCGAGATGGAAATAATTATTAGAAAGCTGATTTCTTCTAAAATAGGTTTTTTAGGTCCTCTTGTACTTCCCCAGAAAAGTCCCAAAAAATCCTGCTTGGGCAACATCCTTAAATTTTGAATAAACTTCCGCCATCTTGGATTTTTAAAAAAATAACCCTGTAACTCAGTGATGGATAATCATAGAGGGGTGTTGTTGGTACTACTTGTTTCTGTTTTAAAAGAAGAACTAATTTCTGCAATAAAAAATGCCTAAAATAAAGAGTTGATATAATTTTATAGACTTAAAACATTTTTTGAAACAATAAAAACACTAATTTTTCATTAATGAAATTTAAAATGCGTTTGGAGGCTTATTACTTGATGGAATTCGTTTTTAAATTAGAAATGAATATAATTAATATTATAATTTGTCACGAGTCTAAATAAATAGTCAGTGACGTAGACCGCATACTACCTAAAATCTTCATCTACCATAGTATTCAAAATAACTTAATCTAGGCAATTTAAGGCAGGTGTGGAAAATAATTATTAGAAAACTGATTTCTTCTAAAATAGATTCTTTATGTCCACATGTTATTCCCCAGAAAGGTCCTACAATATTCTGCTGGGGAGGGGGGGGGGGGAATTCTTAAATTTTGAATTAACGTCCGCCATCTTAGTTTTTTTTAAACATGGGATACCTCAGCAATGGACAATCATAAAAAAATGCTGTTGGTGTCAAACGTTTTTTTTTTTTTTTTTGAAGGTAGAACTTATTACTGCAGCGTTTCTCAACCTTTCAGTATTCGCGGCCCAGTTTTCAATCATAATTTTCACGCCCCCAGCTTACAATAAAATGTGTACAACAATAATGTATATTGAGTCTTTTAGATTCTGTTTTTAAATTATTTTTAACTAACTGCCAAAAAAATAAAAGCAAGCCAATGTTGGTGAGAAACCACATCTGGCATTTTACCAAGCGGGCGGTGAACACGACCGATGCCGTCTCGAGCATGCGCAGAGCAAATGTTTTCTCATAGGAAGAAGGCAAATGTCCGATAACACAAGTTTCAATTCCAGCCAGTCTCATTCAAGTTGATCCTTCTATCGCTATCGAATCTATTGTGAATGTGTATGTTATATATGTTTTCGTGTTAATTGCATTTCACCATATTAAAAATTCCCAACAGCAGATTTATGCAGACGCATGGATAAATTTTTAAGCGGAAGTAAGCAAGCTTTAAACGATAGTCAAGCATCAACAAGTACACAGACGAGAGTGATTCCGAAAATAAAATCAAGAAAATATTCTCAAGAATACTTACATTTTGGGTTTAACCAGTACTGAAGTAAATGAAGAAAGGCCCTTGTGTATCATTTGCTCAAAAATATTGGCCGCAGACAGCATGAAACCTAATAAACTCAAACGACATTTGGAAACGCTTCATAGTGAGTACGTCAACAAACCCATAGAATTCTTCAAATTAAAATTAAAATCATATAAAAAGAAAAATAATTTTTTAATGAAACTTTGTCAGTGAATAAAAAAGCTTTAATTGCATCTTACAAAGTTTCATATAAAATAGCCAGATGTAAAAAACCTCACACCATTGGTGAAGATCTTATTTTGCCAGCAGCAATTGAGATTGTAGAAACTATGTTTGGGGAGATAACTTTTCAAAACAATTGCAGTCCATACGTCTTTCAAATGATACTGTTGCTCGTCAAATTGGTGATATAGCCGAAGATGTATAATGTCAGCTTTTCTTAAAGTTGCGTGACAAATTGTTTTCAATACAGCTTGATGAAGCAACAGATAGTAATAAAGATGCCCATTTAATTGCCTATGTACGATTTTGTGATAATATGTCAGTAGTAGAAGAACTACTTTTTTGCAAACCAATAGAACTCCAACTACAGCGCTTGCATTATTTGCTATATTAAATGATTTTATGAACGAGGCAAACATAGAATGGAAAAATTGAGTCGGAATATGCACCGATGGTGTTCGTTCAATGTCCGGAAGATTCCAAGGTATACTTTTTAGGAAGCTTCTAAAGAAATGAGTCCTGGTCTGAATATTTTATTAACTACTGTTGTAACCGTAGTAAGTTATATAAAAATGAGACTCATGAAATCGAGAATCTTTTACGCACTTTGTAAAGACATGGGTTCAGTACATTCAGCGTTACTATTTTATTGCGAGGCAAGATGGTTATCAAGTGGGAAATTTTTGAAACGTGTTTATGAATTAAGAGAAGAAATCTCCATTTTCCTAGAAGAAGAAAACAAACCGGAAGCCGAGAATTTTCGCGATGGTTTATTTGTGATGAAATTGAGCTACTTGGTCGACATATTCGAGAAATTGAATAACTTGAATCTTCAACTCCAAGGAGCAAATACACATATGTTGGATACGAGTGATAAAGTTAATGCTTTTTGTAGAAAACTAGAATTATGAAGCAGAAATTTAAAGCAAAAAAACCTAACAATGTTTGCAAATGTTGATGATTGTACTAAAACTTACAAGGCTGAAGAAGAACATGTAAAAGTTGTTTTTGTAACCATTGAAAATTATTTAGCCATGCTGGTAAGGAATTTTAAAAAGAATGTTCTTGCTGACGACAAACTGATAGCAAGTTACGAGGGGGTTAGGGATCCATTTCATAAGACTTTCGAAGGACTCTCAATTGATGAGGAAGAAAAATTCATAGACTTCACGACAAGTGGCAAAACCAAAAGACAATTTAGTAATAAATTACTATTTGAATTTTGGGCAGGAGTAGAGGATGATTTTTCTTCACTAAAAACAAGGGCATTTCGCATTCTATTATCATTTCCAACATCCTACCTTTGTGAAACTGGATTTTCTGCTGTGGCTTTTTTGAAGACAAAATATAGATCTCGGCTAAATATAGAAACATAACTGAAAGTGGCTATTTCTAATATTAATCCATCTTTCGAAAAAATTTTCTCTGCAAGACAGGCCCAAGGAAGTCCCTAATAATTATTAAATTTGTTTTTAATTTAGTATGTTTTAATTAAGTAAGTTTTGATTTAGTAAGTAGTTTTACTTTATTTGTTAAATATGTCGAAATGTATTTTGTTTTCTATGTGTATGTGTGCTTTCCTTTCAGTCAGTTAATCAATTTTTTAAAATAAAATTTTCTTTGGATATTCTCGCGCCTCCCCTCTAGTGTGCTCGCACTCCTCTAGGGGGGCGCGCCCCACAGGTTAAGAATCGCTGTATTACTGCGAATAAAAAGTATAAAATAAAGATTTTAAATAAGTTTGTTAACATAAAATAGGTCTGAAAACATGCAAAACAGCATTTTTCCTCGAAAGAATTGTAGAATTTAAAATGTATTCAACTTAAAACTTTCATTTTAAAAAAATAAGCACCATCACTATTTTTTCTTTTTTTCTTCTTTATAAATGTTGTTGATCGTAGAGGAGTTTTGAAAGGCTGAATAGAGGATCGAGTAAAATTTCATTTTCTACTGACTGGAGGGTAAATATTATAAGCTTCAGTGTGATAAAAGGTTTAGAGAATTTTAGGAATATCAGTATAAATTTTGTATAAAGGATGGGATTGTGGAGAATAACTGAGAGCATTAGCAAAGTACAGTGCAGCAAAAATCATTCTAGACATATGAGTTATGTTTCAGAGGCTCTATTTGGAGAAATGAATGGAACAAAACTTTCTCAGAAGTGACCTATATCCTTTCGAATTTATAACAATCTACCTTTATTGAGGAGAGACAGTTGATTAGGAAATTTACCAGAAGAACCCACATAATTACCCAAAAATTTGGCTAGTGGAAACTGTCCCACGCTCGTCAATCCCCCATACTTCTCAGTTAAACTTTTAAAATTCTGATAAAATTGCCCCTATTAATTAAGGGGTATAAATAATAATATAAGGTAGAAAAGCATTGAAAATAAGCAATTAGTAACTCTAAATACTAACATGACTAAGTAGTGTGGTGTTATAATGCTTTTTATTTCGTCATTTAACCGAACATTAAAGAACCACTTGGCGACATTGTTTTGTATGTTGAAAATGGTCAGTCGGAAAATAAGCAAATCGGATCGGAAAATACATTTTCAAACGACACTCAATCTCATAGTAAGAATCATTAATTGAAATCAAAGGACATTCCTTTAAAGCATAGCTTTATCGTAAGAATTGATTGAGCAGTTTAGGAGTAGTGACTGTGACAAAAATACGTCTTGCCTACTAAATATATAGATATAGCTTTTTAAATATATATGTCCTGTTCTGAAAGACAATTAAGCGTAGATCGTTTGGTTGTCTCTCTAGATATTGTGTTTCAGTTTTGTTCAAGAAACTGTAAAAGAAACTGTTTATCATCCTTAACATGTGTAAATAAGTTATTTTAAAATCTTGTATTAGCTGTACACTTCTTTCAGCAGTATCACTTACCACTTTAAGCTCTTTAACTTTATTCCCCATTTGTGTAAGGGATATTATTCTCCTGTTATTCAGGGGAAATGGATACAAAATAATCACTAATATACAAACGAACTAAAATATCAAGAGTTCTTTTTGTCACAAAATTGCCAAGATTTACATCTTTCAACATTTTTAATAGCTCATACCCTCTTATATTACTGGAATCTTTTGAGCTATTCATATCTGCAATACTTTATAATTTTTCTTTTGCTGTAATTTTGTGTAAAATATGACTAAACCAAACAATTAATCTGAAAGATATCATATGAGATTTTTCCAAACTTTTCTAGCTGTAATTCCAATTTTATAATCGATTATCCTATACTTTTTAATATTTTTCCACAAGTTCAGGTCACTTACAGAATCTTCAGAAGCAAGTGGGACTTCAATCCATGTTTTACTACACAAAAGAGCACTAAACTGTACAAATCGCTGGATTACTTATTTCTTATATCTATTAGTTAAGCGGAAAATATCTTGTTGATATTCAAACCGAAAGATTTAAAAATATATAAGAGTGTAGCCATCCGCCGTGCGTAATGAATTGATGAAACAGCTCTCTAATTGATTTTCTTTGATGGATTGCCCAAAACGATTAATGTCTACTTGATTATTTTATAATCATTTCTAATTATCATAGACTTATCCACATATGAAAGAAAGGCTACAGTTGAAACTTTAAACTTTTTGACGTCTTCTTTCAGTTCTAAACCCTGAAAAGTTTATTGGTGCAATTCTTTTCCAAACGGTTTTAAGTCTGCTAAAGAGGGAAACCTCAGTGGAACATGAAGGCCCATAGAACAACTTAAATAACTTTGATAATATTAATTCCATACTATGGTGCCGGCAGGCTAGCCACAATAGTTGACGTCAAATTTTCCCCTCCAAATTAATGCATACCTCTTATACACAACCAGTATAGTTAACTCGTAGCATCAAAACTTCAAGTCTGAATTTTATTCTTAACTTCCCATTGCCTTACTAGCATGAAAACAGTTTTCAAATTTTTTTTGCTGTCCTTCCACCACTCAACTTTGGGACACTAATAAATTTTTCGATACCATCTCCCGAAATATATACAGGCAAATGATCAGTCTTTCATTAATTCAAAAGATTTTGACAGAAGATTGCCATACCAATGAAGACCTATGCCAGTCAGGTTTGAATTTACCCATTGCTGACTCAGCATATTCTTTTCTGACTTTTTTTTCTTGATTTTTAGCCCCTCTTGGAAGAGGAAGCTTTCGAGGATCATATTCCAAAGCTGCGACATATGGAACTATCAAACGAAGTGCTTCACGATCGGATATTTTGTTAATGGTGCTTTTATAATGTTGATGTTTTCAGGTACAGTATATAAAAGAACTGTTTCCAAACTAAATTCCATGCACTAAAAAAACCATTAACACTTAAAAAAAAAAAATTAAAAATTAGACATGTGTTCTTATTAGCATAAAACTCGAAAATTATGTGAAAGTGTAAAAATGATCGGTCATTGAGCGCCACCTTCTTGTAGGAGTAGGAAGCTGAAATTTTAGGACAGTAATACTATAAGTAAATGTAAAAAAAAATAGGTGGTGTTTTGGTCTTAGAAGATTTTTTTTTATTCACCCCTCTGAGCAGTACAGATGAGTTTACGCACTCTACTAGACCAACTCCAACTGTCGTTGGACACTTAAGGATTCATTCTGATTGTTACTCACGACCGACCCAAGAACAATGAATTGAATTTCCTGGCAATGGAAGACGTCATCTCCTTGAAATTGAGGACGATAGATGCCTGGACGATAGATATAACTGGATTTCGATGACAGATCTCAAGTCAGTTGAAATTCCTATGCGGAATGGAATAGATTTATGGCGATTGCCCCTGGAATTTTTTTTATGAAATATACTTTTTTGTGTGGTTTTTTTATTGAACCTTTGAATCGATTCCTCTACTAAATTGTAAATCATACCATCTTAGAAAAAACACATCATACAAAACTATCTTTAATCGTTCTTCTCTTTTTAACATTGCCACAAGACGAAAGGAAATGTACACAAGTCTAATACAATTGTTAATGACGTCCCACAAAGGTGACAGACAAGGGTATCGAAGAAATGTGGGGCGTGGAATTTGACAAGAACTCTTTGGTCAAACTACGTCATGAATCCTATGAGCTCTTATAACTCTTACTTAAGCTGCCACCTGCCAGCATAGTCTGTGGATATATAGCCTAGTCCAGAACCTTTCAGCAATCGAAGCGAGTCTGGGTTTTAGTAGCAATTAACCTTTTAGCGAGAGAAGCGACCTAGGTTCGCGAGGTATCTAAACCTACTATTTACAAAAACTGACGAGTTTCTGCGATGTGAGCCGTCGCAGCTAGTCTAATTGTAAAATTTAGTGTGTTTTAGTCGTGCTACAAAAATATGTGAAAAGTGGTTTTACAGGGGACTTTAGAAATGTCATATTTATAACATCGCTCTCTTTCTCTCTCTCATGCACCGCATCAATTTTTAAAGAGCTTGCATGAGGGAGAGGACGGAGAGGGACAAATGATGTTTGTGGAGTGTGTTATCCAGATAATAATTATGCCAATGTTTTCTACATGATTTATAATATACAATTATAGATATTTCTGGTCCTTCAGACTCACTTTTTAACAAATTTGCAGTAATAAAGGAGCATATATTACAAGAGACTAATTTTGCAGTTGACTATTTATATTGCAGATTTATTATTAGTGGTTATGGTCATAATAACAACATGATCAATTAAAGGAATCAATCGTCGATCAATTTAAAAAAGTAGTGATTAAAAATCATTATTGAATTTAAATAAGTTTAATTGATAAATAAGTTTCTTAAGATGTGATTGGCAAATCTTGGAAATTTCATTGAAATCCGTTCAGTTGTCTTAGAGTTCCTTAGTAACAAACCCACGAATTTTCACTTTTATATATTAGTATGTATTTTAAATGAAATGATGTGGTACACAATCATGTTTGCATTTCAGTTTTCAGAATATTTAGAAAAATAAACTAGGTCACGGCTCCTTAGGAAATAAATTTTTTTGCAGATTGTAAATTTTTTTAAACATGAACGAGACACATGTATGCAAACATATTTATTCTAAGACTTTTAGACCTTGACTTAACGTGGAATCTCGCTAAAAATCTCGTATGCAATAGCAATTTTCTTGGATATAAAATTCCATATTTCTATATTTCTATAAAGAAAAGTGTCCTTATGTATGTTTTTATAGGGTGTTGCAGTTTTATTCCGATCTTGATGAACACACTTGATCTTCGAAAGAAGTGGAAAGTCACTGGCTACATGAGACTTTGAACCCTCCCCCTTCTCTCTTTCTAATCGGTAATCCGTAACAGGATATGGTAATAACTTGTGAACTACTGAACTAATATGAACCGTGTTTTATCGATCGGTACCTTGACTAATCCAGATTATCGGGAACACAATTTTATTCCTATGTTTTGTAGTTAAGGAGAAATAGAGGATAAGGGTGAAAGGGGGGGGGGGGATCATAATTGGAAATCAACTAATCCAATTTGACCCGGTTTCTTTTTCTATAGGTATCACAATTTGAATCGATTTGTGCTGAGAAAATCCAGGCCAAAGCTATTTGAGCTCGAGCAACACCGGACACTTCAGCTAGTCGGTAGATAAAGTATAATGGTAAAAAGGCATTTTAATAAAAGTATAAACTGATATAAGAAAAGAAAAGTTGATAATCTCATTAATAATTTTTAATTTAGAGGCCTAAAAATGTAGGGTCCTTTAGGCCCTTACTTTACTAAATGGGAAACTCAACTTGCCCCAAAAATTGAAATACTACAAACAAATAATGAATAGCATAAGGCGATCAGTGGCCTTCTCCTTTAAGCATGCATTACTATTCAAGCGGGCAAAACAAAGCGAACGCTAACTGGGCGATTGAGCCCATTTGAAAAGAGCGGAACAGTCAGCCCTCTCAAGGGATCGCTCTTCGCTGACGGTGATTTGGACTAATGGTCGGCTGGCGTGAGACGCTGAGATTTGTCTTCCAACAAATGAATCATTCCTCCTGCATCGCAATGAAGCGGCGAGAGATTTAATATGCGAAGAAAGGAACACTCACCAGATCGGACTGATTAAGTGAGCACAAAAAGTGGCCGTGGGAAAAGTTCTCGGGCCTGCATTTTTGAGGATGGCTGTAATTATAGACGAAGCTGGAAGAACATAGGAATGCACATTGATCTGGAGATTTAAATGTATAGTTCTGCTGTGAAATAGTTTTTACAGTGTGCAATAGAGTCAATCTTTGTGGAGGTTTCATGGAGCTACTGTAGGACGCTAAAATAACAATGCCTGAGATTAATCTTCAAAAGGCATTTGGATTCAGATAAGTTTTAAGAGATACTACTCGGCATTTGCATCTCGATTGGGAGGAAACCTGGAAATACCCATTTAGCTCGACCAATCTTGAAAGACACTTGTCACAATCACCATCTTGCATACTTTTATACTTGGTCTATTATGCCTTTGTCTTCTGTTTAAACACTTAATGTTTTCAAGTGCTGAGAAATTATTTTGAAATTAAAAGTCTTTCCGAGCATACACATTTTGTTGAGATCTTAAAATGCTTGGGCTACTTTATCATTGTTCGTTATTGTTGGAAAAAAAAATCATCAAAGAAATATATATGAAATGTTTACTGAGCAGTTCAACTCTGAGCTTTGGGCAAACATTTCGATTTAGGCAATTAACAGTTTCCCTATTAAGATTTTTTAAAACAACGTTGTCGCTTAACAAGAGATTTTCTATGTATGTATGAAAGGATTAGTCTTTTTTCTAAATCTTCAGTGAGGGTCTTTCACCATATTTGTTGAAGTCCAATATCCACACAATTATATTTCCTCCAAAAACACTTTAACTATTAGGTTTTTTGTAATAAATTTTAACTTTGTAGTTTACGAAACAGTTAAAGAATGAAGCAACATCTCTCGGTGGAAGAGAGGATATGTGAAGGGACACCAGGCACACCGTTTAAAGTTTAAACTAATTTTTTTAACAGTAGACATTATGGACAGCAGTATTGCATAAAAGGTGTTATGTTAACCTACTTTCAAGAACGAGGAATTTTAAAAATATTTCTTACGATGATAGAGGTTGAAACAAAATATAAAAATAATGCCATCTGTAGCAATAGATTGGAAGATTTGTGTTTCTATATCATTCATTATTATCTACATGCTAGATATATCTTAAGTCTTAATTTAGATAAAAAATAATATAACCCATAAAAAGTTTTTATTGTAAATTCTTTATTGGTATTCCCAATTTTTATACTCATTAACAGAGCAACGTTTCTGTTGCCTGCTTGTGCTTGGTTTTGGCATCTAATTTTAAACATTAAAAACATCTCTATCAGCAAAATATGCGGTTAACTACTTTTCCAAAATTTATTAATTAATAATGAATATGAATTTATGCACACACATCCAACTATTTTTTATTTCTTCTGATTAAAACAATTTTATTATTTATTTATTAAAACAATTTTGGAAACTGGAAAGAGTTTCTTCAATGATCGGTTAAATGCCATTTCAGGTCGATTGGATGACAGCAAGTTGGTTTATTAGTATTCCTTAAAAGGGACTTTTTAGTGATAGTGACAGCTGCCAAAATTTGATAGAATGTATTGCCACTGGCATTGAATCGATCTACCAAGTTTCAGCCCGATCTGATGACGGCAAGGGAGTTAATTAGGCTTCCACAGATTTGCTCAACATTGACATTCTCAGCCACACACATACAAAATTGAAGTTAATATAAAGGATTTAAAAAAGTGAAAAAAATTGCCATTCTGATTCATTGAAGATTTTTATGAATAATAGCGTATACGGTTGCAACTATATACTAAAGCTGAATCAAATACTAAAAAGTTCAATGGTAACATCAAAATGTTACCCACAGTTAACACAGGTTTTTACTAACGAATGTTGAAAAGCAAGTTAAATATGAACGAAAATATGTTTGGGATAAGAACCAATGCTTGTAAGCGCATTTTTTTGGTTGAACAATATGCAGAAAAGGACATTTTTTTTTTACTGTCCGATTGAAAATGTTATTGTCTGATAATTATACGGTCACAAAAATACTCTTTTTAACATATTCATTCCCTTATCAATGCTTCCGAACCCTTTGAAAATAGTTTTTTTAAACTTAGAATAAATAGGAAGATACTTGCCTTCAGTATTCTGTTATGATTCATTGTTATCACAAAAGTTTTGGTTAACAAAATCTTTAAAAATAATCATTTTCTTACCAGAACTAAACAATAACACACCAAATTACCCATAACACGATTAAATTTATTTTCTCCACATAATAATCTCCCCAAATCAAAGTTGAGATCTCCGGAATATTCGAGAACCACATGTTATAAAACACTTAATTAGATAGTCTCGTTTAATTGAAATGCATTACCAACAATTAATACCAAACGATTGGACCAAAAGGATACCAAGTTGAGACATCGCAGTTGATGAATATTTCCTCATCTTTAAAAAATGCGACCCTCAAAAATAATAAGTTCCCCAACTATGCCCAATGATTTACATCGGGTCATCCGTTATGATTTCCAAATACAACTCATTTCTTTCATTAGATCTCTGGCTATGTGTGACGTTGGTAAGCCTTTCGCAGGATGGAAAGCGAAGCAATAATTGCCACACTCTCCAGTGTGGAAGCATTATTTATGCAGAAAGCTAGGAACCTAATGGGCAGCCATTACGAGCCAGCTAGCACGCCGACTAACTGATTGTTTGGACCTCGAAACTATCCATAATTGATGGGTCGGAGTTTGGAGCTTACCGATTCCCTGCTCCTCTCCCTTCTTATATGTGTTTCTTCCTTTTTACCCTTTTCTACCTGGATTCAGTTGCCAGGTAACGGAGGGGACTACCTCATACTTCATGGCCCATCTCTAGCCGTTTTAATGACAGAGCTGTGGTTTGCCTTTTTCTTTAAGAGCGCTTTTGAATACGGCTGTTCTTCATCCAGCAACAGTGGTTGGGGATTTTATAATGACAGAGCTTCTTCTTCTGTTTCATTGACCTTTGCATTCTTGGTTGTCGCACCTCTTTATTATGTTCCTGTTATTTCTTTGAGTGAGTTTGGAATTTTATCTTTGTATATTGGGATGGGACTTTATTCGTTTCTTGAGAACATTACAAAGTAATCAAAGATCGCGCAACCATCTTCTGGTAAGGGTGATTACTGCTTTGGTTCAAAAGTGCCTTCATTCGCAATCGAGGGCCATTTATTATTACAGTTTCTAGAGAACATTTTTATGAACATTTATAAATGTATTGATTGTTACTTTACGCATCTAATATTTCATTATTTAGTGGTAAATACATATTTGTTAGATTAAAACAAATACATAAGTTATGAGTAATATTTTAAGCTTGTCTGTAAATTCCCCCCCCCCCCCAATTATCTATAAAATATTAGAAAACATTTTGTAGGACTGATTTAATTAAGAATAGAAGATAAAGTTGAAACAGATGTTAAATGTACGATACCTAAAATAGGAAATACCGATGAAGTAGGCTTTTGTATTGTACAAGAACGTTGATTACCTTTACAAATAAGGCAGAATTGTATGTGATTTTTGATGTTCATTACTAATTTATTTTAATTTTTTAAGTATATAAATAGTGATGTGTAGATTTTGGGAAATACAATCCTTTTATCCTAGTGACTTAAGTGAATGTTGTTTATGTAATTCAATTGTAATAAGTTCTTGATGTGAATATCTAGCTGAAAAGTCAAGTGGTGTTTTAATGAAATTCAATTAATCAAAGATTTTAAATTAATTTTGATACGAGCAATTGTATTTTCTAATAAGAAATATTTCAAAATGTGATATTAAATAAGTCAGCTTTTCTCTACTCTACAAAGAAATTATGTTCCTCAGAATTAAACCACTATAAATGCAATTGGTTTAACATTGTACTTACGATAGTTTGCTTCTGAGACAATCGTGATGTAATGTAGTGATTAAAGAGATGTACTGATTAAAATTTCGGAGAATATGTAATATGAAATAATTAAAACCAGATTTGGAGGAAATGAAAAAAAAAAGAAGATTAATATGGATTAAATTTTCTAGGTGTAGAAGATATTGCATTTTCATACTTCTTATCATGTAATAAATGGACGCAACCTATCAATATACAGTGGCACCCAAAAGTCTTCGTAAACTTAAAAATTTCAATCAAATACTACATTACCCATCTCAAAAATTAATATTTCAAAGTATAATTTTTTTAATAATATCTCCACTTTTATCTGAATAAAACTACATAAAATATGTTTAATGCATAGACAAATTTTTGTTAGAAAATTATTAATATAAAAGTATCACAAAAAATATCTCCCTAAAGTCTTCGTACATTTAATTTTTTTTTTTTACTTATTAGTATTTATTGCAATATTTTATTAAATTAGTAATTTGTAGGATATTTGTTAGCATTCACAACAGCTTTTATGCCTCTGGGCATAAATTTTACTAATTTTTTTTTAATAATTTCTATATTGATGTTCCTCCATTCTTCGATCATTACTGTTTTTGTTTGGCTTTTAGTTTTCATGTCGTGTCTTCTTACTTTGGCCTCCAATTTTCTCCCAATCTGTTCTTTTGAGTTCAAATATGTCGACTTAGGTGGTTTTTTAAATTTTGTGAGCAATTATAGAGACAAAGGTAGCAATTATTTAATGCTGTGTGCTCGGATCATTGTCTTGATCAAAAAAATTAAGTTATTTGTAATATCCAAATTTTGGGTGACAAATTTAATTTATCATTCAAAATATTCAAATAGAGTTCAAGATTTAATATTCTATCATTAACAACAATTTACCAAGTCTTAATTCTGACAAGCACTCATAGGCAAGGACACTTCCACCTCCAGGTGCCGACCAAACGGTATAGTGGTTAGCGTGCTAGCTTCTAGACAGCGAGGTTGCTGGTTCGAGTCCCGTGTAAGACATGGGTGTTTGTAAATGTATGTCGGCTTGTCAAATGACGAATGTTACGGAGCATTATAGTCCTCGGGTTGTTGACGGCGCTAGATAATCTCAAAACAACCAATCCACCTCCAGGCTTTACTGTACCCATAAAGTTCTTGGGATTAAGTTTATTATTTGTTTCTTCTCCACTCAATAATGCGGCCATAGAAACGAAAAATGCTAAATTTGTTTTTATCTTCAAATTAGACATGATTACAATACGTTTCTGGCTTATTTTTCTTTGCCTTTATACAGAAAAGGCGAAACTTTCTATTTTTAGCATTTACGAATTGTTTTCTTCGAATAGAACACCCATTTAGTCCAGGTGGTCTGACTACTTTTCAAACAGTTTCAAGTGAAATTAGAGTCAAAATTTGTTCCCTGCATTCTTAAGAAACTTTTATAGTGCACAAACGTGGATTTTTCTCAAATTTTCTTACAATAAATCCTTTTTCACGTTCAGATAACCGTGTTGGGGCAATCTCTTCTTAACTAGTTTTGGATTCCATTTGCTTGTTTAAAACATTTTATTGCATACTAAACAGTTAAATGGAACAAATGTAATATATTGGCCATATATAGAACACATTTAGTACTATTACGAAGAAATATGATCAATTTTAGATTGCTGTTTGTTGATTCTATACGGCTACGAGCTATTTTAAATAATAAATAGATTATAATAAATAGACAAGGCACATATTACATACAATCGATTTTTTAAATGTCACCACAATAAAATTTTTTTTTAAAAAAAATAGCAAAAAAATAGTTTTATTAATGAACTTATGAGAAAATGTTATGGTGTACGAACACTTTTGTGGTATTTTTTTTTTCTTGTTCTATGAATTTATATTTTTATAAAAATAAAATGATTCAATACTTCTTTTTAAAAATTTTATTATTTCATTCAGGATTAAATAAATCTTCTACAAAAATATTGAAATTAATGTTCGAATTCAATTCCAAACTACACCACTTTTTCTACAAATTTTTAAAGTGTACGAAGACTTTTTGAGCTGCTGCAGATATTTTTAAATTATAGTTTTCCTCTACTGAATAAAGAAAATATGTTTAGATCTGTATTCATTTAAGTTTAAGAAATATGTAATTACAAACAAAAATGCAGTTTGAGAGAATGAATTCAAAAAGGGACCTGTAAGCTTTCGAGTTTCCTGATGCAGAAGAAGTATTTTTTTAGATGTATGTTAAAGATGAGCAACAATATCTAGATACACGTGTTATTATATTGTCTCGTGTTATTTTTGAAATAGTCCAAGATGGTTGATAAATTTTGATGAAAATCATTCTTTTTAACATAATTTTTTAAAAAATAATACTGAAAAAATCCGTTATGCGTTTGTAAAATCAAATGATTATAACTACAATTTGAGAAAATGAAATCAGAGATGGACGTGTATTTACTAAATTTTCCATGCGCAAAATATGTGAAATTTTTACGTTTCTATTCATATCATTCATAACATACCATTACAGATGAAACTGAGTAGAGAATAAACAATAAATCAGTTAAACCCTAATTTTTAGATTCATATTTCCTCTGGTCTTTGAATGAAAAAACTCGAAGTTTTGACTTAGAATGATCAAGTAGCCAAATTTGCAAATACAGAAGCTTGGAGGAGTCAGCATTCGTGGTAGTAGTCTTTATTGGCAAAGTTCATTTTTCGTGACATAAGAAAAATAATAGGAAGTCGTGTGTGTTTTACAATCCAATTCCGGCTTAGTTACTCAACAGCTACCGCATAAAATTAGCTTCTTTTGTTGGGCATTTTTCATAAGATTTAACGGGACTACTTTGCGTGTTAAAGTATCGTCAAGACGATGATGAGGTGATGAAATTCAATGTCTTTGTATCTCTTAAAGACTTCAAGAGAACTGTTTTGATTTCACAACGTTATACATAAGTCTGTACACATAAATTAGCTGTAGGGTCCGACGTTGTATGGTTGTACATCTACTCTTCTTGGAGAAACTTCAAGGTCTACGGCAAATTATCGCTATTTGAAATTAACCTTTTCTATAAATAATAGTTTTTTAAAAAAAATATTTATATCATAAATAAACAAATTATATAATGATAACTTTAAAAATGCGAACCATAATATCAATAAGATTAATTAAAAGAATCTTAATATATTCAGGATTAATTATGGTAATCATTTTAATAATATATAAGAATAATAAAAAATAAATATTTAGAAAGTAGTAATATACATAAACAAAATTGAAAAATCTTGTAATTGTCAAAAATAAATAAAAACTTTCTTAATTAATTGTTTATTATTAAGCGCAAATATCTCAAACATTACAAAATCACAGAACAGTAATTACTATTTCTTAACAGCAAAACTGAAATAAGTATATGACGTTTGAAGTTCTTGGCAGATGAAATTTTCTAGGTCAATGAATAGTGATAAGAAGTTGGAAACTAATATATTGTGAAACCAAGAACAAGAAATTCTCTATTAAATTAACGATTTAACTTGTAGAAATGAATACTCCCTGAAATGCAAATTCAATATTTGCCAAGCATGAATGTCGAAATACTTCTCACGTCTAATAACATGTCTCGGGAGGAACTGCTTTGGAGTTTTATGTCCGAAAGCGAAAAGCCAGATTTGTAAACTTTTCAATAGCATAGTTGATTAAAAGACTTATAGCAATAAGAGCAATAATATCCAATTTTAGCTAATCAGATGTTTGTATATACACGTAATGTTATTGTTTTAATACAAGGTTCTACAATTACAATCTTTTAAATATTACTGCAGCAAATATGTAGACAAAAATGAAGCATTAGATAGATAAAACAGGGAATGCCGACAATTAATAAAACTTAAAAGTTATATTTCTGTAAGATTTAACTATTTCTAAAATTTTAGAAGTCATTTTTCTTGAAGTTTTTTTTTTTTTTTTTTTTTTTTTCTTTTTTCAAAATCACTTGGGATCTAGTATAACGATACATAATTATTACAAATTATAGATTGTATCTGCTATAAAATATGGATTATTACAGGCATAAACAACAATAAAAATCATAGAATCAGAAATGATTTCTAATAAGCATAATATAAAGGAGATGCGATGTACTTTTCTTAAAATATCTACAAATATTTGTCTTTACAAAAAATCCAAAAAAATTCACTTGTTACTCTTGGTATGCACTAGTTTTATAAGGTCCTCAATCACAAAAATATAGTTATATTTGTTTTCATCCTGGTCTATTTATTTATATAATAATGTCACCTATTTCAATTCAAATGTTAAATACACTTTAATGAATTTTGTTTCTCATTTAAAATGACTAAGTAAAGTTAAAAATATCATGAAATTGATTTCATTTCGAATAATTTTGATAATTAATTTGTAATGTGTCGAAATCTGTTGCTAAAAATATGTATAGTGAGTATCACATACACTAGATATTCACTTAGACTTGATAATCCATGTGGAAACATATTTCAAATGTTTTCTTCATTGTCAAATATTGTATTCTTTTGTCGAGAGTTTTAAGATTCTTTAGGTTTCCTAAGCGTGCTTGAATTATGATTTTCTCTTTTCTTTCATGATTTCATCTACTGTATGCTATCACAACTTCTAAAAATTTTGGGCTTGTTCAATTTTTTTTAACATTGATTTTTCAACAAATAAAACAATGATCTATTTATTGTATATTAACTACTCGTCAGAAGCCAAAGTCTTTACCTTTAAATTGGTATATAATTTTTCAATTTTGGTTTGATATAAAGGAAGAAAAGGGTATTTATGATCAATAAAGAAAACACCATTCAGAAATAATACAAAAAATTAGTTCATCAATTAACTTCCATAAAATTGTATTCCAGTTATTAAACTTTAGAAGAGTGGTTTTTCTTCTGGAATTTTGGCATAAGAAACACTTGGAAAAAAAAAAATGCTAAGAGAACTTAACGAGGAAAAAAAAATTCCCGGATCCCCAATATTTACTTAACGAAATTAACAAGACAGTTTCATCCAATAAATTTCCGTTTCACCTCACTTTCAATTAGTTCCAGCTCTAAACACAGGGTAGCTTAAATTCTCCACAGCATTGATTTCAAGGTCGAAATTCGAAAGCCTCTTTCTAATTCTTCCTTGTTTTGAGTGTAGCTTGAGGGGACCCCTTTATAGAGTATTACTTCGATACCAGCTAATGAAGTAGTCAGGCCCAAGGGCCCTTAAATGGCTTTCTGGTCTCAATGTTATGACTCGGAGAGTGTATCATCAAAATAACGAAGCTTTATCCGATACTAGGGAAATTCCTCGATGTTTAGTACTTTCGTTTCTTTAAAGGAATTATTAAGTGTAAGAGGAATTTTCGAAATGAAATCGTAAAATTTAACGTTCTTTGGATTGAGTTGAAGATATCTGCATCACAGTGTTAATGTTTTAGTTTGTTATTTATATTTAGTAGTTAAATTTATGCATTTATATGAATTGGTTGTTCAAGAAAATATGGTTGGTTGGTTGTTTTCAGATTATCTGGCGTCGTCAGCAACACGAGGGCTATAATGCTCCGAAACATTCATTATTAGACAAGCCAACATACATTTACAAACACCCATGCCTAACATTTGACTCGAACCTGCAACCTCGTGGTCTAGAGGCTAGCACGCTAACCACTATACCGTTTGGTCATCCAAGAAAATATGGAATGTAACGCTTTTGACTGAACGGAGAATTTGTGGTATAATTTATGGAATAAAATTAATGTTTTAGATTGGATGATTGCTTTACAATTTAAAGGCTACACTAGGGCCATACTGCACCATAACATTCTAACACTAATATCTACAATTACAATTCGTAACTTGAGCCTGGTCAGATGATGAGGTACCAACACCTGAACTACCATCTTTCTCTCAAAACTTTTCAGAAATAAAATGAACAACGTTAGTATTAGTTAGATTTTGTTTTTAATGCATATATTAAGTTCTGTGTCGAGTAAAAATTTGTGCTTCGCTCAAAGATACGAACTGGAACAATAATGGCCATTATGAAGAACAAAAATGAAAAACAACTCAACTCTACTGAAGTGAACTTTTCGAGAGAACACTTTTAGCAGCAGTTAAGATAGGCGCATATTTTTATCATCCCCATTTATTTAATTTTATTTTTGTCCAGTTATATTATTTTAACTGGAATTGAATATTAACATTATTGTGAATTTGAATTATTTTTTATATCTCTGTTAAAAATCAATGTATTTTGTAGTTACTGAGAACTTTGATTTTTATGTCTATATTAACAACATGATTACTATAGTTTTTCAAAAGAAATATTAGCCAAGAGTGGAATTTTCCTAATACAACGGTATCTTTAAAAAATTTTCATTAAAATTTTTTTTTTTTTGAAATAAGTTAAATCCTGTTTTCCTATAATGAGAAAAACTTCTAATCAAAAATGTAAATATTCACCTGCTTGTTATAATCAGTAAAATTGTTTAAAAAATGAGTAAGAAAAACTAACAAGCCCATTTAAAAGCAAAAAATCCTTACGTTATCCGGTTTGAGATAATATCGTTAATAATATATAAAATTATTTGTTTTATTAAGTCATGTTAAAGGATAAACGCATTTTAATGAAATTCTCAGAATTCATTAATCACATCCCAAAGTAGAACATAGGCTACATTTTAAAACGCAATCTGTCTATAATTAAAGTCCTTCTATTTATTGCCATCTGCAGCCATCTATAGTATGGAGAAAAGTTACTTTAGAATGGAAAGAAAATTTGTTATGGGGAAAATTTCTACTCTTTGATCCTAATGAAGACAAAACTATGTTTCTCTTTAAGAAGTTTCAAAAATATGTTCATTCATCAATAATAAATACTTAAACATAGTTTATTACTAAAAGTATGTGATATTTACTAGTATTTAAGCAAGCTAACATTTATAACAAAAAAGATGCAATATATTTGTCATTTAGTTACTTTTTGAAACCATTTAAAACCAAATATTTTATTTTAACATTAAGTAGATAATCTTTTAATAATCTTTAAATCACTAACAACTCATATGTAATTTATGAAGCACTAGTTAAATACCAAGTTATATAAAAAGCATTATAGTTTCATACAAAAGTAAATAACAATGGAGCTAATCTACTTTGAAGATTTATGAGAGGAAAACCTATAACAATATATGAATAGCAAGATCTAATTTTAAAAACAGTTTCTTACTGCAAAGCCTGACAACTTTAATGAAAAACAAAACAATGTCGGTATTAAAATAATAATAATGTAAAATAAAAAGTTGAAATATTACAATAATGTATATGGGTGATTCTGAAATTAAAAGGAATTTTAGGAGGTAAGAAAACGTAAAAATAAAAATTTGATAACAACATTGAAATTTTACTCTTAGAATTTTACTACAAAACTAATGCATTTACTACTTCAAGCAAAGGTAAAGGAAAGTATTTTTTTAAAACATTTTTCTAATTTTACTGGACACGTAGGTTACATTTGCAGCCATGGAGATTGCAAATGACACTTTAAATGATAATACAGTAAGTTTAGCTCACATAATTTCGTATCTCGCTAAATTTTCAGATAATCTATAATGACCTCTTTTGTTCAGTATTGGTTGCTGCTATTTTAAAAGAATATCTTATACATAAACAGTAGAAACATCATCTTTTGGTGGTAACACAAATATATCTCGTCCAGATTTCCTTAAAAAATTAACGGTGCACTCTTGTCCAACCAAAGATTGAGCAAAGCCAACATAATGCTTTATGGTAATTTTTTCGCAACAAAATTTCACAAGAACAAAAATATTTTGTGTATTCTTTAGGCCTTTTCTTCTATAGTGCTGTCTGAAGAGCATGAATCACAAATATGTTCTTCATATAAGGAAGAATCTTCTTTAATTCTATCCCTCCTTTTTTATTCAGACTCTCTATTCAACCGTCGTATCTTTTCTCTTTGAGCATCTGATATTTTACTAAGTTTTTTCTTATTTTTATTTGTACTTTTGAAAGCAGCTGAAGCTGAACTAAGATATCTTCTTCTCCTTTTTTCTTGGAGCCATTTGAAACTGTAATAGATAAATTAATTCAATAATTTTAGGTAAACCTAAGCCTAAATATGGTAAACAGGTACGGGCCTGGAGTGGGGGAGCAAATGATGCCATGGATCGCTCCAAAATGAAAAAAATAAAAGTTGAACATTAAGATTTGACATATTGTAAAAGGTAAATGGACATTCACTTGTTACAACGTTAAATTTCAAAGTTAAATTTTTCATCTTGGAGCCCGCCAAGTCTTCTTTAACCGTCCCCCTACCGTATTGTCTAAAAATCTGGTAATAGAATTATGTATGCATTGACCAAGTAGTAAAAACGTTTATCAAAGATTAAAATTTAACTGCAATTGTTAAATCAAACTCTTGTAGTAAAAACAATCTATAAAATAGCTTATAAATCTATAAATAACTAGGCTTATAACATCATAGACACATAACTTTCAGTAACCTCTATGGTTAATTGTAACATCATTTTTAACACAATCCATGGAGGTTACAAATAAGTATATTATCATGCATAAAACCTTACCTAAAAAACTAAGGATACACTGGCTTTGGTTTTAGAGAAAAAAATTGCAATTTGATTAGAGTTAACTGCAGAAGTACGTTTAACACTATAAGGAATAACATTACTGAACACATGGAGGTTACACGAACAAAAAGAACTCACCTGATTTTTGACGATTGGAGAACTTTTTCACAAACAAAATAAAACTATGCATATCCAACATCACCAGACAAAAAGGTTGACTTGAGCTTCACTTCAGCACTGGTAAAGCCGACTATGCTGGCTTTCTAATAGAATTTTAATCAAGTTAAAGATATTCCATGGAGGTTACTCAGCACCCGAGGGACAACTTTTGTGCTTAAAATAAAGTGGCAAAATGAATTAAAATTTCTATTTCTATGTGATTAATTAATTATTTATATAATAAATTAATGTTTAACCCAGATTTTTCCACAAATATACTAGTGTTTAGGTTTATTTCTTCAATTAACACTAAAAAAACAGGGGTAGGGACATTCTATGAAGGTTACATTTCCCATACTTTGGATTAACAAAAAATAAAAATAAATATATATGTAAAATAAAGACTGAAAACATTAAATGTAAACTGTTTCCTACTTAATACTAATTTCCCTTTTTAAAGGAATAAATATTAAACCAGTAAAAGCACAGGGACTGAAATTTCCACTTAATTTCAGAATCATTCATATATCTGTGTACAATAATGATAATATCAATAAAGCTTATTAATTAGAAAACTTATTACTTCCTACTTTTTAGTTTAGTTTGACCTCGAAGGCTCGGCTCTTTTTTCCTTTGATTCTTGAATTAAGAATTTTGTTGGATCGTCTTCTTCATTGTTATCAATTATGATGCCCGCTGTATTATTACAAGTTTATCTCACACAGTTATTAAATTTTATGGAGCACTTGAGACCGGTCTTTCTACAACCGCAGGTCTCAGTGCATTCTCTCTTGCACCGATAGGAAATGTAGGTAGTAAAAATAATTATTAAAATTAAATAATAAATAAAACAATTTATTGAAATTAATTATTAAATATAAATATTTAAATAATAAAATATCTTAATTATTAAAATTAGTTATTTAATTAATTATTGTAATTATTTTATTATTAACAATTATTATTAAAATATGATTAATGATGATATTGAAAATTTGGCTCGGCATAAATCTAAAATTATCGGCTGATTTTTAAGGTATTTTAAGATATGATAATTTAGAGACTTTTAATGCATGATTATTTTTTAAGTATCATTTTTCTTACCAATATACAAATTTTATTGCTTCCAAAATTTCCTTTTCCTTTGATTCGGCATTCTCAGTTCTATCTTTCTTATATCTCCTATTTATAAATCAAGCAACTGCGATTGAATTTGTTACAGTGCTGTGGACTGGTAGGATAAACTTCCTATACACATATCCTCAAATCTTCATACGACCCATCCCAGTCACAACAATTGATATCTCGACTAACAACACGTGACAGTTATTTCTGAAATTTAACTTTAGTTTGACTCGTGCATCAAAAAATAAGATAGATGAAGTATATTATTGCCTTGTTTAAATACTAAACTGATCCATAATATAGAATTATTATATGTCGCTATAACTTTGGAACTTCAGAACCAGTTTGAATAATTTATAGCCTAAAACCTGGAGTAATTAACATACTTCCCAAGAGTACGATCAAGATAAAAATTGGTTCAGTGCCTTAACAATGGTATGATAATGCACCCTTTTGACCCTGTTTACCTATGGCCTGTAAAGAAGGCAAAAAAAAATCCGAACGATGGCAACTTCTTGTATTTTAATGAAATAAAAAAAGAAAAATACAGTTGCAATTCATGGAATTTTTTTTAATAATAGTATATAGTTTGTTTTTTTGTCATGGGGGGGGGGGGGCATCTACATATTAAAAACAACCAAACTTTAAAAAGTTCAAAGGATAATATAATACAATATTTGAATTTAGAATCCTAAATAAAAGCGAAATGCCAAGTTTAATAATTTTCTAGAGAGTGGTTAGTAATTAAAATGATGACAAACTAGTGTTAAAAAGAAAAATTGTTGCTTAGCCATAAACTGTTAAATAAGTAATGTATTTAGTATTTTTTTTTCAAATGATAGTTTGTTAAAGGAAAGCATTAAACAGCACGCAACTTTTGTATTATATTTTTCGGTAGAACCCCTCCTCCCCTGCCCCAAATTCTTTTTTTCATTTTGAAGTTTGGTTTTCAATATATTAGCAAAAATGTAAAAGCCTACTTTTAGGGACAGTATACTCTAGTATATATTTATTTGATATTTTCAAGCTGTTGGAAACAAAAGTGGTAAATTTTTATATTTTTCACTTGTAGATTCAGATAGTCCTAAACGAATATTGAAATTTGATATACAATTTGCAACTCGAAAGTTTTGGGAGCTGTGTATCAAATTCATTCCTTTGTAAGCTCTATCTAGTGATCGAGCCAAACTCTTGGATGAACCATCCTTCATTATCACCTCTTTTAAGTTCACCCCCTCATAAAAATCTTTTTAACTTCCTACTTGAAATTGGACACTTAATTTATCACTTAATTTGAGTATTTAATTTTTTTAATTTTTAACTTTTTATGCTCTTCACTATTTTTTTGAATTAATTTTAATGTTGGTTGGGTATCTACCAATTTGTTCGCGCTGTATGTTCCACGAGATGCCATTGCGTCAAAAAGCAAAGCAACCAACTAAACTCTTGGATTAAAGGCAACAACACGCTCCTAGCATGTGAGATGACTCCGTTTCAATACATAGCGTCGACGCTACGTAATTTCTGCTTAATAAATAGACACAATGGGATTTGTGTCTTCTAAGTAGGTGTTCTCAATTCGAGGCCCATTCGATACTTGAAATGCAAAGAAATTCCCTTTAAAAGGTCAATCTATTAGGTATTCTTCCTTGAAATTTGGTCTATCATAATAGAGTAGATGTTATGAAATTTTGGCGCAGTATACCCTTCATTCAAATCTTTTTGCAATATACAGAAATAATGGTGCGATCAAATTGTGTTCGAAACTATAATAAGATTACAAGAATTTTTGTCTCATTGATTGCTCGGAATTTTATGCACAGAAAGATGCAGAAACACACATATTAGACAAATATATAATATATTACAACCTTAAGTCAATTAGGGGTATAGAACATCGCACAACTTCAATTCCACTATAATATTAGTTATTGCATTAACATTTGATGTGGTGTTATTTAACGTGTTCATATTTTCCCTCATTTAAATAAAAATGACCAGTTTGGCCATATTTTTGGCAATATTTTTTTACATGAAAAAATACCGCCAAAATGGTGAAATTGGCGATGTTATTCGATAAACATTACATTTTTCTTTCTTATGCGTGAAACAGAAAAAAATCAATCGTTGATAGGCGATGCTCAAGTCCAGAGAGCTCTGTGAGCCATGGCCACCACTCACCCGCACACAAAATTTGAACATCGTAGGTCATTTTGTTCTGGAGTTCTGCTGATCACGTACACACTGACACACAGACATACAAATACACGAACATAATTTTTTTTCTAGACCACTTTTTTGAAATCAGAATATTCCAAAACGTAGAGAAATATTTTTTTTTTTTTTTTTTTTTTTTTTGACCGAATGGTATACTTTCACTACCCTATGTTAACATAAGGGTAATTGAAATATAACGAATGTTTATAACGATGGGATTTTATAGGGATAAGATAATTTATATAAAACATTTCCTCATTCTAAGATAATATAATGGTAAAGTTTGTATTCGTATTTCAGCTAATAAAGTGGCAAAGTTTGAATTCGTATCTCAGACAGTGGAGGCTCGTGATCGAAAATGCTAGTGCAGCCGGAAACATGCGTTCCTCCCACCCCCTTTTCCCCACACTACACACTTTTTACAATCATTCATGAACGCTAAGTCTTTAATCTTAGGAATCTTTAATACTCAAACTCAAATCAAAGTTTCCTTTCGATTTTTATAAAATGTATAAAATGAGAAAGAAAACACTTACTTATTTTTTGAAAACCAAATCAATCCTCCTTTCCTTTAAACTTGCGAATCAGTCAATGATGTCGTCATAAAATTGCGCTGTTTTGGTAACACACTCATACTGCCCACGCAGATTCTCATATGCTAAGCCAATCAGCTCATCGAATTTTCAAGTGCAGCTGAAGTTCGAATTATTCCTGATCGGCAGCACCTCTATTGCATTGCGTGGAGGGAAGGCTTCTATTGATTTCGAATGGTTACCATGGCAACGTGGCTGCCTGAAACACGTTTCAGGAACACACACGGCTTCTGTGTTTGGAGGAAGATCACTTTGATTGGAAGCGGATTTTTGTCGTTTATCGGAATTTTTTTCAGTTACCCCAGAAATTTGATCTTCATTTTAGAAAATTGTAAAATATAATTTTAGTTTTTAATTAATAAATTTAGATGCAGCCTGACTGTACTGGATGTAGTGCATGAACCGCCACTGATCTCAGATAATATAGTGGCTTAGATAATTCGTAGGCATTGCTCCATAACGTTGAAAATATGCACAAGTTAAAAAAAAAGTTTGATTATTTTAATAAAAAATTTCAATATTTTTTTCTTAGGTCAGTGAAACATATAATAAATAAACCTGACCTAATTAGCATCGAGTACTTTATCAATGTCAGATAAAACTATAACGTAACAATTCTATTATCTACACTAATGTACGTTAATTTTTGTTTCCGACCTTAATTGCTTATGAAGTTGCCTATTTTCTACATTGTTAATTATGTTATATAAAAATTCATACCTGATTGAGTTTTCTTTCTAATTTTGTATTAGCCTTTTATGAAACAAGATACAATAAATCTAAGTAGTTTCAGTTTTAATTTCATACTATTTCCTGTAATGTCGTGAAACCATTGCCATTCGTTTTCCTCCCCTTATATACCCGGGGACTATGTTTATATATGAATAGAAAATGTTATAAAAGGTTATAACGAAAAATATACCCATTCATAAATGCTATTATGAATAGAAAATTAATGCAACTATTAATTTATGTTTCATTGGGTTGGTTGGTTGTTTTCAGATTATCTGGCGCCGTCAGCAACACGAGGGCTATAATGCGCCGATACATTCGTCATTATACAAGCCAACATAAATAAGTTTACAAACACCCATGCCAACACGGGATTCGAACCCGCAACCTCGCTGTCTAGAAGCTAGCACGCTAACCACTATACCGTTTGTTCGGCTATGTTTCATTGGGAAATACAATAACCACTCTTGAAAGTTTCAATAAAAACTTTTACCACTTTGCACTCAACTGTATGCGGTTTGTATAGTTCTATTGACGCCCATGGTTATGTAGAGATAATAAAAGAGCCAGTGTGTTTCTCATTCGTAAAATATAGTTGTACAATATTGAAAATCATTATTTTTAAAAATCTATATTTTACGAACAATATAAAATAAAAGTTTTGAATTTGATATAATAGTATTATGCTAATTTTTATCGATTTCTTTCAGTGTCCCAAGCAAAGCTATGCATTTAGTTATAGTCGTACTTAAAATTTAATAGACTCTTAACTTGAAAACTAATCAAGATATCTGAATAATAACTTTTACTTAATCTAGAGTTGAAATACTATTTAGGTTTCAATATAGAATTTTTTTTCATTGCAGTGAAGTATGCTGTTAATTTTTATGATCAAAGATGGTGTGCAATTTGAATTCATTAAATATAAATTTTAAAGGTGTATTTAACTGTATGCTTTATTAAACCGTTAAGAAAAAGTATAAATTTGGTGTAGTTGTTAATAATATAAAATTAACTTGTTTCTATTGTTATTAAAAGCATATTTACAAGTATGTTAAAATTTTACAGTTTGCAATGTCACCAGCAGACAGTTTTTCATTTATTAATTCATTCACACCGAAAAAAATAAAGAATCGGTTTAATAAGCCTGTTTCTATGCAAAATCATTAGCCTATGCTAACCTTATGCTAATTTTTCTATTTGTTTAATATTTCATTAAGTTTAGATACTGGTGTAACTTAATATAATCGTCATTTAAATTCAAATGAGAGGATAAGACATTATCAAAGATAATACGAGAGAGAGATTTCTTAAGAAGAACATAGTTTTATAAGGTAAAACAAGTAAAACTGAATACAAGTAAATTAATTCAATAAGATGTAGCATATAAATTTATCCATGGTTTTAAACAAAAAGTACTAAAACAATTAAAAAAATAATATAATTTAATTTAGATATTGAATAAAAAATATTACAAATTTTAATTTGATAAAACATTAAAAGGTACACTTGTGAAAGCCTCACTAACATTTCTCATTTAAATTATATTCCTATCTAAATTTCACGCATATAAAAGGCTCATTATCAATTAACACATTGAAATTTCGATGCTTTTCTGTAAAATTAAGCAAACAAGTTACTTAGGAACAAAGGAGGCAATTTTTTTTAGTATAACTCAAGAAATAACTTAACGAATTGTATATAAAAACGCTTGGGAAATTTAAGCCTACGGATTATGAGTATAAACCTTGGCTCGATAGCTAGGGTCTTGCCTAAATCCTCCAACAAATGAATCACGGATGCTGAATTTCAGGTCCCAGCTGGCTTTGGAATCTTAATCTAGCTATAAGCTCTCCTGCTTGCTAGTTGTACACATTAAAGTTAAGTAAGCAGTTTCTTAGATTCTCCCTTAAGAATAGGGAAAGTAAATGGGCAGTGAAAGACGAGTTTATTAAAGACTTCATTTTGGAGAGTTTGAGTATATTGAAGGTTGAAGTATATTTTTTGAGTTCGGAGTTGATTTGAAGGAAATTAGCCTATTTTAAAATTAATTTTGAAAAGTTTGAAATGTATTTCTTTCTTTCGTCTTTAATTGTTTATTTCACAACAGAAGTGTGGAGATAAGGGGAATCGTAAATTCTAACTGTAGAAATAATTAAGGAGTTAATAGAGTTTTTTCTTTCATATAAGTTATTTTACACTGAAATTGGGTTCAGTTTTAGTAAAAGGTCATTTGAGCTTTGTAAGGAATTTCGTGGTAAAATTTTGTAAAGTTCTTCTTTTAATCCGTTTGAAGTTTTATAAGGTACCCATCTTACTTTTACCATTTTATAAGATACCATCTACTTTTAAGTAAAAATATGCAAAACTTAGAGTCGAGACTAATTTTCCAAGCCTATATTTAAATATAAATATACACTAATCAAACCTAAGTAATGCATTTTACTAATTTGAGAGAGATATGTGTGTAAAATAAACATTTACTTTTATGCATAAGTTTCTTCATATACGGGAGATAGGTATGTAATATAAAGAATGTAATATTTAGTTATCAGAAGAAGTTTTAATTCTAGTAAATTATTCATGTGATCACAATCTAAAGACGATTATAAAAATAACCAATGCACTATCAATATATTTGCTTTTTTTTAATATGCTTCTAATAATATAAGGACCTAAAAACAATGGAAAGACAATTCTAACATTTTTCATATCGGTCCCATCTTTGACGTCACCATTGCATACTTCGGGAGATTTACCGAGATGAGAATGCTTGTTTTTAAATGTTGAAATTTTGCTGCAGTAGCTATTTGACACATGTACTAATGTGAGTGGGGGGGGGGGGGGCGTTCTTCATAAAAGTCGTGGTGTTTGAATTGCCACGTTGGTAAAGCTCAGGTATCGTAAAATGTTTTAACATTTACTCTAAGGAAGCAACAGTCGCTGTGCAAGTCACGAGCTCAGCACTTGATTGCTCTTCAAAGAAAAATGGCTCAATGTAACATTAGCTGTCTCCATACCAAACGGTGACTTTAGGAGAATGCATTGGAACTTGTTGGATAACATGAGGGATTGGTTTGGCCCGAATCCTGCAGTTACTCTCAGTCAAAATGGAGGCACAGTTCCTTTTTCAGAAACGATTAAAACGTTTTAAACCTATGTAGTCATGTCTTATTCCGTTGTACAATACAGCATCCAGCACGATCTGCCCTTAGTGGCGGGTTTTTTAACTATATTAGTATTTACTTAGTTTTAAAAGTTTTTTTGCGGAAAATAAAATCCCATGGCACATCCTCTAGACTATAATTTAATTTGATAGCATTTTGACAGCAATTTTTTATAGCCATTTCAAAGAGGGACTTTAATTACAAAGGCATTGTATATCCCGGTATTTCTAAAGGCGATTTCGTTGCCACATTCATAAGAGTTTGGTGAAAGCTGTTTGGTGGATGATTTGCTAAGTTTATACCAGTAAGTATAAACTATTATCGAGATGTGTTCGTATGTTTTATAATTTTCTTTTGCATAAGTAGGTGATTATGCAATGGCGATCTACGAATATCTTTATATGAATTCTATTTTTATTAACCACTTAAGGATTTGGCTATGGCTTAATTTTCTCAGCGACTATCTAGTTACTTACATATAGATGAGTTTGATGCAGGCATATTAACCCTTTGCACTCGAGACCTTTTTCGCGTGGAGGGACCAGCAACTTGAGACATTTTAGGTTCGGTTGGCGTTTATGGATTTGCTTCATAGAAACTAAACACAGTCATTGGCCTTGCATCAAATTTCCGCATCAAACCTAGTGGTCCTCACGTGTTTCAGCATCAAATCGTGTGGCACCTGAGAGGTGCCGCTCGAGTGCAAAGGGTAAAAATTTAGTTATACATCTTTCCTGGTGATTCCAGATTCCAACATAAATATTATCGAACCTCTATAGGTAGGAAACATAAATAGAGAGAATATACTCAGTAATCTTCATGCGTCATCGGCCAATTTTTTATGAAATTTCAGCATTTCTCCATCGGCTATATTACGGTTCGTTGCTGATTTATTTCTCAGCAGTTAAGTTGCTCATCAGAATTCGCATTGAATGTTGATCATTACTTTTCAGTCCCGAGGAATCTAATCAAAGCCTGACAGATGTCAAATTCAAAGGATTTTCCCTGGTCAGACGAGATGCAATAGAGACTCTAAAACGGGATATCCATCCTGCAAATAGGATTTCAGCTATGATTGCTGCCGTCTGATCCACCATGGAGAATGCTTCCGGCCACCTGTTGAATTTGTCACGACATGTTAGACAATATGAAAGACCTCTGATTGTTAGAAGGGGACCCACAACATAAATGTTGACAGGGCTAAATCGTCATCTTGGTAGAGGGTAGCTTCTTATCTCGGATTTCGAGTGGCAATGGACTTAGTTCTGGAATTCATTCCACTCCATACACCAGTTTGCGATATCCTTATGGAGATCTTTCCAGACGAAGCGTTGTCGAACTAGGTTGGTTAAGTCAGGTAGCTAGGGAGTGCCAATCTATGCAGTGTTAGAAATACTTGAAAACTTATTATGCTTGTATTCTTGTTATTGTTAATTATTAAAGTACAGTTTAAAAATTATGGCTAAAGAAAAATTCTTTTACACTAAAGTTTAATGAATCGCAGCTGAAATCCTGCTTGTCAAGACAGATAACAAATCCTTTACTCATTTTGGAGGTGAAGAGGAATATCGATATCAACTCTTCTCCCTCAAGTAAGCATCTTTTTTGATCAATTAAAAAAATTATACTAATTTTTTATTTTAAGTGTGAAAAGATGTGTTACGTTTTTTGAAGCTTATTATAATTCTTTTTATTTTTAAGATGTCATTGTCACTTTTTCTAATTGTTGGATATGGCAGTAGACGCTAAAAAACTTAAAAAAAAAAAAAAAAAAAATTTTTTTTATCTTTTCTACATTTTAGGATTTTGTATAAATTTTTTCATCGTATTATTTTTCCCTTCTATTCAGCTTATTTTTTGCAATTTAGAATGCTTTATCGTCTTTTATATTTAAAAGAAATTAAGTTCACTATTAACTTTTTTACAAACCTATGTATTTTTATTGTATTTATTTCTCTTCCCGTCTATTTATAATGATGAAACAGGCAAAAATATTTAACATCATTAACTCTATCATTGTGGGTGATCATTAATTGAAAAGATCAAGATTACTTTGATGGAACGTGAAGAGTTATTGCAAAACATATTTGTTCCACTTCTAACATTTAAATGTCTAATAAAGCAAGGATATTTTGCTTCAGGTGATCACTAATTAGATGAACAGATCTTGAGTTCCAAACTTTCAGAGAAACCTCTTAAAGATGGTGAATGTATAATTCCAAAATATTGGCTAATTGATCTCAAATTTCGAAGACGAATTTGTCGTCTTCGTTGAAGAGTGTGTAGCTTCTATTTTCATTTTAAAATAAAATTTCCATAAATGTTGAAGAGATCTTGTTTTGAAATTGCATTACAGGTTGTTGGATTTTATGTTGCAACTAGAATCAAGAAATACCAGCATAATACATTCGTATGGGAATTATGAATTTCCTTTGAAGTTATAGGAGGTTGATCTTGTAAGAAGTAAATATACTAGCTTTTATGTATGTTAAAATTTATTATTTGGAAATAAGCAAAATCAATTTTTTTAAATATCAATGATAACAACAACAACAATAATAATAATAATAATAATAATAATAATAATAATAATAATAATAATAATAATAATAATAATTTCTGCTTGCCATATTAGGATCTTGGCAAAGAAATTCTTTGTTTTTAGAACTAGTGAGCTTCTAAGCAGCCTGCATATTTAAGATTGCTTAGAAAAATTATGTTTTGAAAGTTCATCAGAATCAGATATTATATTATATTTCTTAGAGATATAAGTTTCCTTAGGAGTGCTTATTTTTTCTTCATTTTCATCTACTGTATACTATTACAACTTCCGAAATTTGTTGTATAATTTCTAATTTTTTTAACTTTGATTTTCAAACAAATAAAACAATGTGCAATTGCAAATTAACAATTTCCCGAAAATGGAAAATTTAGCCTTGAAATAGGTTTATAACTTTTCAATATTGGTTTGTATAAAGGGAGAAAAAGGAATCGTAGTAAAAAACACCGTCCAGAAATGATATATGATTGAGTATAAGTTGACAGTTTAGTTTAAAAAGTAACTTACAAAGTTTATGTTTGTCCACTATTCAAGAAATAATGAAAAATTTAGTAATATATGTTTTTGCTGGGTGTGTCTAGGGGAATTGATTTTGGTCAATAATGAGGCAGTTTTGCCCTTGCACTGTTTTTTAATAAAAGTATTAGGTTGATTACAAGATAGGCTGTTAAGCCTTGATTAAGGTCTCACGTGCATTCTGCTACGAACCAGTCCAGAGGAGTCAATCGTCACCACCATCCGCTATCTAACATCTCTCTCTGGAATCTCTCTGTGCTGCCGTCTATATCAATTGACGGCGCTGTAATCGCCGCGGATGACGCTGCTGATCACTAAGAATGGGGGGGGGGGGGGGATAGAGAGTATAGTACATATATTTTAGTGGTATATTGGAGAAATCCAGATCTATTCATCGAAATATAAGAACATTCAGCATTTAAAGAATAATGTCGATTTGCAATATTGTCGATAAATGGAATTCAGATTAATTAATTCATAATTAAAAATGTTAGGAAGCTTAAATTTTCGAGGAAGTGTGCGCCTTTTATAACAGCATGACATTTTGTAGGGTATGAGTTTACATTGTAATAAATCAGTTTATACGATCAGATATTTAATTTTAATATAAAACTAAAATTTATTAAAGAACGTTGTTGAAAATTTTATTCTTTTGAAGGATTTATTCATGATTGTTTAGTTTAGTTAGTACGGTTCCGGTTGTCCATTTTTGTCACTATAAAATGCTTATCACAGCCAAATATACCTTGTAGTTATAAACTACGATAAGATTACGAGGTCGAAACCTTTTTCTCCAACCCCACTACACCATTGAGAGGACATACAGACCATGATCTATTTAATCTAAACCAGCCCCGATAATACACACCAGTATTCGATGAAACCAGGACCGAATCCACTATCTACCATTCATGAGTTCGGTGCCTTTAACCACTGGACCAGTGGAACCGGTTCTTGATTGTGGTTTTCAGTAATATTGAATATGTTGTTTAAGTAATATTATTGTCTTATAATATATGTTTAAGTATGCCATCGTCTTATAAATATGTTAATGTAAATCTCTGTAACGTATGTGAAAGTTATCAGGTATGAAAAGAAGAAAAAATATGCTTATTTATTTGTTACATTTTCATAATGATGGTGTGGACTTATTTATATTGGTATCGAATTTGTGAAATACATTTTTATTGGTGATGAATGTGTTGCAGTAGGATGAAGCGAAGATTCAAAATTATGAATCATTACATTTCATTTTATTACCCAGAACTTCAGAAAATCGTCAACAAATTACTTTAAAATTTAAGTTTGCTTGCATGTTTCAAAATTGAAAAAATAAAAAAATCTGCGAAATCTTTCTTTTGTAATTCATAAGGCATATTTATTAATTTCAAATCTTGAAGCGTCGCATAATCATCAAAAATTAAATTACAAGAATGAAGGAAAGGATGAGACAATGATACTTAACGCAACATAATGGTATAGTTTGAAATGAGGAGACAATCAATTTAACTATTTGTTTAAACAAGCATGAGTTTTAAGGAGAGAATGAAGAGAAATGCGAATAAATAAAAAAATAAATAAATCTAAACTATACGAATTAGACAAGAATTTACCAAAGAGTGAGGGAGGACGTTTCACACTGTTAGGCAAGTATTATAAACAATGAAGTTTACAAATAAAGATTATTATATATTTCGAATCAAGTGGCATATGCTCTTTAACTGTCAATAAGTTCCAAGGTATAACTTGTTTAAGCAAAGAACTTATCAATATGCAATAGCATATATATTGCAAGTCAAGAGGAATAAGACCTTTCAACAACCAATAAATTCAATATAAAATCCAAATAATAATTTCCAAACAAAGGAGACAAGGATTTACCAAAGAGAGAGGTGTATATATATATATATATATGTATAAATGGTCAGACGAACTTTATAATACACACATTATTAGTTATTGAAAATCGAGTGGTATATGACATTTGACCAGCAAGAAGCCAATACATTCTAAAATATAATTTAATAAAATCAAATAATCAACTCCAAATATAATTCAATAAATTAACTCACTTAAATATTATAAAAGTAAGTTTAAACAAATACATAAGTGTTTTATTTAACAAAATCTTTCATATGTGTCACTAATAAATAAATTAAATTTCATATCTCGAGTTCTTAAATTTTACAAATAGTTAATAATGGTTTTTATCCTGCATCTTTTAAAAATTATATATCTTATCAATATGAAAGATTTTTATTCCATTTCATTTTCTAATCAGAGTTTTTAGATACTCTCTGAATGAAATTCCTGATTACAGTCGAGAAATGAAATTTTAATCCTCTCGAAACACTTGTAGATTATAAGAACTAGACACGAAATATATTGTCCGTATTAATAGCAGAAGGGCTATAAGATGGGTAAGGGTATATAATAAGGGCTATAAGATTTACAGAAAACACAGTTAAAGTTTTTGAAGAAGTTCAATAGAACTGAATTAACTGATAGGTATTGAATGCGGTGAGATCAATTTCAATAATGGGAATAAAATAAGTTATTTGTTTACTTGGATGGGGAAGCCACATTTGCTTAATTTTTGTTAAGGAGTTATTTTTAATATGAGCATTGGTTGATTCGTTGATTCTAAAGCCTTTTATGTTTAAATTAGTAACTAACTGATTTCTGAGAAGCCCTACTAAAACCCAATTAGCTTCAATAAATCTGCAAAATATGTAAGAAAGTATTTAATAATATGTAATATTAGTTTAAGTAACTTAAATTCTTTGATTGTTTTGAAGGTCTATGTAGATATTCTTGTTAGTCCGTTTATTTTCTTAATTAATTTAGAATAGATTTCTAGAAAATTCAGGAAGAAGGTCTATTGAATGAAGAATATAAAAGGTATGGAAGTGTCTTTGCTGGAAATTTGTGTATGGAAAAGGAAATTCTTTATTAATTTTTAAGTTAGCTTATTTGTTTTGAGATACAGGCCTTATAATTTAAAAATTGAGTGTCTGCAGAGACTCTATTTTATAGAAGTGAACAAAAACATAATGATTTTGCAACCTTAAATTCACGAACGATTCTTTATATTAAGAGACAGTAAAAATGTTGATGCAATATTGGAGAGAGGTTTAGGTTTGCTATCAAATTCCTATTTGTTTCTTTCAAGTAGAAATCCTCCTTATCGCACCAAGAAAAAGTGTTTACAATTAATTAAAAATATGTACCTACTAGTATTAGTTTGAGTACAAAAACGTGCAAATATTTACTAAAAGTCAGTAATGATGAAAAGTAAGTATGTTTTACTAAAAAAAAAAAAAAAAAAAAATAAGTAATTGTTTTATATGTATGAAATAATTAGGAATTATCAGCTTTACATACGTATAGACCTAAAATATGTGTTTCAAAACAAATTTCGCACACGTCGAAATAAGCGATTTTAAAGTTTTAATAAGCATGCAATGTCCCCAATAGCACGAATACGCTGTCTAATATCACTCGACATGTGGATCGTTGTTACGAATCTTGGCCAATCTCTCTGTGCTGGATAAAATATACTGGTAGTTTTGAAATGTTGCTGCAGAGTTTAAAAATTGAAATATATTTTTATAAGAATGACGGAAGGGTAAAAATATGTTTTATAATCATTTTAACATGTAAATATTTGTAAAAATTGCATATTTTGGAATGATGTTCGAGTTTCGACCAGGATAGGCCAACCTCCCAGATTCCCTGTTTTCGACATTGGCCAATACTACTGTGTTACCTAAGTTAAGATTGTTTTTCATAGTGTTAGTTAATTTTGAATAAAAATTGTTTTCGACCACATTTTCACATTAATAATAACTATTCTTTTCATGTATGATTTTTCATCACTTTTTTTCTTTCTTAAGAAATACTCCTTTAAATTTCTTATCTAATTTAATCGAGAACAATTTCATCCCAGTAATTTTTTTTTTCAATTAAGCATTACACATGGTGTTGACCATGATCATTGTGTATAAATTGTAATACCTCGTATTTAATAGTACAATGTCCAAAATGCCGTCCGTGAATTGGAAAGTAATTTCTTATTCACAGTATAGGAGTTCCTTCTCCCATTATGTGTAAATAGAAAGATGAATTTCATTTGTATTCTTCAAACTAACAGCATTAGTAGAGAAGTGTATGGATGTTTGATTAGTATTTCATAGCAGGACAAGATATCCGCCTTTTCACTTTGCTTAGAAAATATTCGATTTTTGCCTAAGCAATTCAGTGGCAACATCGTTTTCACTTTTCCTAATGTTCGTGAATCAAACAATTCAACATATTTCAATAAACTTTTCCCTAAATATGAATCTATAACATATTGAAACAATTTCTAAAAGTAATATATTTTATCAGCTTAGGATGTCTATTGCAGAGAATTTATTTGATTTCATTCACAAAGTATCATATTACTACTACTTTATCACATAAAAAATATGGTTTTCACCTTTTTTAATGGTTTTAATGTTTTATGTTATGATTTTTTTTTATGGTTTTAATGTTACTTTAAATTGTACTATAAATTCAAAACAACGGTGTCTTTACAGGCTTCTTATTCAAGGAAGTGTTACTGTTGTTTGACTACATCGTTGTCACCTTATTATATGGATTGAAAAGATGAGATTATAATTTTTAGTTAGTTGATTGACAGGTCATTGACAGATTGACAGATTCAAATCTTTCACTATTTTCCTTTCAATACCAATTTACAGTGAAACGGATTTGAACTTGTGAATAATATTCTTAACTATTGATAAGCAGTTCAAAAGTGAACTAAAAATACCGTTTACGAGTCAACAGCGTATTCTAGGGTCATTTCGGATGTTTAACAATCGGTGTCAATGAATTCACAGAAAATTTGGCAACACGCATAAAATGGGCAAATAAAAAGATATTTTAACTGAAAAATGTTGCAAAACACATTAAATTTTTTTTTTAATGTAAAACTATGCTGAAATATAAATTTTTATGGTCTAAATGGCATTAAACTATTTGAAAAAGAAGTTCAAAAATGAGTTTTCTATACGGTGACACTTCACACATGATATTTCACTACTTCTGCATTTAAAATAAAAATGAAAAATGTATGTCCTTATTATTTGTAACAAACTTATGAAGGTGAACATGGTATTTTAGGTTATTGTGAAAAAATATGATTTTAGTATATTTAAAGTGCGGGTGACTGCTTTTGACACGTTAAAAATATTCTTCCCATGTTACACATGATATCGGGGAGAAATTATTTTTATTAAATAAGAACTTAGGATTTTTTGTATATTTTTTGCAGCGGTCTAAAGGCAAAAAAAAAAAAAAAAAAAAGTTAAAAAGAAAAATCAAGTACTAGAGGACTAAGTTTCCTGCATCCTCTTCATTGACACAATTTACAAAATATCCCATGGCATTGTTGAAAACTCTAGCGAAGAAGCGCTTAGCCATTCCAAAATATGGTAGACTTATTAAAGAGTCAAGATCTTTTGATATATATATATATATATATATATATATATATATATATATATATATATATATATATATATATATATATATTATATATATATATATTAATGCAAGCAAAGCTTTCCTTAAACGAACACTACTTCCACGAAAAAACTATTGACTAGAAAGTATAATTAACAGAAAGAAAAAATTATCACAAAATACTGAGTTGGTTTATAATCCTACAAAGTTGTCCTACGGCGAATAATAAACAGCAATGCATAAAGATAATCTAAATGATTTGTTTAGTAACTAAGTCTAGGAGAGGCAGAACAAAAATTTTATGGGGATTTTCCATAAGACTTCTTAAAGTTAGCATAAAATTGAACATAATTATTGTTTGAGAGACGCCTAGTTAAAAAAATGCTGTGTTTCTCTTTTCCCTACTAATAATTATAATTTGAAATGTAATGAAATGTTCTAAATATTAATTTTTTACAACCTCTACTTAAAAAGTCGTTACAGAATCTTTGTCTCGAAAAGGGAAAAGACAGAACTAATTACATTGAACTTAGCATCATTATTAATATATGTGGAATTTTAGTTTAACCTACTTGGTTACCGAGATAATCAAACTGATACAGGGTGATTCAAACAGATTCTTGAAAAGAGCATGTCACAAATATATGAGTCCGAATTTACCGAAATTTTTAGAAAAATTGGGATTTTTCCAACTCAAAAGACAAGTGTTTTTTCATCAATATATGGCACTCTAGGTATCTGTGAGTCACTTCTTAATGTTGAGTTGGCTGTAACTATTAACCATTATGATTTCGTTTTAAAGCGTCATCTGTTCATAAAATCATGAACTATTTGTCACTTAACATAGAAAAATTAAATTCCCCACCCAAACATTTCAGCGAAACTGTATCTTTCTATTTTTAAAAGTTTGTGAGACATCAATTTTCCAAAAGTCCAATTATTTTTGGATCACAAGAAAATCAATATCTTGATTTCATAAAAGACAATTTTAAAACGGCTCAACATATTTCAACTAATCTTTTCGCAAATAATAATGTATAACAGATTGAAATAAAAACTCAAATTATTTTATTACATCAGATTATGTTGGGTATTACAGAATATTAACTTAGCTCGGACACAAAATACTTTTTTTCACCGATTGTTTTGAATGAAAATAACATACTTTCTCTAACATGCTTTTCTACCACTTTTGTCTTAGTGTTCTTTCAAATTGTTCATTAAATGTAATGTCGGTCATACTCGATAGATACTCAAGGAAGTTTTCTCGATGTATGTAATTGCATTAAGTTAATGTTTTTAAGTATGAATAAACTTCTTCTGTTTGTCTATCTACAAGTAATATGAAATAGCTCCCCACGTATTGTTGTCAACCATTGTCTGATTCCGTGGTAACAAGCCTCTTTTTACACTGGGGCAGAAATGTTATTCCGTATTTTAGTCTTTGTGGACGCCTAATTCTTGTGCCGAACAAACGGTATAGTGGTTAGCATGCTAGCTTCTAGACCGCGAGGTTGCGGGTTCGAGTCCCGTGTTAGGCATGGGTGTTTGTAAATGTATGTTGGCTTGTCAAATGACGAATGTTTTGGCGCATTATAACCCTCGTGTTGCATTATAACTCCTCGTTGTCCCTCGTGCGCCAGATAATCTGAAAACAACCAACCAACCAAATTCTTGCATGTATCACCCGTATTTTAAATTAACGAGTCTGGCGATATTTATTCTTCTGCTTAAAAAACACTAATCACTTCAGTGTTGAAGTATATAGCTTCATTTTAAGTTTGCACCTTGTAAAATTTTCTGTTAAAATCACGAATTCCTCACGTACTTCTTATGGGAAAGAAGGAACATGGTAACAAAGTTATCATTCCAAATAAATAATTTAAGCTCTTCTACACCATGTAAAAACTTTGCACCAAATCAGTGGTTCGCAACTGGTTGTTCACCGATCGCAGGGAATCTGTGAAGAGGTCAAATGTGTTCAGAGGAACCATTAAGATTTGAACTTATTTCACATTTAGTTTGCGAAATATGGTAATTATTTTTCACTTTAATGTTCGTGCTCACGACAGACGATCTGGAATGATCATATTTCACACACAAGGTCTTCCAGAAATGATTCCCTTATTTTGAAATGACAAACAGTGGCTGACAGAATTAAGAGACAAGTGGTATGTTGGATAAACAGGTATGGAATTTTAACTACTTCGGTTCGCAAAATTAGTTACAATATTGAAATGTGGTACAAATTGTTGTAAAATCTGAATATAGAAGAATGAGTCCAGCGTTTTCCTCACGAAAATGGGAACTATAATCCTTTTACTGGATAGTGCAGCTCAAACAATTAATTTGGCCAATGTTTCTGAAAGATATACAGACGGATTTTCAGTATTCACCATCAGTACCACATATTCACCATTTTTTTCATTGCAAATTTAAATGGACCTCATTGTTGAACCAAATACAACAGTCATTAAACTTACTCCCATCAATAAATTCTTCAAACCAATGAATTAAAAATTCCATACCTGTCTATCCCACCATATCACTTATCTCTTCTTTCGGTCTCTCACTGTTTAGCAGTTATGACATTTCAAAGTTAGGTATTTCTTTCTTAATCCTTTATCGACGGTTGGTAAGAAAATTTGCCAATCGACGTTTAGTTTTTTTCTTTGCTAATAAATTGCGATTGTGATTCAACTTATGTTTTTTAAAAATCATAAAAATAATTTTCCAAGAAATCTGAAAAATTCGAAATATACTTTAAATGATCTAAATAAACAAGGTAAAAGTTATAAACAATGACATATTATCCATTTCTAAGTCGTCTTTAATGGGTTAAAGACCATGTACATTTTTATGAATGATTTCAATCGTACAACATTGTACTTAAGGAAAGTCACTTTTTTTCCAAATATATCTTTATTTCTCACTGGTTTCTTTGTGTTATTTTAGTTTATTTATTTCATACGATAAATTCTCACTCGTTTTAGCTATTACATAAGTAAAAAAATCTTTTACAAAAACATTATTTAATAAGTTGGGGAGAGGGGAAGGCAAGGCGTAGGAAGTAGTTGTCCCCGACCAATATGCATTTTAACGCAGGGTGGTCCGCAAATACATTAAGGTTGGGAATCAATGATTTAGCTAGTACTTTAAAAGATGGCGTGGCATAGTTAGGCGATTTTGGCGCGAAAATAGCTTCTTTGGCGAGATTAATTGGCGAGTGGCGGTTAATAGGTGGCGAACAAATTGCGGCCGAATAGCAAGCCATAATAAACATATTATGCGACTAAATGCCGCAAAAGAGGGAAAGTAAGAGCGAAGTGAAGAATGACCGGGGAAATGATGGGTCGTGAGCACGCGGCCCGATTATCATTTCCGGCGGCCCACCCTTTGCGTGATTGTGACGCACTGAGCAGCACGAAGGACCGCTTCTGTGGACAGGAAATTATTCATTCCTCTTCTCTAGAGGGGGAAGGGAGATTCATTTCCGAGGAATGCCTTTGAAAGGCTTGTGGATGAAAATTGGGTCGGACATGTCACATTTGACACATTCACTTGGAGGACATCTCTGCAGACAGCTCCGGCGTGTCCTTGGCTTGATGAACCGATTAGTGAGAAATGATAAATGCTGGTGCGGATTGTGGTAAAGCGTCCGACTAGACAAGTGACGAGTTCAAGACATAATAGATCAAAATGCCAAAAAGAACTAAAAAGAAGCAAAATAGCAATAAAAAGAAGATACCAGTTAAACCAAATGATTTAGAATCACAAAAATCAGTGGATTTTTCAAAAAAAGCATCTTAACCAATTTGGTTTGATAGTATCAAGTTTACCCTTAACCCTGGGTTAGTCGCATGGATGACAAATGTCCCCCACAAAATCAATTTCTCAATAGATGACAGGCCCATGATCAAACATCGTACAGGGTTTTTTTTTCAAATTATTTTTTAAATATTTTTTTACTTTATTCTGTTCAATAATGCTGTGTTTTTAATTAAAATACCCACTTACTTTGATATTTGGTCTCGAATTTAATGGTGTGCACGAAAATTTGAATTTGGGGGTATTTGTTCCCCACTCGACTGACCGCGAGGCAAAAGGTCGTGCGCCCAACCAAGAATTAATCTTCGGTATTATTTGTTCTATAAGATGAGATATCGCTTATACACTATGAAAGCACTGATAAAATTAGGAGTGGGGTACAGCGTTGGCAATGCCCAAAATATCAAACAACTAAATGCAGATGTGAAGTTTTACAAAAAACTGTCAAATATTATTACGTTATTTTCAAAACACCAATCTGAATATTCATAGGCAAAAAGCTAAAATTTTCATCATTCGTTGTTCCTGGGTAACATACCTGGAATAAAAATGGTTTTGTTACGTTTTTTCCCCCTTTACCTACAACAGCTAGTGAAATACTGTCATTCGCAAAAAATCTCAACATAAAGTTGGGAATTAGAGAACTATACACTAGTAGTATAGGGATTGAATCCTGGGTAATAGGCAGGGATGTTCGTGGTGTTTCGAAATCCAAATGAAACTGTAGGTCTTGGCATGATTAGCCGTTATTGTGCACAAAAATAGGTCGTTAAGTATACAAACCAACTAACCCTATTACCTCACTGTATTGTTTGTGTACTGGACGATATGTCTGGGATATTATGCCGTCATTAGTTAAAAGCATATTTTGCATACTTTGACATTTTCTGATTAGTCCCTGGAAAATAATCTTTTTGTTTCATTAAATGGCTCAAGTTCTTAGTTCATACAAGCTTATACAACAATAAAAAATATGTAATTCCAAAGTACGAACACAAAAGAGTCAAAATATGGATTTGAATTTGTTTTTGATATAGAGCCTTTAAACTTATGAAGGTATTATTGATGACATCCGAGGTATGTCGTCTGGTGAAATAACACTCATATTCTACTAGGGTAGTATGATTTTCGTGGATAATTTATTTGAAAATTAATAGAATATAAACTTTTATAGAATCACCACAAAAGAGAAGTCGATTATAAAAGTGTTGTCGAGCTCAAATAACATTAAAAAAAAGGCAATATAATTAACACTCTGTCTGTTAAATTAACTGAAATTGAACGTATTAAAAACGTGACACCGTTCAAATATTCAGTTTGGTTAAATAACCTGATTTCCCTATTCACACAGCTTCTCTAAATGGGGTGATTCACAATTTTGTTAAATGAGTCTTATTTTGGTTAACTTTAACAATAAAATGTATTAGTATTAATAAGATTTGACATAAGAAACAATTTTGAAATTTAGCTTTTACCTCAACAGAAGTTTTGTGAAAATAAATTGTGTTACCTTTGAAAATGAAATGAGAATAAATTATGTCTTTTTATGATTTCTCACATAATTTTAGCATTTTTTCTGAAATTTTTTTTCAAATTCTATATCTTAAATAGTTAAATAAATAAGCTATCTAACAATCTTTTTGGGATGGTCTATATAGTCGGAGATCAAGTGATATCTTTTACGTTGGCATTTGGGGTACTCTCAAAAGTAGTATTTCAATATCCACGGAACACAAATCGAATAGCGAGTATCATTTATTTAGCGGGAATGATTTGAAAAACTAGATTGAAAAGGTTTCAAATTTTAACTACAAGCTGTTTTATAACTTGTCCCAATTAGGAAAGGATGTAAACGTTCCCGTTGCGCTGTAATAACAGAGAGTCAAGTTGAACTTCTAAAACAATTTATTAAATTGCCACGCGAATTTGCGTGAGTTTGCCCATCATTGCGTAATGAATTTATTTCTCCGATGACGTATAACTTCCACTAAATCGGAGTTTGTCTGATTGACTGTGCCCAGTACCTAATTTTTGGAGGTCTTTGCATGTAATAGGATATAGAAGAACAAATAAAGATATAATTATCTACTTTAAAACGATTACAAAGAGATAAAAAAAAATGAATATTCTGCTCTCATATATGTATTTTATAAAGATTCAGTCTCTTAAGGGTTAAAATCCGGCTCACATTAACTGAGCATAGACCGGTGTTGAAACCTAGTCGAAAAATATATTAAATCCAGATTTTAATTATTAGGTATTCTGTAAATTATAATAATGAGATATTTTCTTCGAATTTAATGTCAATCATTTTATTTCATGTACATGTATACATATACCAGATGAAGAAATTACAAAGAAAATTATTCACCCGATTTGTACTTACAAAACACCATAAATCCTTAGACATTTGCTTTGCTTACTATCCCTATGAGTGTTTTCTATTTCTTGTATTATCTGTGTATCAAGAAAATATCTCCTATCATACAGTCTGGATGGTGTAAGTTACTATCGAAACAATACTCGACGATTCAGAATAGGGGTAAAGCATGCAGAAAATTAGTGTCCAAAGAAGTTATAATATGAAAAATGTATCTGCTGTTTTTTTAACACCCGCGTGAAAAATGGGGGCTAGTTTCTATTGACAGATAACGCTAGACATATGACGGTAGCTATTCTATGAAAGAACTGTATGACGTTATTTGAGCATAATTTCGACCATTTCGTAATAATACCAATTTGAAGTGGCATCATTAATTCCTTTACGAAACTCATTTGTTTAAAATTAATAAGAAAATGTTAACAAACAAATAAAATTATCAACATTTGAAATCACTACTATATAAATTCAGGCATCAACTTTTTCTTATGTTTCATTGTATTTTTTTCTTCTTCTGAATAAAACAGCAATTGTAAGTAATACAAATTTATGTGCATATTTGTTAGTTACAATTCAACGTTAACCGCTTTGCTAAGCAGTTAAAAAGAAGATGATTCAAACAATACATTTTGAAATAATAATTTCTGTACTAGTTTCTGTAAGGAAAACTCGTTTTGTTTTGTATGTTGACATTTTTGTGTCGTAATGTAAGAAACTCTAAAGATAAAAGTTGAGGCAATTAAGTTACTTTCCAGAAAAGAGAACTTATCGGAAAAAAATGTCTACATAATTACAATACATTTTTGGAGTCTATATTCAATAAACTGCATTAGCATCCAATTAACCGTTGGAAATAAATTGCTTGTAAAGTAAAGTAACCAATTGATGCGTCATTATCAGATGATTATTATTTTGTGGAAATCAAATGAAATGGAAACAATACATATTGAAACAACATTTAATTCTCTCTGGCTATACATTCATTAAAAAGATACAAATTAAAAGATAATTGATAATAAATTATCATGTATGGAGAATATTTCTCCTCTTAGTTATTACCTTTAATTTACTTCCCTGAAATAAATGTTTGAAATGCATGAAAAAACATTGTTTTTTTATGTCACGACTTATTAAAATCAACGATCAGAAAGGCACAAATATTTTATACATATGTATTGTGGATGTTTTATAGATAATTTTTTTCGTGTTAGCGAGCAAAACTAAGTCCTTGTTGAGAAAGCGTTTTCGGAATATGATTGAAATGTTTTAGTATTTTAAAATTATGTCTCCTTCTAATTACTATTTACTACAGGCAATCAAGAAACGTCAGCTCATGAATCTATTGAAAATAAATAATGTTTTCCATTGATAGATTTATACAGTATTGGATTAAGGGAATTTTAATAACATATTTGTGTTATTTTCAAAAGAAAAATCATTTAGTGAAAAATATACATTTAAATGATAAGAGACTATTTGTTTAAGAACAGTATTTTCTACTTTAAGTAAAAAGAAGAGCATTTAAAAATAGCTGTGCTGCGACTGAATTTTCAGAAAAATGATTTAAAAATCCAGTTTTCAGTTTTTTTTTCGCAATGACTTAAACACTTCTTTTTCAATTTGCGTGTTGGCGTCTCAGTTATCAAATCCCACTTACAAGAGAAATTTGGCCTTCGTAACCAAACGCTATAAAAACTACTTAAGAGTAAACAAACCTGCCTTTATTTGCCAAATGTCGTATGGTTTCCTTTTCAAATATGACGTTTTCGTTGCCTATTTGTGCAGTCACATTTTATTAAACAGTCTTTAAATTAATTTATTGCAGAACAGTGTAATTACTTTCAAGTGATGAAAACACAAAAAAATACGACCGGAGGGTAAAAATTGGGTACTATTGTAGAATTTTCAAATAATACCTCATATTCATGAACCTTTCTCAGCGCATTAGTTAATTCCAACGAGCATTTTGCAAAAGGAAATCACCCATAAAAGCATGTACAAAAACTACTGTATTATACAAAGCGTACCAGCTTCCTTCACATCCGGTGAAAGATAACATTTTTGGACGTTTCCTCATTCTTTATTCTGTATTTATCCCATTAAACAGTTACCGGTACACCTTTTATAAGGTTCTCCGAATTGTTTTGTATTCCGCATAAGAGTATCCTCAGATTGCTTCGTAGGATGCATGAAATATCACGTAATCGTACGTGACTGAAATGGTTCCAGTAAGAATTACGCTTATTGCAAGACACTGATAAATTTGAATTAATTCATATTCACTCAATTGTAAAGCTATATTTCAAAAAAAGAAAATCTTAGCTGATCTCTTTGGTGTTGATTTTCGTTCGTCACGTTACTTTGTTTGTTACGTAACTTGTGCTCGTTACGTTACTTTAGTTCGTTACGATACTGTCGTTAGTTACTCTCCTTTACTTAAGAGGGATCGTCAGACTTTCTCTTCCCCAAAGAACTAGTGCTTTATGATGTTGGCCATAATATCTTTCAAAGTTTTGCTTTAAAACATATGAATTTTTGCACCTAGTACAGGGTGGTTAAAATTAAGCTGACGGTACTCAGAAGCTCGAAAATCCGACTTTACCGAACGAATCTGAATGAAATTTCAAAAATAGGTTAGGTAGACCATACGGTTTTCATTGAAAAAAAGCCGACCAAACGGTATAGTGGTTAGCGTGCTGGCTTCTAGACCGCGAGGTTGCGGCTTCGAGTCCCGTGTATGACATGGGTGTTTGTAAATGTATGTTGGCTTGTCTAGTGACGAATGTTTCGGAGCATTATAGCCCTCGTGTTGCTGACGGCGCCAGATAATCTGAAAATAACCAACATTGAAAAAAAAATAGTTCAAAAGGTTGCCAAGAGGTGGCACTGTAACGAAGTATTAAGATATATAACAGTTTGAAAAAAAAATAAAAAATAACAGAATATGTTGTTTATTTTCACAGCTGTATGTTCTAGGTACCTACCTTGTTGGTCAGCAATTTGTTGAAAACGTACCACCGTGTTATCAACAGACGCCGACAACATATCAATAGGAACGAAGGAGACATGGCGGACGATGTTGGATTTCAAATCCGCTTCATCAGTTACACTAGATTCAAAACGAAATATTTCAGAAAATCACTCAACTAGAAGTCACAAAGGTTCAGATTTAGTGATCTTACAGGCCAGGCAATTGGGAAAGTACAGGAGATGAACATCTTATCATGGAAGTTAGTTTGAATCAGATTCTTTGCACGTCTTGCCGTATGGGCTTGCTCCGTTTTCATCCGTCGAAAAGCACGAAGTGCTGCTGAAGCATTGCTCTTATTCTGATAAAAGAGTTTTATAATTAAGGTGCTTTCTTTCTTGCTCAGCGTCATGTTCACTGCGAGCGGATGATTTCTCCGAACCATACTTATCATTTTTATAGAGAAATAACATGAACTACTCATTTGCATATGGTTTTACCTGTACAGCGCCATCGATTTGCAACATTTCAAACTATTTCTTTTCTGACGGAAACCTCGACCGCATGATCTATAAAATATATACTTCAAGTTTCATTCAGATCCATTCAGTAGAACCGGAGTAACGAGCTTCTGAGTACCGTCAGATTAATTTTAATTACCCTGTATAACAACAGTACTACAAGATTATTAATGAAATTTGGAAATATTTTATTAAGAAAATTAGTAGTTATAAGTTTATTATTAATTTTTAATGTTTTATGAGTTATCTTATATAAAATTTCTGATATTGTAATTAAAAGAGCATTAAATTATCTTCAATTTTTCAAAGTTTTTTTTATTTCTGTTGTTATACGTGGCGTAAAAATTCATATTTTTCAAAGCAATTCTTTGGAAGATATTGGGGTAAAATTTATAAAGCCATGAGTCTATTGGGCATGGGAAGGCTAACGTTCCCTCTTAAACTAAATTAATGCTGGAAGTACCAACTCTATTCTAGGTTTGTAAAGAAATGTTGAGGCATTACAAAGCAACTATAAATTTCAAGGTGATATAGCATGCTGTTTTCTTATCTTTCACAAAAAATAATGCACTTTAAATCCAATCAAATAAATAGTTCAAGAATGTACACATTTTTCTGTTTAGAAATATTATTTTATATATTTTTACAATAGTGCAGACAAAAGTTGAATTTCTGCAATAATTTTCCGCTACTTCACAATATTTCCAGTTAAGAACTTTAGAAGGTACTTTTATTTTAAGTAAAAGTACGTATGTTACTTTAGTGTTATTAAATTTTTTTAACTTCTTTGTTATAAATAACTGTATGAAACTTTGTTTTTCTCATTCGCATTCTCATTTTCATTCATATTCATATATTCATTTTCATATTTTCATATATTCACATATTCATACATTCATTTTCATATTTTCATATATTCACATATTCATATATTCATTTTCATATTTTCATATATTCATATATTCATATATTCATATATTCATATTAGTGTATTCATATTCATATATTTATATTCCTGACATATACTATTACTGGACTTTTTACAGTCGTGTCAAGAACGAACTGTCGGACTAGTTATTGAATAAAAGCTCACTTTCTTAACAAAATGTTCAAATGGATTGAAACACCTTCAGAATGCAAATAATTACTTATAAGCATCAACATAGAATTCAAAGTAAGAGCAATATATTAATTTAGTTTGGAACTGACAATGTTTTTTTTTTGTTTTGTTTAGTACGATAAATTTAAGGAATGTCTAAGAAAAAAAAAGTTGAAAGAAATGATACAATCATGCATTTTATCGAATAAGAAGTGAGAAATTAGTTTGGAAGTAAAAAAAAAGAAAAAAAAAAATCTAGCAAATCCCATTTCTATAAATTAGAAAAATGTGTGTTGGGAAATTCTTTCACCAATGAAAAACAGATATTTTTTTTCATTTTTTTTTTAAAACGTTTAAGAAATATGTTTTTAGAATGATTAACATCTTAATAATTTGCGGAGGTTAGAAACATATCGATTTAAGGAGAGCTTCCCAGAATAATGGTGAGAGATTTAGTTCTGCTTTTCTTTAGGTTTTTCTCCCGAGTTAATTAAAATACTTAAAAGCATTGCCATTCAAGTTTACCAAACAAAGACAGCACTATTCATTTTTCAAATTTGACTAACTCTCTAACCGATTTAAATTTTAATTTATCTTATTCATAATTTTCTGACTGTTTAACATTTTTGAGTCTACAAACTCTTATTTCAGAAAATGTAACCTTATTTAAATTTTAATTATTTATGAAGAATACTTAGTTATGATGATTTTTCCTATAAAATTATTTTTTAAGATTGAAATAGAGAAATAATATTCTTACAAAGTGATGAGGTATAATAAAAAATATTGAATAAAGGCAAGATATTAACAAATTGAAAACAATTATTGGAAAGAGTTAGAAAACTATTTTTACCATGCGGCAGATTATCCATATTTTTTATGCTCACCTGATGGCTGCATATGCCAAAATTTCAGGAATCAAATTTCGGGTTACGCAAATACGTTTGTTGTGATTCGGAACTCATATTTAGTTGTAGATCATGGTCAGATTTGCCGTTATTGTGCAGAAAAATAGGTTGTTGAGTGTGTTAACCAAATCAAACTTAATTTCCATAAATATTTTAAATATAAAGATAACTACAAATTAAGTTATGACAACTTGGCACAGGATGGCTTACGAGTTGCCATTGCACCATTAAAATCTAATCAATTAACCAAGTTATGATAACTCGAAAGGTTTTAAATTTGTAATGTGAGGTAAATTAGTTTTCTACTGAAATAATAATTTTTATTACGTATTAAAAAGTTGTGCAACACAGCTTAGAAGTACTTATTTTTATTCCTTATTTTATTGCATCTATACATTATAATTCTCTTCCTTTTATCCTTTGAAGCAATGGTTTCTGCGAAAGTGATCTTTAGAGTTTTCAAGATTTAAGTACCAAAATATTAATTGTTGTAAGGCGACAGATGATCTAGTTTAGGGAATTTTTTTAGCATGGACGATTTTAACTCTGAAACAAATTATAACGGAGAAATGACTTAAATTATCCTTTGAAATGTGATAGAATGTCTAATTGGTGTAATCCCAAGAAAAAGAGCAATAAATTGAGGCTTTTATTCATGATTAATTTCTTTGAAATAAAATAAATAAATTTTAGTTATACAAAAACACATTTTCAAAAGGGTACATAATAGCCAGAGAGAGAGGGGGAGAGCAAAGAATGGTTGTCCGAGAGATTTATATATTTTAATGTAATGATCCATGGTCACATTAAGGTTGAAGCAAAATTTAAAATTAACTCAACTTAATATTATGAAACACTAGCAGTGTGGCCCCATGCTGCTGGAGACCTGTTGAAACACATAGAAGTTTACTTTTAAGAAAAAGTAGAACAGTTGCAGTACAAGGCATTTGGTGACTTTATTCATTTAACGATCAGAAAAATCGCAAAAATCAAAAACATGATAGCTAAAAGGAAATTGAAACATTAATAATCAGAAAATTTAGTATAAAAAAATATTAAGGGTACTCTTCCTTTAGGCGGTTACCAGTTGGCCCCAAGCCTAAGCGTTTACCCGTTGAATGACGTGTAAATGTATCACCAACTCTAAATATAGGAAGTATAAATTATTTGAAGGTTGTTAGTTTGGATTAGTTAGGTCAGCAATTTGGTGGTTTTTATCTGATACCCGTTTAGAATAGTAATAGTACCAAAGTAACTGAAAATAAACACAAAAAAAAAAAAAAAAAACGCTGCGAGAAAAACCATTCATCTGTATAAAAACACCAAATAAAATTGCGCCACAGTAATGTCTTATACTACATATGTACCGTACATTTTGTATTCTTCAAAATTTTTTAGTACACAGAAAAAAAAACCTTACCGACTTCGTATCACGACCAAAATAAAGTATCAAAGAAATAAAATCAAAAATGAAATACTACGCTTCTGGTGTAAATTGTAAAATAGTCTGGTAGAAATAGTAGGGCGTGTAAAATACACAAAATGTATTTAAATCTAGATTAAATAATATGGAGCTTGATACACAGGGAAAAAAGACCACTCTACAAATAAAAACATCAAAAGAAGGAATTTTAATATTCTGGGTTAAATACTAAATTAAATGAATAAATATTTACATGAAAATAAGAAGAAAATTTAACAAATGTCGAAATGATTTGAAAGTTTTCAGTGAATTTCAATAATTTTAGCCGTAGTGTTTATAATATTATGTTATTAATATTATGTAGCATTACGTTTTTAAATGGCGCATGCGTAAAACGTCAGTGGACAATAAATAAATGGAAAATAATAATAATAATATTAGAACCACTTATCGGACAGACGATTGTAGTACATAAAAATATTCAGAAAAATAAGGGGGACGTATTAAAATAATTTTTAGTTTTATTCTGATGTAATTAAAAAATATCATTGCCAGTCCAATAATTTTTTAATGTCATTAAATTTCTGTGAAAGCAACTTTTAATGGAATTTAAAAGTTGTTCTCTACAATATCCATGTACTTAAGCTTCTATGTACCAAGTTTCGTACCTCTAGGTGCAAAACTGTGGATTTTAATAAGGTTCAGACGTACAGACAACTCAGTTTTATATATATATATAGATAAGCAGGTGACAATGGGAATTGGTTGAAAATTATCGTTATATAAAAATTCCATTAATTGTTTAATTAAGTCGTCTCATGTTTGTCCGTTGATTTGACATTTTGTTTTTCGAATTAACAAGAATTTGGTATTTTCGATCTATCATGGTAATAATATCTATTTTTAGTCTAAACATGTATTTCGTGGATGAAAGGACCTATGCTTATGGGGAAAATTGGGAATTTGATAAGTAAAGGGTTGCTTTAAAATTCGGAACAAATTTTTTTCAGCAAGAATTTGGTGGTTAAAAAATGGACCAATTTAAATAGTCAAAGCATGTTGAAATTTATTTCACACTTATTACCTTTTTTTTGCAACATTTTGGATTACTTTTCTTCGTCTCTCTCCTGTCATCTCCTTCTTCTTTTAAAAATTATCTGCTTACCGAATGTTTGTTTCTCTTCAGAATGTCCTTAAGTTTTTACTTTTATCACGTTGTCTTTTTACTCATAAGTTTTAATTCCTCTTCACATGCATTTCTATACAGTATAAACATCACAAATTTTCACAAAAAAGACGATAAAGTCTGTTATCAACGAATTTAGGGTTTTAAGTAAATCAATTTTAAAACCAAACCTGTAAAATCACAGAATTATAGTGCATAATTATTCGTTTTTAAGCTATAAAAAAAATATTTAATACTGATCTGACATTGAAAGAATTAAATTAAAATTTTAAACTATCATGAATTTCCAAATATTTTTTACTTTGATCAATTAATTCGTTACTTATTTAATACCGCACAGATTGAATGGTGCACATTTAGAGGTACACAATAATATCTTTCTATTTTATAACACTGCAGTTTGACAAATGACATGACTTTCAAGGGTTTATAAATTCATTCTTTACTATTCACAGTTTTTTTTTTTTTTTTTTTAAAGTTATAATAATGAGTAATTAAAGCATTACTATAGTAAAAATGCCTTTTACTAACCCCTACTAATAAATACCCCTATACCCAAAATATATTTTTTATTGCTGTAATTGCAAATTGTAAACTGTATATTTTGAATATAGCTAAACAATCTTTTGACATCTCCATATTAGTGCTGGTTGGTTGGTTGTTTTCAGATTATCTGGCGCCGTCAGCAACACGAGGGCTATAATGCGCAGAAACATTCGTCATTAGACAAGCCAACATACATTTACAAACACCCATGCCTAACACGGGACTCGAACCCGCAACCTCGCGGTCTAGGCTCCATATTAGTGCAACCTCACTAATATACACATAAATTTATTGGTTTCGAATGGAAATGTTATATCGCTCAAAAAGTAACTTTTTCCGCATTACCATGCTAGCCATTATTCTTTATTTTCCCTTTTATTGACATTCTTTTAAAAGATGTTTCAAAAATTTATGTTGGCCACGAAATCGAAAACATATTTAAAAATAGATGCCGTGAAGGAGCGTTTGTCAAAACTAAATATATCCTATAGTTTAAAGTCACACGAGCGTTTTTCCACGCAGAAACGCAGCTTAAAATCAAGCAACAAAATATAAAAAACTACTATAACATACGCGTAGTCAGACGCAGCTTGTTTACACGCTGGCTAAGACAATCTCAGTGAGGATTCAAACATTTGTTCATTAGTTACATTTGCCACTTCCACTTGAATTCTCTCTAAGGCTTTTCTATGGGCCAGTCGGCCTAGTTCCAAAGCAGGTCGGATTAGTGTCGGGGCTTTCTCATGGAATGCTTCAGCTGTGTGACGGAACGGACAACCATTTATACCCACCATTTTGGAGATCGTATTGTTTAACGGGCAAACGACTAAGGCTTTTTTAAAATAACTCTTTTTGCTAACCTTTCTGGAAGTTTTTTTGTTTTGTAATTTTATCCTTTGTTGTAATTAATTTCATGCATTAATTAACTTCTATTCTGTAAAATAGGTTTTTCCAATAATTTTTTTATAAATATTTTATTCTTATTTTCAGATTCCAAGCTCTTTTTTGTAATATAATTTTTATTATTTGTCAAATTGACATTTTTCGTCGCGATTCACTGTCATTTACAATAAATTAGTCCATCCTGTTTTGTGATATCCATCCTAATTCTTTGTTATTTCTATGTTCAATGAAATTCGATATCATTGAATTTTAAGACCAAATGCGAGGAATAGGTAGAGTACCCCCAGGGCTGAAACCAAACTAAATTGCAATTGTTTTGTGCAATACTATTATTTTAGTTTTCTGCACTCAATGCAAATTTTAATTTTAAATCAATGAAGTATTCTTGATAAATAATTCTATTATTGAGTCGACTAATTTTTATTTGGAACATGGCCTTCAATAGGGTAATTTGTGTGGGGTGGGAAAGTGAAAGGCTCTAAAGTTTTTGTTCAAACCTTTTTGTTTCAAAAATTCACAAATAACAATAAGATTTTCTACTGAAATATTAATAAATAGTTAAACATTTTTCTCTTCAGATTAATTATTTAAAACCCGTATTATACTTATTTTTTCCTGTGAATATTACTACTTTTTGCTAAGTTGATTTTAGTTTTTATAAGTCAGAGATATGGGGGGGGGAGGGATGCATTTGCACCCATTTGACCTTCTCTGGTGAAGCTTAAATAATGGTCTAATACCACAATACAAAAACTGCTTATTACAAACTGTATGTCTACGTTTCTGAGACATTTAGTTAGTATTATATAAGGTTAAAAATATTTTCTTTCCAAAAATGGATATTTATTAAGGGGAAATATTTCTTTAACTAAAATTCAATAAGACTCTGACGCAATTTAACGTTTATATCTCATATCACTTTAGAAACTACACTCGTGTCCAAATTTATCTTTACATACCAAAAAATAACGATATTCAATGAAATAATCAATCAATGTGATCCATGTGTACAGGGGCTGTGTGAAAAATAATCCTAGTTAGCATTATCCAGTCAAAAGTAATCAAACGGCAATTTTACGGCATTTTTCGATTCAAATCTAGGCTTAAGTTATTCGACGTCGAATCAAGCGCTTTGCGCAAAGTGAATATCTGAGTGAATTTCTGCAACACAGAGCTTGATTTTAGTGTGTATGGACTTAAATCGTTGTGTTATGGCTTCGAAGTATCATTTGGAAGAATATTGGTGGTGGGAAACACATTACTAAAAAAAAAATGGTTTTAAAAATCAAATTAATTTTAGGTAATAAGCTAAATTAATTTCTTTTTATAAAACAATTTCAATCACAAAAATATATTGTAACATAACATGACTAGAAAAAAAAAATGGCCCTATAAAGGGTTAAGGGGAAAAAAGGGGTAGGGGGGGGGGTGGTTCTAAACATTCCACTACTAATATTTCAACGCTTTTACACTGTTTAATTGTTTTGAGCCAATTTTTTAAAAGAATGCTCTATGATGAAGACTAAGTATACGACAAGGAGTGGGTTGGTTGTTTTAGAGTTTTCTGACACATCGACTTCACTGGGGCTATACTGTGCCGTAACATTGTAACACTAACAAATTGTACAGATACGCCTCTTATTGTTTAACTTTGTCAAAAGACGAGACGTCGACACCTGAGTTAGCACCTCTCCACATCCAAGCTACACTAACAGGAGCAGATGAGGCAGAGGAGAAGGGGGGGGGGGGGGTACCTCTTTTTGCTTCCACAGGTAAAAAGTTGTAAAGCTATGAATATGTGTTGCTCAAGAACAATATTTTGATTCAACTTGTGAATTTAACTAGTGAAAAGTAAATATTGTCTTACAACTGCAGAATAGTTTAAATCACGTATTAATGTTTATTTAATCGTTATTAAAACGTTGAGGAAATGTATATAGATTCCCTAACTTATATTATCTCCCATACTCATCTACTTTTCACCCACCGAACTAAAAGTAGAAAACTGAATCAATCAACAGACTCTATCGAAAGTAGCAAAAAATATAAATATTTGCCCGGTTTTGTGTTACTTTATTTAATGTATACAGCGTCGGTTTCTTCCTTGCATCAATGAAATCCATCCCGACTTCTCCCATTGTGGTGGCTGGCTGAGAAACCCTGTCACTTGAGGTCCTCGGGGCACAGGGCCTGGTTACCTGGCCAATCAATGAGCACCAAGACACTTCTTTTCTAAGGGACATCGATCGTGAACCGGGACAAGTCTGCCTTCATTGTCCCGTATAATCAGGTGCATCACACACACAAAAAAAAGAAACATATTTTTTTTTATCAGTACTTCCGATTGAAAGATACTATGATTCCAGACTTAATCTCGCTGACAATTCCACTTCTTTGCTCTTTTTGGAGTGGATTTCTTTCTTTGGTACCACCCACAACAATGCCCTTGAAGGTTGAATACCTAGGGAAGAAGAAGTTCTAAACACTGCTGGATCATTAAAGGGTATCTACCAATCCACACAATTACTCACAATTAATGCCCTCAGTTAACATGAAAGTGACCAGAACTGAAGTCAATTTATCTTCGTGGCAAGTTAGTCAACTCCACTTTGTCTTATGTCGTTGAATTTTAGTGGAGAGAGTAAGTGAAATACTACTGAAACTCTAAATTGATATCTAGATATACAGATAGATTTTTTTAAAAGGGTTTGTTTTAAGTTTTGAAATAACCAGTCTTATTTAGAACTTTTCAAATTATTAAAAGGGAGCATGTCAACCGATCTACGCTTTTAGTTTACATGAAAGTGACAGGGACTGGCATTTTTGTGGCAGGTTTGTTATCTTCAATTTGTCTTATGTCGAGGAGTTTTAGTGGTTTTACATCTAAGTGATGAGGATGGTATAATAGAAAGATAAAGTTTTGTTTAGTTTAGTTTTCACGGTTCTTTCGGTCTATTTATGTAATTATGAAATGCTTACCACAGCGAAATACGTCTCGTAGATTTGTTTTACGATATTACGAGGTCGAAACCTTATCGAGCAAACCTATCTATCCCACCTCACCCCAACAACGAGAGAACATTCACACCACTATCTCACTATCTATTTAATTTGTACCATTCCTCGTTTTCGTACACAACAGTATCGGCGAGGAAGGACAGAACCCATGATCTATCGCACATGGGTTCGGTGCTTTTACTCACCAGGACACTGGAGCCTTCTAAGTTTTGTTTAGGATTTAAGTTTTAGCGTAATGCAAGGAATCTTATTTGATAATTTTTAAATGTATTAAAGTATTAATTTTGTATTATTAAGTATTAAAGTATGAATGTATTAATTTTGTGTGTGATGTACATTTGTTAATTTGCTCCAGTTAGAAATGTAAATAAATAATCACGAAGATGATTAACTGAATATAAGGAAAACATTAAATAATCAGTAATTTTTTTCTGATTTGTATTTGTAGCTGATCCATGGCATTTTAACTAGTGCATAGTCTTTTAATGTCAATTACAATATCTTCGATTACTTTCGAAAGAAGTATCGTATTTCGATCTCTTATCTTGTAATACTACTATCTATAGCATTGCTGGAGAGTGATAAAAGTTTGGTTGTACGCTTATCAGCGTTCTTGTGTTGAGAAACGATTAAAGTGATGAGGATTTAAATTTTAATTTGGATTCCAACTGAGACAAATATCCATGACTATATTGAACCATGCCTGATTGCATTGTAAATGCTGGTGTCTTAGATATAGACACACAAGTGTCTGAAAGTTAGTTTCATACACATTTGGTGACTTATTTGGCAACACACTTATAAATATCGGACATCACACGCGTCTGAATCTTTCTGAATTTCCATTCAGTCACGATAAGTGTCTTAAATAGCTAAAGGAATGATCAAAATACGACATTTTGGTTTTCAGAGGTGGAAAATGTCTTAAATATGTGTCGATATATCGAAACTTATAAATGTTTTTCATCCAATTAGATACGAGTTTCGCTTTTCAGAGAACGAATGGCGTATGCACAGTGCAAAAAGTTCTTGCATGATTTCAACGTACAAATGTTTGTATTTTTCGCGTCTCATGTGTAGCATTCGATTACAAAATAGTATTGTAAATTACAAATGGCATTATTAAAGGATTCGATTACAAAATTGTATTGTAAATTAATTTAAAATAGTTTACTTTCCTGGCTTTACTATTATAAAGCTGTCATTTTAATGATAATATCCTTTAATATTGTGCTTTTGTTTAACTGTGCTTAAGAATTGTTTGGAAGCGTTCGTCTTCTTTATTGAAAAACAACATGGATCATCCTTGACATGAAGTAAGTTGCCATAAAAGAAACCAACGAACCCCTTTTTGAACTATTTAGACTGGCGTTATATTTGATAGCCAATTAATTAGTAAAAAATGGGGTACCATATTGCATCTAAGTGTTATTCAATGATACACTTATTTGCTGTGTTTTTATTATAGTGCATTTTAAATGGTATCTATTTCTAAATGACACTCACAGAATTCTAAGATTTTACATTCAATTACATTTTTATTGGTTTAGTTACATATTACAAGTACTAATGATTTTGAAAATATATTTAGCATGATTTAATGTAAACTGGATAAAATTTATTCTGGGTACTCGATGACAGCAGTAAAATCAGGAAAATCAAAGCAACAAAATAACTTGTGTAACATTAAATATTGGTCAAAATGAAGAAATTTTTTGTAGGTGTATGTTGTTCAAACATTTTAGAAATCGAAGAATTTGGCCAGTCCCTTGAATTTCGAGCTATCGCGAGTTGACTGTACTGCATTAAAAATAAGATTTCCCAAAATAATAATAAAAAAAAGGTGGGTTTTTTTGGCGGTAAATTGTTGAGCATAGGAAAATTTACAATTTTTTTTAAGCAATAATAATTAAAAAATAAATTGCACAGATTTTGATAATATTTTTGTTTAATATGTACTTTAGATGTTTTGTAATTGCCATGAAAAATTTCAATTCTACATCTTTCATAATTTTTTTTATTTGAGCATACCAAAAGATGGAAAATCGACGTTTTGTGAAAACTCGAAAAAAGCTATAAAAGTTTTAATAACTTGCATGTTTTTTAAATTTAATATACTCCACCTCTGTATTTTGAAGCAGCCATCTGTACAGATACTTCTAATGTCCCCCCCCCCCTTTTCTTACATTTTTTGAGGTTTTTTAAATGCTCTCTCTGCTTCGGCTTCTCAACGATTAACGAAGTGTCGCAATGATAAGGAAAATTGTTGTAAAAAGGTGCCATCCCCAAATTACAGCAATTTTTTTAGTTTTAGTATGCACCTAATATGTTATTTTATCATAATAACAAATTTCAACTGTATATTTGGCATATTTTTGGATTGGAAATTTGGGAATCTGACGTTTTCAGAAACGTAAAAAATGTTTGTGCAACTTGCATACTTTCAAATTTAATATGCTTCACCTCCATATTCTGATGCATCTCCTTATAGATAGTTCTAATGTCTTCTGTTTTAATTGTTTATCTTTTATGCATCTATTGAGTTTTTTTTTAATACCCTATATCAACCTCAGCTCTGCGACTATAATTGAAGCGTTGTAGTGTTATAACCGTTGTTATTATGTAGTGTTATTATAGGGGAAAGTTAAAAACAAGTTAAATTCCTAAATGGGAAATAATTAGATTATAACTTCTTGATCTATCATTAAAATGAGCTTATGTTGCCACATAATGTATCCGCAGCATTTTTAGACTTGCCAATGCAACGCATACTATAAATTAAGTTCGTGTTTATATCACGCTTTTTATTTGTCATTGAAGTTGACATGTAAAAAGCAGCTTAAAACTGTGATACAATCTTAGAAGATAAAGCTTTTTTATTTGATATTCAGCCCCCTCTCCCCCCCCCCCCAATACAATGTCTACTATACCAATACTTATATTTTCCAAGAAGTCCCAGCTCCCTTACTTGGATATATTAATGGTTGTGTGCATATAATTAACAGTTTTGTTGCTGTTTTGCAATCTCATGCTTAAATTTACCCGGAAGGTGAAACATAGTCAACAAAAAGTTATGTGCAACACGGTAATAAAACAGTAATTTTTACTTTTATTTTAATAAATATTTGTAATTTAACACAATCACATTTCTATTGCATTTTAATTTAAATATATATGTTTTTAGCTTCTCTACATCTGAAAGGTACCATAAACAATCCATTTAGACACATCAATTGTCTGAAAATATCTCCAATTCAGACACTCCAAATGGCTGAAAATACAACATTTTCAGACACTTGAAGTGTCTTATAATGATTAAGATACCATTTTGGGTCTTAAAACAGTGCCACTTGTTTAAGACACTTTTGTGTCTTATCATTTTAAGACATTTCAATTTGCTGTGCACAAGGAAATCATCCAGGCATGTTTACATAGGTCACTTCAATAATAAATGAATTATAAAATATTTTTTTATCTGACATTCACTTGTTACTTGCGTTTTAATTACACTGACTATGCTGGTAAATGCCGTTGAGAAGAATTATATTCGTATAGCGATGACATTAAATAATTTGTAAATTTTGTAATTTTTTGTGTTGGTGGAGTTTAGACTGTTTATACACCAGTTATCTTTTAAATGTCTTTGTATTTGTCCTCAATGTTGTACTTTACTTTCTGTTGTTTATCTTCCACAATGATATTTTTTAGGATGGTCTAAGGATAAATGGACGGCTTTATGTATACACTAGGTGAGAGACGATGGTCTGATTTTGGGGGAGGAGAGTTTTATCAGGAGAGTTTTGAGAATGCACTTTTATGGAGCGTCCCTTAACTGTTATATAAATAACTCATAAAATATCTTATATATTGGAGTGAAATCACTACAGATAATTAGATATTGACGAGCTGAATTAAAACAATGTTCAAATAAGAGATGATGAGTCTTTTCTACTCAACAGCAGGAGGTCACCAAAGAGTTTACACCAATCAATTCACTCAGAGAGGGCGCACACTGTATAAAGGACCGTCAAACGACACTTTTTGGGTGATTCATCAATGTCACTAACAACACAATAGCAGGACTGGTTGGTCGTTAATACCCTGTACTCTCGCGGAATCATGCAACTTGTTTCAGGAAGTCGTCTGCTTGGAAACACTTGCCAAATTCCAAGATCACTACGCTTGCGGATTGTTACTAAAACACACAATAACTGAAAACCAATGTTCGATGAAAGCTTTGTGACGTGATCTTGGAAATCATTAAATTATGAATTGCTATCTTTCAAATATCAAGCACATGGTCTTTGCAAACGAAAATAATCAAATCGACATAGAATCTAACTCAGCTGCTAAAATCAAGGTTGCAGATTTTCATCAATAGTATTTTTAATACTATCTGACAAAAAAACCAAAAAAAAACCCTATTTTGTACATTAAATAAAATATCTTATGAAATTTTTGAATAATAAAAACATAAATATATCTCATTATTGAAAGTTGCTACATAAATTACTGCGCCCAAAATGTTATGTGAAAATTAAAAATTCATATAGTTACTTCACTGGTAACTCCTGAGGAATTTTGACCAATCAAAGCACATCTTTAAAAAAAAATCTTGGAACTTTGTGATGTCAGTGACGTAGACATGCATAACAGTCATATTACCGTAGTATTCAAAATACTTCATATGGCAACACTCCTTTTTGTTTTATGACCATGCAAGGAGTAAAATGCGAAATGAAAAACATTGTTCAATAAACTTAAATTAGTCACATCTAACCGCGTTGCTATTTTAGAGACCTGTTTTTTTAAATCGAATCCTGACAATCTGGTCTATGCCATGGTATAATTCGTTAATTGACCTTTTTTCGAGACTTTTCTGCTGTTTATAAAAAAACACGCCATCAATGATGCTAGCTTAAATGTGAATTTTCTGAAATTTCGATATTTAATAACTTCAAAACTACATCGAAGTTAAAGAAAAAGGCGGCTTAAGTGTTTTAGTAAGATATATACCTCTGCGCCTGCAAAAAATTAGATTTCTATAGCGGTTTTCCCAAACATTTCTCTATAAATATGCAAAATTTCATACTTTCAAAAAAATTTCAAAAATTCATACTTCTAAATCCAATTGTTTTTACGCTGTGACACAGAGAAGTATGCGGGGCGGAGTTTTTCTGAAACAGCAGTGACTCTTCTTATTCTTCCCTTTTTTTTCTTTTTTCAATAAAGAGATATTTAAAAAAAAAATACTTTCATTTTATCTGCCTTAATTGCTTGAATTGTTTGGTACGCAGAAAAAGGTATAAAAATACAACACTGAGTTTATCAGATTGACAGTTCCCGATAATTAAAAGGGAAATTCTAAATCTTATAGGTCGCTTATTATGAGGGATTTTTTTACCCAGTAACGTCTTTATTACATTTATGTTTGCCTCATGGGTATTATTTAAGGGGTGGGGAGGAAAGCCTCTACATTTATTGTGTTTTTTTTAATTTTTTTTTATAATTTTCATATAGTTGTCTAAATCTGATTAATGAAAATTTGTAATATCCCTCTTGTTTTCAGATCTCGTGTTTCTGACACTCATCAATATTCCAAAACGTATTTGTGCATTAATTTTAATTAATTACTCTATCTGAATTAAAAACATATAAGCTAATAATTTTGACTGTACTTCTTATTGCTGTATTTGGATTTAGAATTTCTTAGCGTTATGTCGTTATTGAAGAAATTTCAATTTCAAAAATATTAATGTACCCATTTAGTTAAATTATAAAAATGGAACAGTAAGGAAAATTTATGATAAAAACCTTCAATATTTAAATATGACTCTACAATGGTATTTGAGAAAAAGAAAGCAATATAAACTCCATTTTACAATACTGTGGGGTTAAAATGAAGGAGATATGACAAAATATGTCTACCTAGGCCAATGGGCATAAACATAATCTAATGATTCTTGCCTTACTGCTAAAATATATAGTATGCAACTGTTTGCAGAATATACGACAATTTCGGGGGAAAAAAGCATTTAGCAAAGAGATTTTAAGAGAAGCATTAAAGAGATTGATATCTTTGAATATTCCTCAATTAATGTAAACACCAATTTAAAAAATATTCTTTGATTTTGAAGGGATAAAATAATATTTTTTGAATATATTTAAGTTATATTTTTAATTCGAAAAAAAAGTTTCATCTTCAAAAAAGCTTTAACTAATTTACAGTATAGTATTTGAGCCAATTCCTCTATCAATTAGACTATGCAACCACTTTTCATAAAAAGTTTTATATATCTTTATTTGAAGCAAGAAACAAACACAAAATGCAAAATTACTCCAAAAACATGATAACTGCTGAGCAAATAATAAAAACACAGGTTCAACATCTTATTTTCATTTTTTACTAGTGTGTACACTACATAAGAATTCAAAGGCATATAGTCTGACTAGTGCGTGCACAACAGAAGAACTCGAAATTAGACTGTCATATAAGTGTGTAAACCACAGAACAGTTATATTGTCCCATTAGTGTGTATACCACAAAATAACTTGAAATCATAGTCTTACTGATGTGAACACCATAGATGAACTTGAAGTTGTCCAGTCGTACAAATGTGTACACTACTGAAGAACTCGAAGTTATACATTAGCACAGAATAGCTAAATATTCTTTTATCTTGAGGTCGATTGTACTACAAGTTCCTTTATATAATATGTAGGGGCTTTTACAATTAACTGCCTCACTTACCATGAAAGTGACCAGGGCTAAGTCAATCCGTCTTCATGATGAGTTTGTCACCATCACTTTGTCCAATGTCAAGGAAGTTTCTGCATTTGAGGGCAAAACGTTTAGCGATATGTTAGAAGGTTTACCTTAAATGAACAGAGAGCGTGCCAAACAGTTTATAGAGTTTGTTAAATTATTGCTTTGCGTTTCCCGGAATAAACAGCAATGCATTTGTTTGTGACATTGTTAAAGGATTATGTAAAGTGTTTATCTGTCTGGTTATTTTTTTATGAGACTACGATTGTGTGTGATAGTGTTAGAATATTAATTTGTGGGTGGAGAAAAGTTAACATGACACGAAATGTGCCATGTTTAGAGTTTAGTCATTTGTGTTTTATGAGTTTAGAACCACAAATAAATATCATATTTGGTAATTTAGTATTCCATGTGTTGTTTCTATGTTTTTAATGCAAATAATTTATCGCATAAAGCACTTTTTGTTAAATATCAATACTTCCATGCATTACCTCAGAAATATAAAACTTTTAAAACCTACGTAGTTTTTAAGTATGCAAATACTTATTACTTTATGTCATATGCCCTGTTTAATTGTATTGCAACATAATTTTTTTAAGCTTTTGCTCCTTCTGTATTTTTTGCATTTCATTAAGAATTAAATAAGTCATAGTTAGTTCTTACCTATAAATATGTTCACATTTTAACTCAATAATGTCCAACATTCTCATTTAGGAACAGTGATACAGATTGACAACACTATTCCGATAGTAAGTTTATCTTCTTTCGATATAACTCGCTTAACAAAAAATAAGCATCAAAGACTGGTTTGGCAATTTACTATCTTATTATGAACTTTATAATCTCACCATTTTAAGACCCCCCCCCCCCCCCTTAAAGCGTTAGTATATTATAGAACTTTTCTTAGAGTTAGAGTCCAATGAGGAACTTTCACGTTTTTTGGTTTTATTTTTAAATAAAAGTAGAGAAAAAATCATGAAAAACAATACCATTCTTTCAAAAATTTGAGCTCGGATAGATAGTTAAAAAAATATTTAATTTTTCACTATTCGATTTGGCGGGAAAAAACCACTTTTGCTTGAAACGTCAACGCGCAGATAATGAACCAGTCTAAAACCTGTTTTAGACTAGGAATGATTGAGGTTTCTCCTTCGTTTTGCGACTTTATCTCTGCGTAACCACGTCACGTTTTTTATGCGTTTTTGGTCACGTGACCTTTGCTTTGATTTCGGCTAATTTCAAACTCGATTTTTGATTAATTGAAAGCATAAAGCTAAAAAATAATTGCACTGCTCAAATATATTCATTGGATAACACTAGAAAATACAAAAAATATTCATTTTCCTCACTTGTGCAAGTTCATCATTGGAGTTTTCTTGTGCAAGAGCTGCACGATTTATATATTGCACCAAACTAGTGTTAGATCAGAATGTGAGTGAAGAGGTATGCTTTCCTGAAAGTCTTTCAAGGGAAACTGTTCTGCATGTACATCCTGAATGAGAACATCCAGTAAGTCCTTCTAAGTGGCTCGAGACAATCGGTGACTCCATGTCTACTCACTTTGGAAAAATAAGGCTTCATTACAAAACCTCTTGCTTGCTGAGTTAATATTCTGGGGCTTTATCGCTAATTTCTTTAGTATAAAACATTATTTTTTTCATAATAAATGTCTGTCAGTTGTTTGATTATTATTTCAATCTTTATAGCCTAAAATAAAGCCAGACTATTGTTCTGAACCTATATTTAAAAAAATTTATATTTCAGACTGAGAAGGACAGAACTGTTTTTAGGATTTTTGCATAAATAGTAATGCATTTTGTTATCGTTTTGAAGATATGCGTACGCTACAACTATTTTTGTTTGCTTTTTAATTGATAACACCACACCCAAAACCATCTTGAAAATGTGATTGAATTTATGATACTGTTTTAAGGTGTGACTTTTACCAACAAGGTTGCTCTTGTATTTACAAAAATATTTACCGAGTGTCCTCAATTTTAAATAATTACGAATTATAATAATAAAAAAAATATGTATATATATATATTTATTTATTACCGAAAAAAGCTAAATAAAAATATATTTTATGAAATGTAATACTAAACGTTTCTTAAAAATTATGAGTTATTAAAATTTCGTTTGACATTTGCTGTCACAAAAGTTTAATGCGAAATTTAATGGATTCACGATTGGAAGGTTGACTACATTTCTTTGGAATAATAAAAAATCAGAAGATAATTTCTGGTCGGTATTCAAAATGCTCCAAAGTTGGCCAAAGACCAAAGTGAAGACTTAGACCCAATAAAAACAAGGAATATATTAAATACTTATTAAACATACACATTTCTGAGAAAATAGAGATATGGATGTAATTGTATAGAAAGTGTAAAGACTTATCGTCTTATACTTTAAACAGTGTCAGCATAAAGGATATCCTTACATCAAATAGGAAATCATTTTTGATTAATGGTGATTAAAAAGACATAAATGTGTTAGAAAATACAGTTTATAAGCAAATGTTTCAGAGCAAAACTCTTGTATTTTCAGACACATTCATTCATGATATTTTTCTCTTTAATTGCATTGCTATATATAATCTCTGTTTCTGCTTATGAGACAGACCGTACACACAGTCTATGCCACTCAGTCTTAATACACGTTACATGATTTAGAAGATACTTTACTGGCAATGGTTTACCGTTAAAGACTTCCGGCATCTCCTATTTTTATCTCAATGTTTTCTTACTTTGAAATTCAACAAAGCTTATTATCACTCATGAAATCTTGCCCTAGTTCTCTTTTAAAATGTTCGGTTGTATCAGTACATATATAAAGAATGAGCAGTGTAAGTTTAGAAATACCTAATTGTTTAAAAATTATACGCAATTACATTAATTATAAGAATATACTGCTATACAAAAAGTTAAATGTGAAATGAGTTCAAACATTTTATTCGGCAACCTCGTCTTGCTTGAAAACTTTCATAATAAGTTCATGTCACGCAGGAGGGTAGATGGCAGGTAAACTATCAGTAAATATATCATTTGTCAAAAACATAGTATTATGTGTTAGTCGTAGTTTAAAACTAAACTGTGAAACAGCAAATGTAGATGTCTTTCTCCTTTATTTCAGTGTTTTCTATTCTAACCAACACTCATGGACGAACCAAATCTTGTTTGACAACAAATCACCCGTAAAGCTCAAAATCACGAAAGATATTTTATTCAATAAATATTCAAGGTCACATTCCTTAAAGAAAAAGAATTTAACTATATTTTCAAAAAATGTTAAAGATAAAATTTTTCTTAACTTTCTAAGAAAAGCACGGCCCAATTTTTATTTTTTTCAAACAAAAGTTTATTGAAGAAATATTATACGTTAACTTTTAATTACTGATTTACTTTTTTAAGTGAAAATTTTACTTTCCAAACAAGCTCATGCAGACCAATCAAAGATTATTTAAAGAGTTAACTATCGCAAGTCAAAACTATGCAATTTCTAATCATAAAATCATAAAAAATCAATTTCAATGAACATTCAGTTTTTCTTTTCTAACAAATAATAGCTTGTAGCTAACGACCTATTTTTGTGAACAATAACTGCTAATCAGGCCGGAATCTACAGCTTAACCTGGAGTCCGAACCACAACAAACATTCATGCCTAACCCAGGATTCGAATTCCTCACCTTTGACATGCGATGCCAGAGCGCTATCCATGCAGCCATCAGGTGGGCCCAATGAGTATACTCTATCGCGATGTTATAAAAACTACCCTATATTTATTACATTTTTTTCAAACAATGAATAAATTAATGGAATCTCATTTACCACATTATGTATTACTTATTAAACAAACTTTTTTGAACAAACACCAGTTAATGTATAAAATAGTATTGTACGAATTGTCACTTGTCAACTATAATCAATCCTCTAATTCTAATCCCAGAATCGTAAGCATCTTTTAATAAACATTCAACTTCTCCTTCACCACACGTCAGCACTATCAGCTGTCTTTTTCATTTCAGTCTTCTTCTCTAACAAACACTTTTAACCAATCAAATCTTGGTAACAAGTTATCTCTCCCTTGTTAACAATAATTCACCCATAATCACAAAATTATAAAAGTGAATTTTTCCAATGAACATTTCGGTAATTTTTAAAATGTACGTCAAAGTTATCTTTTCTAACAATTAACGAAATTTGTACTTCATCATATTGCTAAAAAATAAAAACAAATGCCATATTTATTTTGCTTAACATCTTCTTTCAAACAATTGATGAAATCTTATTTTCTACATTATATATTATTTACTGGCCAACGTTTTTAACCCAAAATATTATTTTCAAACTAATGCCAGTTTATCTGCTAAATCTTACTCGACACGCAACTTAAACTCATCCTCTGATTTTTTTTGTTGTTGAAATATTAACTAAATCATTTTTGCTGGATCACTCATACTCCTTGACAAAGCTTTTTGATTCAAAGTTTTATTTCTTAACAAACACCAATCCTAAACTCTTAAAATTAGCTATACTAGAAGACAACATACCCTGAGCTAACTGAATACGCTACAACGATGAGTGAACTGGTTTTACTACGCCCTGATTGGCTGATCGGAACCATGTGTGGTCGATTCGTTAAAACTCTTTTAGTTTCCGTGGTTGGAAATGTAAAATATTAATACAAATTTAAACTTAAAAGTACTTTTTTTTTTTTTATCAACTTATATCTAAGTTTAATACGATACTATGAGCGCAGGTTAACAGTATTACCTTATAAGTTGAGATTTGCTTGGAACTATATCTTTTCGGTGGAAGGATCCATACTACAGCGTATTCAGTGAGCTCAGGGTATGTTGTCTTTTAGTATATCACTTGTTAATAACAAGTTACCTGTTAATAAAAAAAAAACAATAAAAGTTATTTCTTTCAATAAGTACTCATTTCCTTTTCCAATAATGAATGAATTAAACTTTTCTTAGATTTCTAATAAACAGATAACTTGTCTTATTTATTTTATTACAGAAACTTATTTACAAGAAACTTATCAATGAATTTGTCTTGTTATCAATTACTTTTCCGCTAAACTTTTGAACTCCAAGTATTCTTTTGAATCAAATTCCTTTTGCCCAATCAAATCCTCATCGACGAATTACCTATCACTTACTAACTACAATTCACCCTCTAATCACAAATCACAAACTGTAATTGTTTTTTCTAAATGAACATTCAAGTTCTCATTTACCACACGCAAACAAACACTAAAAAAGTCCTCAGCTTTGTCGTATTGATCAGAAAAAAAACAGAAAAAAAAAACGTGTCTAGGGCTGCATGTTCACCTGATTTATACAAGAAGGCTCTTAAAGACCACCGACCATAATGTCCTGCCATCTTACTTCCGAATGTGAAGAAAAGCGATCGTAATTGTTCTTGTTGGACCTCTTTCTTTTTAAGGTTCTAACTCTCCAAGGAGACACGGGTAGACAGATCTTTTCAGAACCAGATGACTCTCGAGACTAACAGGTGTTTTTATTCTCGGAACCCTTGTGGTGCACCTTCAATCATTATCTGCCTCAAAGTGGAGTTTTTAGGGGACTCTGTGTCTTAATTTGCTCAGTCAAAGTAAATAAACAGAGAACCGTTTGTTGAGGTGTTTTCTTTTCCTGATATAATGTGTGTTGGAAATTGTGTCAGTGGTGGGAGATTAATTTTGGTTAGAAAGAACTTGGGAGGGTTTGGTACTGGGGGTGGCGGAAGGAGTAAGTAGATTTAAATTTAAGAAACTAATATAGGTATCACTTAAGAAGTTTTTTAAGGAGTTACTCTTGATTTTTTCAGTAATAGGAAATCGTTTGTCCGAATCTTCATTTCTTGCATCCTTAAACTGTTCCAGTGTCTTAAGTTATATAGTTGGGAGTATTTGTGTACACCCCCAGGGTAAGAGCATAGTTTTAAACTTAGTGGCGTAAATGAGCTTCTATTAAAAGAAAACGTATTTTAATCAATCAGGATCAATTTTAGTTTCGGCGAACCGAGCATTTTTGCCATTTTAATGCAAATTTATAGGATTTGTGACTTTAAATTAAAAAATCTCAATTTTGAAAGTATTTTCACCAAAAAACTACCATGTTTTAAACAAAAAAGAGAAACCATTTAAAAAAAACTTGTCCATAAACACTAAAGTATTGTTTTTCAAATGTAATGAAATAAAGCGAGTTTTGTTTTGTGATCTTATTGAAATCATATAAATTATAGAAATGTATTTTGAAGTGGTTTGTAGAGAAATAAATGATAAATATTGTTACTCTTATGACTAGATTTCTGTTAGAAAAACACGATAATTTTTGTCATTATAGTAGTTTATACATTGTAGTTAGGATTATAGTAGCTTAGAAATTTAAAGACAAATTAATTCTATCAATAGTGAACCATAAACCTATTCTTTGAAACAAGAAAATTCATTTATAGTCAAAATGAACAAATAACATGGTTGTGAAGCATTGTTCTTCTTCTTCTTCTTCTTATCAAGGACTATGGGGACTAAGGCACCTCTGCTTAAGCATTTTGTACCAACCCCATATCCCGTACAGATCGGTAGTGGGCAGTACTGCACAGGATGTAAACTTCTTAATTTAGAGGCAATACCAAGCAGAAGATTCCACCAGAAGACTTGGCTTTGCCACCCCCAGAGGTATTGATTTGTATGGGAACTTGGAGGACTTTACGACCATGACTGATTTAACGTGCTCCAGTCACCATTAGCGAACACGGCGGTCTTTAGTCGGTCCCAGGCCCGAACTCACAACCTCAGGGCTCGCAACCTTCTAGTTGCGAGAACGATACTCTCCCGACTGGGCTACGTGGCCCTGAAGCATTGTTTGTAAAGTCCTTAATAACAGAACAATCAGAGTAATAGGTGTGTTATTTTCTGAGTTATTTAGAATTATGTAAATTATTTAGCATAGTTGTTGGAAATTATAAAAACTATTTAGCATAGTAGTTTAGTATTAGGAAAATATTTTACTATAGTTGATTAATATCATGAAAATTACTCAACATTTTTAGGAAATTAGTGGCAGGAAATTAGTACATCAGAAATTTACATCAAATTAGTACATCAAATTAGGAAATTAGTACATCAGAAATTTCCCAGAATTTTTTCTTAAAAGTATATTGGTATTAGTTACTGTTTTTAAAAGGAATGGATATGAAAACTGCTAAATCTATACAAAAAGGTAACTGGGAAGCCTAAAACAATATATGAGTCACAGTTAAGAGGAAGGAAAAAAGTTTGACTACTAGGAAAAGATTTTTTCTTCTCGGTGTTTAAATATTATTATTTTAGCAGTCAACTTTTAATATGTATAGTAATCAGTATACGTTCAAAAGGGATTTTTGTTGAGTTGCAATGTGTAAGTGTGGATACAATCATAATTGCATTCGGCAAGTGTGATAATAATTTCGACTCACGCTTCTGACCTAGATATCACATAAAGGACATCAGAAATATCCTGTATCTCTTCTTTCGCTGGTAGATAGAGAACTAGGAGATTATTGGATGAAGGATCGTTTCACAAAGGGGCTGCATTTCAGCATTTCATTTAGGGATATGACATTCCATACCGTAGATAGGATTGGTCACTGGGGAGATCTCCGAAAAAATATTCTGTGGTCTGGGAATAAAAATACCCAATTTATTCATTGTTTTAAAAAAGAAAAAAAAATTACTCTGAATATTTACAATTTTGTTTCTAACATTAGAAGAAATTTTAATATTTAATAATTAGCAACAAGGCTCTTGCCAATCATGCTATTTGACAACTTTTGTTATGGATGTTGATATTTTATCATTTTTTGGACTTTCAATAAATATAATTCAATAATTTTTTTCTTAAAATGCAATGATTCATTTTTGCCTTTTTTTCAGAATTCTTTTAATATATATATATATATATATATCTTATGGAAATCTTTAAAAATCGGTGTCTTAGAGATAAATATTTCAATGATTTAAATGGTCATAGCAAATAATTGCTAAAACAATTTATTTAGTAGCGGAGTAACTTTCTAAAATTTTGTAATTTAATATTAATTTTTGTACTTATATATTGTATAATATATTGTATTGGATCTTCTTACTTATCCAGGGTCATTTCCTTTCCAGGATATATGGTATTGAATACAAATACGATATTAGATGCTGTTATTTAGAGAAACAATGTTTTTAATTTATTGTCATTTCAAAAGTAGTAATCTTTGAATATCAGGACAATAGCTTTTAAAAGATAATTTTTATGACGATGGTCGCTATAAAAAGTAATTATTATTTTATATAATTCTTATACTTTGTAAATAACCTTTACACGCCTAATAGTCCAGCAACCAAATGAGGATTTTACATCGAACCCATTTTTGCTGACAGAATTCAATATGGTGCTTATTCCTGTAATAAATATATAGGTTAGGCAAACATTTGTTCTTTTATGTCAAAAACATGTATCTTTCGTATATTTATAGATAATTTTTTTAAATTTCATTAACAGTTCTGAAAGTAGTAGTTTTTATAGGTTAACAATTTCAAATAGTGAAAACGACCATTTTGAATGTATAGTTTCATTAAATTTATAAGAAATTCGGTTGAATAAATGAAAGAAATGGGGTTTCAATATATAACAAAAGTGTTATATTGATTCCAAGACCTCACTTGGAGCTAATGCAACATCATTTGGTACAACAATAGGAAAAAGTATATAACAATGAGTGTGTATATCAGAAACATTTTTTTTTCTAGTATCCATATTATTCAGGATGATAGGAGGTGCACTCAAAGCATTCTCCCAGATGGTATTTGTGCGCATTTTAACATTTTTCAGATAAACTTCAATAGTCAGTGGCAGTGGCATCGAGGACTTAACAGAGTCTTGGAGGTTGGTAAATATCTATTTATTCCCATTTCAATGGGCTAAGGCCGACCAAACGGTATAGTGGTTAGCGTGCTAGCTTCTAGACCGCGAGGTTGCGGGTTCGAGTCCCGTGTTAGGCATGGGTGTTTGTAAATGTATGTTGGCTTGTCTAATGACGAATGTTTCGGCGCATTATAGCCCTCGTGATGCTGACGGCGCCAGATAATCTGAATACAACCAACCAACCAATGGGCTAAGCAACTTGTGCTTCCGAAATTGCCAAACATTTTGTATAAACTTAGCTGATGCTCATAAAAGTTCGTAATTGTGTATGCATCAAACCAACTACCTGCTCCTTTTGTTCCTATTACACATATTTGTTGAACATTTATAACATCTGCCAATTCACACAGAGTTGACAAATCGTATTGTTTCGAAACACGTCAACCTGATATAAACCTGATCTCATGATATAAATTTTGAACAAATTCTGTCTCATGAATTAGCTATCTCCAGTTTCAATAGCTTTGTTTAAAGATTCCAAGGAAAAAAAGATATGTAAAAACTAGTCAAAATTCAATACCCAATTGAAGGGAGATGTATTTTTCCAAACAGTGATATCTCATAGTATCTCGATTATAATTGACGACTCATCCTTACTCTGGGTTATTCAGTGTCCTCATAAAGGTATGTAATTAACTACTTTGTTTTAAATCTGAGCATATAACCAAACTACCATTAGGAGGTGTTACTTGATTTTTATCGGTATTCTATTTTCAGCTCCACAGATATTGTAAGGCAAAAGAGATAGGCAGGAGTTGGCAGAATTTACCAGCTATCCTGTTGTATAACAGAGTCACACTTGCTATCAAGGAAAATAAGAGACAATTAAATACATATTATTTGCAGTGACCCAACACAAAAGAGTAATATCTAGAACCTAAATTAACAAGCTGGTGGTAACAGGGCAAGATGAAATTCCAAGTGCAATAGCAGGTTGAAGTGTTTTAAAATGGTAAGGTTTAACTACTCTGTGTAAATTGGTAGATGTTATAATTGTTCAACAAACATGTACTAAAAACAAAAGTAAGCAGGTAGCTGATTTTGGTTTCAGATGAACACACAAGCTTTAGCATTTTCATAAACATCTGCTATGTTTATACAAAATATTTGAGAGTTTCAGAAGTACAAGTTAGAGCCCTTGGCCCATTACAATGGGAATAAATAGCTCTTTTACAAACTCCAAGACTCTGTTAAGTCTTCAGTGTCACTGTCACTGACTATTGAGGCTTATCTGCAAAATGTTAAATGGGCACAAACATCATCTGGGAGAAAGCTTCAAGTGCATCTCCTATCATCCTGAACAGTATGGCTGCAAGAAAAAAAAATGTTTCTATTATACTTCCACCCATTGTAGTGCCAGATAGTGTTGCATTAGCTCCAAGTAAGGTCTTGAAGTTAATTGACACGCATATTATAGTGAAACATCATGTCATATATAATTTCGTTACACAAGCTTGTCCTCTGCACAATGTTTTGTGTCTATATACATAATGGTTGCTAAATAAAAAAAATGTAGTTTTGAGAAAAAAGCATTATAAAGAAAACTTAACTTAACTAATAGTTACAGATTTTGTCTTCAAAAACTATTACAAATACATCTAGTTGAAGTATTATTACAATTGAGTTATCCTTTTAAAGGGGAGGATTTTAATTTTGATAAACAATAATAAACTTAAAATTTATTATTAATAAATTTTAGGGTACCAATTCCCTTCATACAGAAATGGCTGCCATCTTGAGTTCTGAGAGTTGTCCAAATGTATTTCCACGCCATTTTATATACCCGCAAAAATGGGTTCAGCTCACGGCATCCCGACTATAAGAAAGTGAGCTGTTTTTGAACTTTATAAGACTCTAAATTATTCTTGAAAAAGTAAATAATCGTATTAAATAGTCTGTAATGGCTTTCGAACCCAGGTGCCGAAACAACTAATTCCTAACATCAAATTTATGAATTTTATATTTGGATGAAAAATTTAGATAAAACTCCTAATGATAAATAAGAAAATGTGTTCTCTTAATATTTTTTTTATTTTTGTACGTAAATTAAAGTTTTATAAAAAAAATTTGTAAATTAAAGCATGTTATTAAAAAAACTGAAAAAAAAAAGAAATATGGTATTATATTTTAAATAGAGACTTCAATATTGCATATTAACTACACTATTTAAATCATTCTATTAATTATAAAGACTAATCAATATTATAGTGCACAGTTATAAATGCAGTGTGGTATAGAGTATTTAGTTATTCAAAAATATAATTGGGTTATTAAGAATGTATAGTTATACGTGTTAAAGTTGATCAATGATAGCTATATTTTTTAATCTCACTTGTTTTGATGTAATTTAATTTTTATATGCCTTATATTTTAATTGAAAATATTTTGCCAATCAATGTCATTTTAATACCACTACCTTTTATACAAGGCTATACTATCATTCAAAAAGTTTTAATATCTTATTTTATTCATAAACATTTTTTAATTTTAGTTGTTGAAATACTTTTTTCAAAAAATTATTTTCTCAAATCCAACCTACAAATTGAATAGGAAGTAAAAAAAAAGTGTTACCAAAAATTATTTTCCTGTAAACGAATGTTTGTCAATTTCATTATATTTCAGAGTTAATTTATTTTCGTATATTGAATTATGTGTCTAAAATAACTAAATTGACTAACTTTTCATAAAGAAACTTCAATTGGATTATCAGGTGAATCGTGTTTTGCAAGGAAAAAAATATAAGTAAACGAGTGATAAATGAAAGAAACTAAACATCTTAATTTGACTTTTTCCTTTATATATATTTCAATCTATTTTATTATTTCATCATTAATACATTTTCACTTATGTGATAATTTAAAAAAAAAAAAAAAAAAAAAAAAAAAAAAAGACTCTATAATACAGGCATGAATTTAAGGCTAAATTTTTCAGAATGATTTAAATCAAAATCTAAATTTCTTCCCATTATATTTTTCGTCAAACTTTTTTCTCAACACATTTTCTTTTCTTCGAGTTTTAATTCTTTTTCGCGTTTTTGCTGGCACTCAAAAGTTATCAGGATTAACTCAAAAATTGGCATGTTAGACATACTACTGTATTTGTAACAGAAAATGTTATCAGTGCTAGTGAGTAAAATACACAATTGCAGTTGAAATACCAAGCATGTATCACAACAATGCATGTGTCTAAGTTAACTGCCGCGTAAACTTTCCCTGGGAGAGAAATTGCGAGAAAGAGTGAAAGAACAAACAGAAACCACAAACTATAAATCTAAATTTCTCCCCACGACACACCACGCAGTTTTATATCACTAACTTTCTCCCATTTTTTCCACGCGCGCAAATAATACAAAAAGTTTTTGCTCCTTTTATCTAAATTTCTAAGGAGTAACTCACGGAGCACGTTTTGCTCAGGTAAGATCATCGATCTTGTAGTTCGTGTTTTTTCCGCGAAGTAGCGCTGACTTCAGAAATCGGGACGATAGGGAAAAATGGAGGGACTTTTAGGGACAAGAGGGGAAAGAAGATCGGACGCACCGAAGCAAAATTTCTGCTTCAGTAAAACACGCGCTCTGCTTGAAGAAGAAAACCCGCATCTTTTACATTCTTCGCTATGTTGCACATGCCTATAGTTCTTTTAGCGACAGCGACCATAGGTAAGTTCATTAGTTTGACACTTTTATTTCTTTTTAAAAGGAGACTTATCGTGATTTTATATTTCATTCAATCGAGAATAAACAAGTTTAAAGAACATTTTTATTTCCGGAAACGGGAAAACTTTTTCGGGTGGTTTTGCCGCCGCGGAAAGTTGTTTGTTGCTTTGTCTTTTTATATCAAATGATATTGATGTTGAAACAATTGAAGATTTTCACTTCTTAATTGTTTTAAGTTATTATTGTAAGAATGTGATTTTCTTAATAATTGTTTGAGTGGGAATATATCGCAATCTATTTTGAATAAATTTATTTGTAAGTACACATCCACTTTATTTGTAGAGGACAAACCCACATATTTTATAATGTTCCTTATTTTATACTTGTATTTTTTTAGCGCATTGACTCAGTAAGTTAATTACTCCAAAATTTTTTATACTTTTTCAAATGAAACTGACTGAGTTTTTGTATTTTATTAAAAAAACTAGGTATTAAAATGTTCTGGAAAGAATAAAGAAATCTTCGAGCGAATTATTTTTTGGCCCGTATGAGGAACAATTGGGAAGTTGTTTATTTCTTTATGTAATTGTATTAAAAATGATTTATGATTAAATAATGATAACTTAGTTATAAAACAATAACTCAACAATAAATTATATCACCTTTTATGCAAAAATTAAAATAATTTTTGCTTCAATCTGTCGTATAATATTTGAGCAATACATACTCAAATTGTGAAAAATTATTTAAACTGGTATAACTGTATTAGCTTTATAAATGTTTTCAGTTCAGTCACTTTTTCAATTACCAAGAAGAACGCTAAATTACTATTGACGTGATAATTATAATACATCGTAGAAGTAAGTGATTGATATTCTAATAAGTTTAGGCTATGATCTTGGGATGGTTGTGTATTAAAGTTTTTATGTTAAGTTTGCGAAGAAGTAGTTTTAGATTATAATACTGATGTGAACTCTATCGAAATGATATTAATTGTCTTCCTTCCCAGATTATTTGTTTATTTATGAAATCGCTTTGAATTTCAATACAAATTAAATTTTCAGTTTATAAATATTCTGTTTCTTAAACCGCTTTATAAAATAATATACCAAATATGTAAAAAAATTTGGTTCATAAACTTACAAACTTTAGTAATACATACTATAATGCTTTATTCGATAAAAATATTTATTTGACTAACAGTGACAATATATTGGAAATAATATTTTTACAAGAACATTTGTATCACTTATATATGCAAAATGTACGTAAAGTAAAAATAAAACAGTTGTTTCTTTTTTATGTTTTCTGTCAATATATTTAAACCTCTTGTTGCGTAATTTTTTATCAAAATAGGTTTGCGTATATTTTTTTATTACATATTTCAAATTTACATATATTTTAGAGTTAAAATATACAAAAGAATTTTGTAAAAGAGTTTTTTTTTTTTTTTTAATGTAGAATTCGATCATAAGAAAAAGGTTGTCGGAATATTGAAATTGAAGAATAATCATATAAAAATCTAAATTTTGAAAATTAATCTTGGTCAAATTATTATTTAATTTATGAAATACAAAGGTAAAACGTATATACTAATGAAAATATGCAAAATACTTACAAAACATTTATTAGAAATGAAAAATGCATCACCGCGGATATCGCGGGGATGCGCAAATTTTGTTACTTCTACGTTGCCCGCGGAAATCGCGAGATGCGCAGCGTGAGGTTTAAGAAATTTTTTAAATTAACTGTATTTTAAATTAATCGTCTAATTAAAGATGTTACTATATTTTTGTCTTTGCTCAGATGGCTGAATGTTTTTGTAACATTTCTTGTCAGATAACAAATTAAAATAAACTTATACATGAAAAATTTATAATTTTTTGTATTTCTAAAATATAGTGTTGAAATGTTTCGCATTTGTAACTGATAACATGTTTTGTTAGGTTTAGAGGAAATGAATTCAATAGGCTTTATTGCCTTAAAATTATGCTTTTCATTAAAATTAGTCAAATGTTTTGTTCTTAAATGATTACAAATGATATTTTAAAGTCTAATGCGCAATTAATTTAATTAAGATATTCAAATTATTTTTCATTTGTAATCATTTTTACAAAAAAAGTAATTTCTGAAACATAAAAAATAAAGTTTTAATAAATTATAACTTTTGTAAAGACGATTCTAATAAAAAAACTCAATATTTTAGTTATACTAACTGCTATAATACTGATATCAGTTATAATACTGATAACTATCTACATTCATAGATTAAATATAAATTCATTGATATCATTAACTTTTACTATATTAATAGGAATTTTATTGTAAAATTTATTATACTCTTGTACAGCACTGAAATTAGTATTTAAAAAATATCCAGTTAGAAATTAATAATATAGATAAAAAATACTTGTCCAAAATTTAAAAATACGAAGCATTTATTTATCTCATTTCGTTTTTAAAGAAAAGTACTTCATTTTCAAGAAATTTTGAAGTATACATTACAAAAACAATTTTTTTGTCGTTGTAAATAATAGAACAATATTTTCTTTAGAAACAAGTTATTAGATGTGTGGATTTCTTTCTTATCCTTAAATTCATTATAGTCTTACAAAGTTCTTTACTATTTTTATATATTAAAATATTTTGATAGATATTACTTGAGTGTTTTCTATATCATACAATGTGTATTCATAAAAAGAAATAAAATCCGTAAGAACTACAAATTTTTTGTCTTGAATGGAACTTAAATTAAATAAGCGACGTGGATATTTCAATAAATATTACAATTTCCTCATAATGTGACTAGTTATAGAAACATTTATACTTCACGTAATTAAATATTTGAAAATTTAATTTGTTGAATAATATTCTAACTATAAAAGTGTTTGGTAAAAAAAAAAGAATCCCATAAATTTGTTAATTCAGTTAGTTGCACTTTTAAAATTTAAAAAATTGCGAGAGAGTTTTCAAAATTATTCTACAATTTATTTCAGAATTAGACTTTTGTATTAATAAGAATTCTCGTATATTCTCGATTCCAAATATTACATTCTATGTTAAAAGCTTTGATATATATAAATATAAAAATAAAATATTCATATTTATACGCGGTACATTTAATAAACACAAATATGTTTTAAAAGCCAGTTTTAATTTAGAAATAACGTTAAGCTTAAAAACAACGCATATGTAAATCAATGCAAATTATCTTAAAACAGAAATTAACTTGATATCTTAATTAAAGATACAAACTATTTTACTAAACTACGACTATTCTAATTACGTAATTTAAACAATGGATATTCATCCTTAGTTCTTCAATTTAATTGTTTTTCCTTTCTTTAAATTTTAAATGAGGAACGCACAAATGGCACTGATCCTGTAAAATAATGTAATGACTCAGGTTTTGTCATTAAATATAGTAAGTGAATTGTGCTTTTCAGTTAATTTCAAACATATAATTTAGTTAATATTTTGTCAAAATATTAGCTCATGATAATTTTTTTTTACAGTTTTCTTAATATTTAGTTAAAACTTTAGAAAACTGATTAAAAGCATTGTTATAAAATTATGCTTTAAGTTAGTAAGGATAAGGCTATTTAAAGTTTATGTAAACAGTTTAAATGCAATCGCTTTGAAATTTATTTCTTAAAATGTTCAACTTGCATGAACTATTTATGCATTTTTTTTTGCGCATTTTTATAAATTTTTAAAAATACTGGCAAATATAAAATGCTAAGCATTTCAAAGATAGTTTTATAAATGTTCACATTTAATCGTTATATAACAGGAAAAGGTTAATAGTTGAAATAAACAGGAATTATGGTATTAGGACTAAGTAATATAATTCTAATTTTTAATATATATTAAGATAATTAATAAATAAATGAAGCAATAAATATTGAAGATATCAACAATTAATGGCGGTTGCTAAGAAAATTTGCAAATCGACATTTTAGTTTTTTCTTTGCTAATAAATTGCAATTGTGGTTCAACTTAGTGTTTTTTAAGAATCTTAAAAAAAATTTCAAAAAAATCTGAAACATTCAAAATATACATTAAATTATCTAAGTAAACAAGGTATTTTATAAAAAGTCATTGTTTTAACTATATCTCGTCTTTAATAGGTTAAAGTTGCCAAGCACATGTCCTTTTGGTATTCGAATGTATTTTTCATATAATAATAATAATAATAATATATTTACAAAATATAAATATGATAATTAAAGCAATAACAATGCGTAGACAATGGAACATACTAATGGGCAGTGAATACTGACATCTCCAAGTGAAAATATTTGTAAAATAGTTTAAAATTTTTTTATACTAGCATATTTTATTTATTGTTTTCAAGTAAGAACATTTCTCATAATTAAAATGGCTAAACTTTATGTGCTTAAAAATATGACACAAAAATAACCATTGCATTTTCTTTGTTAAACTATTCTCCACTTATGAATTTTAAAAAATTTAAATATGTTATTCTAATTAGTGTACTTTTTTCTCTATAGTTATTTATACTTATAAAAACCATGTATTTATACAAGAATGACTTAAAAGCTTTAATAATTATATTAACGAAATTGAAGCCAGAGAAAAATAAATTAAATTTCAGCTTAGTAAACAACCGCAAGGATATAGATTTACTCAGTTAAAAAAAAAAGAATACTTTTAAAAAGAGTTCAAATTTAAGACCAACAGGTAATTGTTCGAAATGCGTGCTTCACATAATGAACAACAAAGATCTTCAGAAACTTTACCAGCTGTTTTTATTTATCTTATCCTGACAGAGACTTTCTGTAAAGCAAGACATTAGCGGAACTGCGGTTTTTAAATTCCACGTCTTGCATTAACACATTTTCTCAGGTAAGCTGCTTCTTTGGCACTTTCAAGAACAGAGAAGCATAGGAGCGGAACACATTTTTTTTATTAGAAGTAAAGAAAAGTTTGTACCGCTCTTCACTCGGAACTTTGAATATTCTTCAAGAAAATATATCTATAATACTCTCTTGTCGTTGATAGTTTATGATAGATGACGTATATAACCGTGGTAATGAGAAATGATGTTGTCTTTGAAGTACTTTAATAACACAATAGTATATAAACCGTATGTGTTTTGTAGTCTAAATTTTGTTTGGTTTCTTTCAAAACATATAATTATTTCAATCACTGGATGGCAACGGTATTGTTCATAATGCGTAATAATGGAAATGATGTATGAAACATTCAACCAACACAAAGCTACATAAATACGCGTCTTTCAATTCAGTTCTAAAATTAAAAGAGTGTGAAGTATGTCCAGAGATTTTCGTTTCTGGTTGATTTGAACGCTAAACGACCTATCCCCCCCCCCACAATAATGGTTAATTAGGCCGGGACCTACAGCTTAACGTGGATTCCGAACCACAACGAACAATCAAGCCTAACCCAGGATTCAACCCTGGCACCTTTGGTAAGCAAGGCCAGGGCTCCACAGCCATCAAGTTGGCGATTTCCTTTTCTGAAAATGAAAACACTGTTAATTTTTTCTGAGTAAAGAGAAATTAGTACATCAATTCCCACAGAACTTTTTATATTCTTCAGTGAAATATATCTTTAAAGCTTCCTTATCTTTAATAGTTTATGATAGATGACGTGTATGATCATAATATAGAGAAGTAGTAGTGTGTTTAAAATATTTTAATGACTGGATAGTATACAAATATATTTTTTGAAGTCGATTTTTTATTCTTATTAAAATTGAATTTACTTTATGTATATGCACGTCATACATGTTAAATTAATGATGTTGATTGTCTATGATAACTGCACTCAAGTTCGTTGGGAGTTTTTTAAAATATCCAAACATTAGTTAGCATAACATAATACTACATAAAATAGGCATCTCTCTTATTTTAAGCTATCATACTTTCTCTATTAATATAGCACAAACAGTTTAATTTAATAAAAATGTGCTCTAATTTGGTTTCCCATTGAAACCTTCATATATGAATTTCCAATCTCTATTATTTGCAACTTTACTGGATGATTATACTGGATTATACTCCAATCTCTATTACTGGCAACTTTACTGGAGATTAATTATAAAATTATGCTTATTGTGTTTTAGCAAACTTTAGACTTTCAATTTTTTTATTGGCTAGCACTGTTAGATACAATTTGGATATAAACCAAAAAAATGTACTATCAGCTAAAATATTTTCAATTAAAGGAACATAACATTGTTTATTTGAACAATTAAATAACTATCAAATAGTTAAATTTATCAATAGATTTTAATCTAATAAATTTAATACAATCAACTTTTTTTAATTTAAATAAAGACTTAACTAATACCCTATAAGATTTTTTTTTCAATAGTTTTCTGTGTAAAATAAATATTGAAAAGTTCTGACTCATCAGATATTCTTCATTCAACAATAACTTGATGCTGACTGAAATTGCTGAAAATTAAAAGTGATAAGCGAACAAGTTGTACAAAGCCACTAATTATCCAATTAGTTACTACATAAAGAAACAAATTTACTCTGGATTAAAAAGCGAGAATCTCCGATCTAATCTGAATTATTCCTGCAGGCAAGCAGTTTCTTTTTTGGAAGTCTACGGCTCGAATTTCTAGATGATGTTGCTGATATCTTGACATTTTTCGGAAATAATATGTATAAAAATGAAGACGATACAATTGTGTTTTTATGACTCATTAACAAAAGCTATAAAGTGTTATATCAGGTGCTTAATTGCTTTTAATACCCTAAACGTATTACATACTATTTTACTTGACTAAATCGTAAACACACAATTTACTTTTATTTCATTCAACAAGTATTTAGTTAATATATTTCTGTCATGGTTCACTAATTTATATAATTTAAAACAATGTTTTGCATTTGATGAAACTTAAGTCATATTTAAGGAACAGCTTTGTTTTAATGCAATTTAAAATTATGGAAAGAAGAAATAATTTTATTTCGATATAAAATTTAAAAAAAACTGTCTAAATATATAGCTGGGTAGCCAGATCTCAAGCATTAACTTAATATGATGCTCAATATTGAGATAGCATGTATTATTAATGTACTTACTATTTTACTCCACATAGGTTTGTATTCGTACAGTTTCTTTTCAGTCGTGTGTATTGTTAAAGCTTCATGACAGGACCTGACAAGTTCTGCTGACCTATGGATTAGGACTTATGGTGGGACGGAAATTTTTTTTTTTTTCGAAATTCCAATCTGTAGAGATTTTAAAGGTTTCATTTTAGATCCATTCGATCAAATTTAAAATTTAGCCAATCGTGTCAAGTGATTTGAAATAGGTTGGATTTGTGCTATAATAACAATATCTTAATAACAACACTTATTGATAATTTACAACACAAATTTTCTGTTTTTGCATTATTTTACTTTGACATTGCTTTCTGTTCATTAATATCAATGTATTCACCATAAAAATTGCTGCTAAAATATCGTTAACACTTCTCATTTAATTTATACATTTTTATCCTTCATACCAAATCTTTCTTTAAGTAATAATACCCATGTTAGGTTGTTTTGGTTAACTTATTCAGTATACTAAGAATTTAGTATCTGTACAATAATTTCCTTCTTTATATTTAGCAAGTTAAAGAGTTTAGTCAGTACCAATAAAAATCACAAATGCAGTTATTTCAAACTCCTTTTTGAGGTTATTCTGGATATACTCTTCTCATATAAGCATTTACTATATGTTCTTTTTGAAACTTTAAAATAGGTGGTTGAGTAAATAAAGATCCCTATAATACTTAAATGAAATTACCTATCTCTCTCCTCACATTAGTCAAATAAAATAATTAATCAAACCTCATATTAGACAGCTGAATATTCAAATATGTATTATGCCTAATCTATACTCTTTTACAAAAAATTACATCAAACTAAATTGTATATAAAACTAATTTGTTTTACAATTTTCTCTTTAACTTGAGTTAAACCAAGTACTATTTTAGGCAGAAACCTTAAAAATATTTATGTAGAAGGACAATTTCTTGTCAAGTGTGGTACGGATTTTTTTTTCTGTGTTTCAATCACACTATTTCATAAATCTTATATTCATCAAACTAAATTTACAATGCCAAATGTCAATATACAGGGCTTTTATAATTAAAGTTCTACTTTCAAAAAGATGTTAAAAATAATCACTGGTAAGAATGACCTTAAATTTGACCTAAATATACATGAAGGAAGGGTGTGAGATGGTATGACATAAGAAGAAAAACAAATAGTTCGAAATAGTTTTTTTTTCTTATGCCATATAATCTTCTCCTTCTTTGCGTATATTCAGTTCAAACGTCAGGTCTTTTTGACCAGTGGTTCTTTTTTTACAGCTTTTTGGAAGTTGAACTAATCATATTCAACCTGCACAATGTACATTGTTTCCTTTATAACTGAAGTATAAATGAAACTTTATAGTTTATGAGGTGGTGGTTATGAAGATTGTGTAAGTGTTACGTGTGGATCCATATTGAAAGAAAATATTTTATGTTAGACAAATCTAAATTTCTGGTATTAAAAAAAAAAAAAAAAAAAGAAAAAAAAAAGTATTGTTCATCTGACTTTTTTTTTTTTTTTTTTTTTTTTAGCTTAGCATATGCTTCTTGTTTTGGTAGTATGCAAAAATTTCAGTCATATTGCTAAATTGAATAAAATTCGAAAGACTTATGTCAAGTGAAGAAGAAAATTCATTGTTTGACAAATAGATTTGCTTTGTTAATTTAAAATGGCAATTGTCTAAAAATTCTAATCCTTGTTATTTTAACTTTTTTGTCCTTGTTTCAACGTATTTTTTTCTAATTAAACGAAAAGATTCTTGTTAGTTTAAGGTATTATACTTTAATAGCTTTTGAGTGAATAAGTTATAAGGATATATATAAGTATCCCGTGTGGACAGAAATTTCCGTTTCAGTGGAATGTTACAGTATTCGAGTTATTTTTCTATTTTAGAAGTTTTATTTACATAGTAACATTTGAATAAAGTTAAGCAACTATAGTTACGAATGGATTTTTCTATATTTTATTTAAAAACCTTCTTTTGTGTCTGGAAAATTTTTCAATAGCTAATTAGAGCACATGAAAACAGTTGATGAACCACAAATTTATGAGAAATTTTGATTTTGAAAATACAAATTACTTCCCCTTTTACCATACCTGACCTAATCAGTTAATATCATCTGTTGTATTAAGTTTTTTTGATAAAAATTTTGTTGAAAATTTGTTGAAATTCATCAAAACCTATTGATAATACATTAATATTACGAGTCAATTTTTCTACATTCTCAGTCTCCGACTTGATTGTTTTATTAGAAATCTCATTTTGTTTCTAGGAGATGTTGACAATAGCTATTTGAATCGCATGAAAATAGTTAATAAATAATAAATGGAAGATAAATGTTAATTTCGAAAATGAAAATTACTACTCTTTATCCGATCACTTATTCTATTCCACCTCACCCAATCAGTTAATATCTTTTGTTACACTAAGTTCTTAGAAAATTCTTTAAACTAGATAACAAGTTACTTCTTATTTTATACAAAAAAATTAAAATATTTTTTTTATTTTATTAGGATAAGTTTTCCATATTTCAACAAAGCTTTTTCAATGTAAAATTTAGCTTATAATATCTCTAAATAGTAATGGCAGTGGCTAAATGTTGTAGATATTTTGTTGGATCGTCAGCCTACTTTTTATTGAGTAGTATTGGTAGAGTATCCAATTTTAAATGCAATAGTATTCACACTTATATTTACAGTTTCAGAGTCAAACCTTGCTATTTAAAGCAAAAAGTTACCAATCCTTATATAAGTACCACTAAGTCATATTTTAATGTTTTACATGAATGACACACTTACTGGAAGATTATCTGAATAACACAGGCTTGTTATGAAGCAATTTAGCCTTCTTTGCTAAATAAAAGCTGTTTACTCATTTTATAATAGGTTTTCAACTGACCCCTTTTTATATTTAGCAATTTTAACTGAGACGCCAAAAGTCACTGAGAGTAAGGCCACGACTGAGAAATTGTCTGTATTGGGCGTCAGTGACACAAGCTATATTTTTTCCCATTTTTTAAATACCAGAGTATCTATGATTGTAATTGTAGCAGTCATTAGCAAAATAGATTCTTTAACTAGTCAGCAATACATTATGGAATGTTGTCAAGTATCGTATCGAAAACTAACTGCTAATTTTACAAGGTGAGACTGAAAAGTAAGGTGACTGATGTTATAATAATAACTGTACTATATATATTTGCAGATAAATACATCACTGTCCTTCAAAGTAGTTCCCGCCGTCTACAAAACACTTCTGACAACGCTCATACAAGTTCTTGAAACTTCTGAAAAAGTCCTCCTTTGAGACTGTCTCAAGTTCCTTGGTAACAGCAGCTTGAATTTCAGTGCCAATTTCAGTCGTGGAAAGAGGAAAAAATCTCCTGACGCTAGATCAGGGGAATAAGGAGGGTGTAATACTAATATTTCTAGCACCACCAGATTTGTTCCTCTTTCCACGACTGAAATTGGCACTGAAGGAAAACCGATTTTCAAGCATCTCAAACATTCAAGCTGCTGTTACCAAGGAACTTAAGACAGTCTCAAAGGAGGACTTTTTCAGAAGTTTCAACAATTTGTATGAACGTTGTCTGAAGTGTTCTGTAGACGGCGGGAACTACTTTGATGGACAATGATGCATTTATCTGCAAATATATAATACATTAACTATTATGACATCAGTCACCTTACTTTTCGGTCTCACCTTGTATGAAAAATGATTATCCCTAATGCAGTAGCATTTGCAGCATAACTTGTAATGTTTTAATTAGACGATCTAAAACTTTTGTTTGCATTTCATCATTCACCTCTACTATTATTTAAAATAAAGATACTTTATTCTTATTAGCATACAACATCCATATTAAAATCGCTTTATGTTAAAAGGAGATATCTGACAGATTCCAAACTTTAGAGGAGTAGGAAAATAAATTCCAGTTTCTAATAGAGACCAGCACCAAATGGAAACTTGACAAGGCTACCACATCCTTAATAAGGGAAACAGAAATCTGCTTTCAAATTCTGTCAATGCATCTGTTTTTTAGTTATAAGAGTTGTTATTTATATAAAAAGAATAAAATTGAATCTCAAGTTAAGTGCAGAAGTCGCTTTTAAGCACATCAAGAGATTCATTTACTAAATTACTTTTCTAATAGAAAGTTACTAGCATTCACTGAAGTTAAGCAGAAAATTTACCTATATTTGGCAGTCCTAAGAGAATGAAACAGGTAGGAGTGCGTAGTATATAATAACCATTTAGAAGCTAAAATATTATGAGCTATAACTATTTATGACAAAAAAGTGTTTTATAATCCTAATGTTTTATACTAGCCGTATTTATGAAATTACTTGTAAGAAGTTACTAGTATAAGCAGAAAAAAACCCTACATTTGGCTATCTTGAGAGAATTAATTGGTAGTAGTTTACGGTAAAATATTATAGTTTATAACTTAAAACAGTGTAACCTGTAACATTTTATGACATAAAGGTGTATTAGCACCCTCACTGCATTCAGTATCACTTTAAGGTACTTAGAAAAATGTCAATCCATATTTCGAGTTACTGCGACTGAATCTCATGTTTTATAAAAACTAGAATTTGGCTCCAGAGCCCCGGAAAAAATTGTATAGTGGAAGATAATAGCTTGTTATATCCGCATTGCTTTAATTATTTCACTTCAAGTCATACATTTAACCTTATTCTTATTAACCCTTAAATGCGTGAATTTTTATTTTTAATAAATAAAATTTAAAAACAACCGTGAAATGGGTGTAGCTAATGAGAAAAATACAAAAAACTCTTAAGAATTTTGCATATTGATGTATTTTTACATCACAAAAAAGATACATTTTTCTTGCATACATTTATCAGTACATGCAAAAATTTAAATGGTTATTCTTACTTTATTTCTATCTGAAAAAAAAAAAAATCCTGTGTGTTTTTATTACTTTTTATATAAATTATCGTACCCCCCCCCCCCGAAATGAAATTGTACTCAGCTAACAGCGCCCCAACAATAAAAATTGTCACAGAAGAAGAAATTAACTGTCAAAGTTTCTAGTTGCGTTTGGAAAAGATAAAATAGTTTTGGTAAAATTAAAATTAAAAAAAAAAAAATAACACTGTGCAAAGGTTGCTACATAAAGAGATATGAGGTTTCAAAAATACGATGCAGATCTACATCGTTATGCATTTAAGGGATAATTGACAACAATATGCATTTAAAGGTTTAGAGAATAAATTGGCAGTAGTGTATGGTATATTAACATTGCTTATAAATTAAAACAGAATAACTTATAACAATTTATAATTTAAAAGTGTATTTAACACTAGCTACCATAAGTACAACGCTAATTTATTCTGAGAAGTGTCAACATACGTTCCACGTTTCTGCAAGGGAATACCATGCTTCATAGAAATAAGAATTTGGCTCAATGGATCCAAGAAAAAAAAAAAAAAAAATTATATAATGGCATATACCATGTCAAATTCAAATAGCTTGTTCCAGTCGTATTTATCAAATTACTTCATTTTTAGAAAGTTACAAATACAAGCAGAAAAATCGAACCTCACGAGAAAACTCTTCCGAAAAAAAGCCCACTAAAAAGGCAGTTGATGTGTTCCGGAAAGAAATGCCAAATAAAAACGGAATCGAAAGACCTATATTTGACCGTCTTGAGAGAATGAACCCGCAGGACTGCACGATGTTTGTCGAGTGTCCGCACCAATTTCTATTCCTGAGTTAAGCTCAGGTTAGAATAGAGATTCAGGATCGGGTCAACTGATAAAACTGTTGGAGGCATCGAATACCAAGAGATTTCAGGCTTTTATTTTAAGTTCTTATTTCTAGAGTTTGAGTTTATAAGAGCGAAGAGTTTTCGTTTTGGGTTAGCGGATGTTTGGGTGGTCTTTCTTTAATCAAAATGGAAATGCACGCTTTAGATCAAGTTGTGTGTAATGAAATCAATCTATTGAATTTAGAGTGGTTGGCTCAGTTGGGTGCATTGAATATTTTCAGGTTTACACGAGGGTCCTTATGCTATGAATTTTCATCAAAAAAAAATAATGTCTCAAACATATTATTTTCAAATTATTCTAAAATTCTTCCCACATTAGCAGCAGTTCACTATCAAGCTCACATCGAAGCTTCAATCATCACTGATTTCGGAATTTCAAGGTAATGAGAATTACTTAAGTACTCCTTTGAAGATAAAACAACTGCATTTTAGTTTAATCAGTTGAATTTTCTGTCTTTTAAAAGCATTTAAATTGAGTGAAATGGTAATAAAATAAAATTATAATAATAGATTTCACATCGTAAAAGATGTGATTTAAAGAGTTACAAGATATCGATATAGGAATGCACAACGTCTGTATATTTTCTTAAGAACGTTTTTCACTACCTGTGAGGAAGATATCAAAATAATTGTTTCTCAATATTTAATATTTTATTAGGAATGATTTTTAATCTCGCTATTATTTAAAATATATTGTAAATCATATTTTAGTAATATTTCTATTACATTCAAAATTATTGAAGACTTGGTAAAAATATGTAGTCAAACTGTTACAATTTTAACTGGCAAATAGAAGACTGGGACTGGTATTTTTCGGTTACTATACCATAATTGTCCGATAACCAGGTAAAATGGTCGAAATGACAACAACCTTAAACCAAATATTCCTTACCATGAAATACGTCAATTTTCCCCGTTTTTTACAAAGATTATACGTTGGTGTGTTTAGGACGTGAACGATAAAGTAAATTGAGAAAAAAACTTATTATTTACACTTACGCGAAGATAACACTTCTTTTATATTTTCAAGCCATTGTAGTATTAATTTACTAAATTACCATGTTTCTCAACAGGATTTTACCATGTCTTCAATAATTTGTGTTTATGATAAAAATTTTATCAAATTATCGCTAATTTACGGCATCGACCATCTCAAAATCTCACCAAAATCCTATTTTGTGTCGTCTGTTAGAAAGAAGATCTAGTAAAACACAATAGATAAGTGTATGAGACGATTAGTTTAAAAACCGACTCAATCCACATGTTTGGTAAAAGAGCTTTAAAATCATTTATATTAACTTCAATTTTGTGTGTTTGATTGTTTGTCATGGGAGCGGAATCTGTGGATTCCTAATTAACTCTCTTGCCGTCATTCAATCGCGCTGAAACTTGGCAGATAGGTTCTATGTCTATGACATTGCATTCTATCAAATTTTGGGTCTGTTACAGTCACTGAAAGGTAGCTTTTACGGAATACTAATAAACAAACTTGCCGTCATCCAAATGCATGAAAATAGCATTTCTGAAGCTCTTTCTTGTTGCCAAATTTTTTTTAATAAATAAATAATAAATTACTTTAATCAGAATAAATAAATGATATTTTACTGTGAGAGTATAAATTCACATTTATTTTTAGTAAATAAATTTTTAAACGTAGTTTGCCGCAGATTTTGCTGATAGAAATAATTTTGTTATTGGTGCTGTGTTAATAAATATAAAAATTGACAATGCATTTAAAGAATTTTTTTAAAACTCTGTTTTTATGGGTTATATTATTTTATATTTATTTTTCTTAAGTTTTCATTGCATTATTATTAGAAAAGCCTTGCTGACCTAAATGTCTAAGTCTAGTCTAAAAATATATTCAGACTCATTGTCCTCGGCTGAAGGGAAACTATAAAAAGTTTGTAGTGTCTCCTGTAAAATTTATGAAAATGGTTTGAGCTGATTTTGAAACCAATTGTTTCAGTTTTTATTTTACAGTAAAAAGGAACAGGAGACGGTAGGAAAAAAATAACGTTTAACTTTCTGATTATCAACAAAGGGTTGTGGACAAACTATGGATATTTTGCTACTTGCTATCCAAACTAGGGATAATTGCTCCTTGCTATTACTATGGATATTTGCTAATTTCTATTCAAAATTAACGTTAATATATTTATTTTCCTGTTTATACTATTAATAGTTGAATAAGTACATTTATATTTATAGAACATTAAAACCCCGTTTAACTTCCTTTGAGTATAATAGTTTCTTACTTCTTGAACTTTAATAGTTAAATGAATTTGTTAAATAATGTTTCATGGATTTTGGTAAAATTCTTGTTAAAATGAAGTAATATTAATCAGAATGTATTTAAAAACAACTGCAAATCGAAGGTTTTGTCTTTTCAATTTTTGGTATGTGTCTAGGATAGGAACATATTTAATTGTCTAAGTACATATCAACGCACTTTGTGCGAATTTATTTGAAGCTATCATTGTGTACATTGTTTTAAGACTTAAATGAGTTGTTTTATTGCTGCTGCAATTTGATTTCTATTGAATTTGTATTCTTACCACGACCACACCTCTGACAACTTAGTTAATACGGTTTGTACTATATAAAGCTCTTCCACTAGATGTATGTTTTGACACATAGCAATATGAGCCATTTAAAAAGCATTTAGTAGTTATAATAGGATAATTTAAACTAACTGATTAGACAATTCTTACAAAAAGTATCTTAACATTTATTACTTATCTGAGTTAAAATACCTTAAAACAATAAGCTTCACCAAATTACAAATGGTTGATGGTTGATTGTGTGTCCTCTACTAAATTTGACATTTTCCTTGTAGAACACGATGTTAACTTAGTCAAACATTCTTTGTGATGGGCGTTACTGAATCAAAGTATGTGACTTTGATGAGCTACCCTAACATGTAAAATTTAGAATATGTTTGAAATGGAATTATTTTATGTAAGTATTGTTTGGTTAGTATCATTTGGATGAAAATCTGCATCAAAGAGAGGCGTAAATGAACTTCCACATTCGTAAATGAGTAGGATTAATATCGGCATGCTGCACTTTTTCACTCATTTGTTAAAGCTCTTACTGAGCAAGTTTATCAGAATTGAAATGACCAGTGTTCTTTTATACAGAACTTCGTTACACACTTTTACACACCTTTTCAGAAGTCTCATCAACACTTCTAGCGGTGATGCTGCAAAGACATTTAAATCAGCATTGATGTCGAAAAAAGTGTTAGCTAAAAAACTTAATATTTTTAAGGTGTAATTACTCTCCTCCCGTATTCCCGTACTCCATCTGAAATATTTTATATTTATAGCCTATATTCTACTTCAGGGTATAATTAAAAAACTTGTAAATAAAAGTGAAATCCTTTCAGCCGTTTTAAAATTTCAAATTGATAAACACACCTTCACGTTTAGATTTAAAAAAGTTGAAGGTGTCTGTCTTTCACCAAAATATTCAGCATTGATATCCGTTCTACTGTTATCCGTCACTTGATATCTGGAATATCTTCTTCTCTTTCATCACTTTAAAGCTTATTTCTCACATGCTAATGGTCTGAAGTGCTCACTTAGGGCAATTTGATTCCTCAAGTGATCGCTCATCTTGATTTCAGGCAATACAAGCACATTACGGGCCGCAAGGCAATTGGGTTTGTCAAGTCCCCTTAATCAAAGTAACCAAACATGGCTGCTATACTTTATTGTGAATGGATAACGTACGTGTTTGGAATTTAAAGGAATTTGGGCTATATATATGTCTAATTCTCTTGAAAAGTTGTGTTGACAAATTGTGGGAACTGTACACTAACGAGAAACTCAGAAGGCTGATTATTTTTGTTTAATCAATAAAAGTCGTAAAATGTGAAAGTTTTACAATAGAGAGTTGGATAATTTTTATAATAATTTATTATTATTGTGTACCTTTGAGATAAAAAAATCGGAAAAAACTATTATTTTCAATTGTAAAGTTAATAAAGAAAGATATTTTACCTAAAGTGTGTATTCTTTAATGTTAATAAGTTCATAAATAAATTCTCTGTCCAAAATTTAGTTCGGATGAAAAATAAACTTAATATTGAAAAGCTTTTACATTTTTTTATCGTTCCATGCATTCAACTGATAGCATGCATTTTGTGGTATTCAATCACTTATGCACACATACTTCTAATGTATTACAACTCACAATTTTTCCTTTTGAGTTAAAATGTACACAGTGTCAAAGAACTTGAAGCTGAAAGAACAGCTCAGATCAGTTGTAACTAAAATCAATCTTATGCCGTACTTCCAGTTTTAAGTCAATACATACTGTGACTATGTTCACACTTAACTTAAAATGAAGAATTTTTAAGTTGCATTAGTTTAGAAATATGTAGGCTACATGGTAAAATTTTATTTTTAAATTGAGACATTTAATGGTAAATATATGTGTGTGTGACCAGTTTATTTTTTATTTTTTTAATTTTTATTTGAACTCAATATAATTATCCCAAACTCATAATATTTTATTTCACGAAATAACTTAAGTTTTGTGTACATAAGGCTACCCTGTGCTAAATAAAAAAAAATAATGAAGTCAATGACATCTTCTACGTTTCAGAGCTTAAAACAGAGTCAGACAAACGATATAAAACGGCACTCAAAAACTTAGAAAGTGTCATTCATCATGATGTCATTCAAACGTGGCTGAAGAATTATAATTTGTACTTCCTTTCGGATACAATATGTTTGTTGACCGCTAAGTAATTGTACAATGTGCTTCATAAAAGCCACATTCAAAAACCATTCTAAACACATATCTCCAGTAGCTCAAATACGCTGGCGCCAATATCAGCTAGACACTGGCCAATCCTGATGCGAACGGTTGTAGATTGGCCGTTGCTACGGATCATGGCCAATCTCACCCAGTCCTGAGTAAAATATACAGCAAGTTTTGGAAATTTTGATGCAAAGTTTTAAAATTGAAATATATTTTTATAAGGAAGGGCGGAGGGGTAAAAAAATATGTTTTGGTGGTGGTTTTGACAAGTCTATGTTTAAAAGAAAATATCATGTATATTTTAACGATGCTCGAGATTTGGCCCGCTATGCTACCTGGGAATTAAGTTCATTTATATAATTGTCAAGTGTTTAACATCATTATGAGTGTCGACAAAAGAAAACAAAAACATAAAAGTTTTGGAAAAAACTACCATATTATTTGAAATACAATTGGTCGGCCTAGTTGGTGCCAAAATCAACAGTGCCGGTCAGATTAAATGCTCCTAACGGAACAATAAAAATAATTTTATTACATTATCATGCGATAAGTATGAGTGTCAGGAACAGTTTTATTTTCTTCAATATTTCAAAAACAAATCGGCTTTCTAGTATTTTTATATAAGTAGTTTTTGTTTATTTAATTTCTTTTACATGTCAAATAGCTGTGATCTGTGGAATGAATTGACATTCTTAACACTTTCGTTGCCAGCTGCGAGAGTATTCATAATTGGCGCAAGGAGCAAACATATTATATTATGTGCCAACAATACACGTACACGTGTCAATTTATTTTTTGCTATGAGTAATCTGTTACATCTATATTTCAAAATAAAACAACAGAACATAATTACAAATCTTAAATATGTCGAAAGGTTCGTAGCGTGTGTGAAGGGACGCACCATATCCTATTTGGTAACAAACGTATAAATACATATTTTTAGGATTCTGTACAACATCTCAATTCTTGTACTATTAATTAGAATTGCATAAAATATGTTACGATTTTATGTAGTTTTTATTTGCAAATTTTAACTTTTTGTTTCAATTGCGTTAATTATTAGGTTTAACTAGTAAGGGTGATAGAAATTGAGGTTTTACTTTATTATATAAAAAATTGAGTATAGTTATTAAATCAAAAGTTGGAGTTTTCTAATATTTAAAATAAACACACACACATTGTGCATAGATGTCAGATAAAATTCCTATTCCTGAGTTTTATTCATTTCTCTGATCGCCTTTCCACTTCTGATATTGAACAGTCACTTCTTAAATAGACCTATTCAAGTTGGCCACAATGCAAAAGTACTATTATTTCAAGAAATTATAAAAAAAAAGTGAAAAGACTCAAAAGTGACCAGACTGAAGCCCCAACAATTTATAATTACATTAAATTTATATATTTTGGACAATGTGAATATCCGCATTTGATTGTTGACTGAATCTTGAGATGGTTAATCCCAGGGTTTTGGTCAAAATTGCCTGAAATTTTATTTGAATACTATCGAAGAAATAAAAAATGTTATAGCATAAAGAAAAAAAAATATTTCGATCTGTTTTTTTCTCATACCATACCTTTTCCACGTTTTTGCGTATATTCAGGTCAAATTCCTGGTCATCTTGACGAGTGGTTATTTTTTTACAGCTTATTGAAAGTTGAGCTCGCATTTTAATAACCCTGAATATCATTATATAAAGGTTGTAATGTGTTATACAGAATACTATACAAGAATGACATTCCAATCAGTAATGAAATTAAGGAGACAATATGTAACCATTCAAAGAGAAAATATGATGCATTAAGTACCAAATACAAAAATTCGATGCCACATGGTTTTTATTAGGAATTTCAAAATAAATGCGAGCCTAAAAATTTCAATAATAACTGTTTTTTCATGCATTTAAAAAACTAGATTTTTTTTGCAAATACTATTAAGTGAAAATTATATTTTAATTAAAAAAGGATTTATTTAAAAAAATATAAATTTTATTGAAAGCAAAAATTACCGATTGATTTTTATGTTTTGATTAGGGCTTATGTAATGTTATTGAATTTTAGATTGATAGATTTATGTATTGTAGAGTTTGAAGCATATTTTTTCAGACTTCTGTTTCAAACAACCGAATTAAATAAACATATTTGAAAATTTTCTCTACATTATAAATCTATTCGAATCGAAAATATTAGGGAATATTAAATTTTTCAAAGACATGGCACAATGATTGTTACAAACTAAAGATTAAGATTAATGCTTTAAACATTTTAGAGTGAGATAAATGTTAGAAACATTGCAAACAGTCTCAGGCTACAAATGAAACATATTTAGCTCTGACAGCAAATAACACAACACATAGATATAGTATTTTTCAACTATTGTAATAATAAATTTATAAACATTCTATTCAAAATTAGTACCTTCATTATTTTCTTGGCTTCTCTGCACAATAGATGAGAACAAATATCGTGATTTAATGGGATAGCTTCTTATTACAATTAAACGCAGGGTTTGTCCTTATTCTCATATAAAACAAACAGTGAGGAAAATGAAATAGAAATTCAACTTACTAACAACAATAGTCCAGTGAATTATCTGGAGAGGAAGCCACATTTCTGGGTATATAACTGCTTCTAATCTTACACTTCTGTAATCCTTTCAATAACTCCATAAATAATTTTAAATGCATTTCTGTCTCACAATTCTATTTCACTTGATTCCATTAACCTTCAGTTTCCTTATAAAAACCAGTTTTCAATTATTTACATGGATAAAGTTTTGCAAATATAGTACTTTGAGTCAAATTGTTAATTGATCTTTAGATATGAATATCCAATTAGCTACAGTTGATTATATAAAATTAAAAGAAATGACCCTATTTTATAAAGAATGTTCATTTTATAGTAATTTTACACAACCTACAACTCTGTAACGTTTTTGATAAAATAATTATATCAGTAATATAGACACAATTTTTATTGAATCTCAACAAATGTATCAATTTCCAAATTTGCTTTCCTATTATTTTATTCTAAATTTTTCATTGTGATGTATTATATTTTTAAAATTTTTTATAAGTTACTTTCTTTAAATATTTTTTGAGTATCTAAACATGTGAGATAGGTGGAAAGAATTTAAGATAGGAAGCATTTAATTGTAAGAATATTAAATAAATTACGTAAAATTAGCGAATATTAAAAGCAATGTTGCTCAGTATTAAGAAGATTGAGTATTAAGATGATTGAACCAAAAGAAAATGTGGCTTATAGCCCGTTCTTCATATCATTTAGAAAAAAGTACTCTACATCCGCAGTTAGGATTACAATTTCCGGAACATGTTTACTTACTGATACATACTGACAAATTGTAAAATACAGAGAGAAAATGAAAAACCACAAATATTATATTTCAACTACATTTTCTCTAAAAACATGTTTTTAGGGTTTCTTATTTTTTTTTTTTTTTATTTTTTTTTTTTTTTTTTAGAGTTTTACCTCAAGTATAATATTTCAAAGAAAACAAACATCCACATGTTTGTGGTATATTGTCTACGATTATTTTAGTTTAAGGTATACATATACAATTGAGATGATTTTCTTTAATTTTTAGGTTATAATTTCAAACTCTTTGGCAGTATATCAGAAATAAAAATGATGCATTTTTATCTATAAACTTTTTTTTCCCTTAAATTTTTTAATCAGCTAATTGCAATTAAAGTGACTAATTAGGACACTATTAAAACATAGATAAATAAACTTGCAATTAACTTAGAGGTATGATTTTCATTACAAATAAAAGATATTATATTGACGCATACTCCTATTGAGAATTCTGAATTTGGCTGCAATATTCATTTAATTATAAGTTTTTAAATGAAAAGTTTAAAAAAATACATAGTTTTTAACAAAAAATTAACGTTAAAATATTCATAAAAAATGTGTTCAAAAACAATACATATTAGATTCTCAATAGAAAACACAATCACAACTATTGTCTGCAAAAACAAAAATTGGACCAATTATTATGAAGTTATGACTGTTGGCGTTAAGTCATATAACACCAAAATGTCATTCTTCAGAAAACGCGTTTAAAGTTTACTACACTAATGAACGTGATGCAAAACAGGTTCACAAAACCTAGTGTAATTCAAGAAGTAATTTGAGTCTCAGAAAGAAAATGATAATGAATTCGAGAATATTTAAAAAACAACAAGAAAAAAATACAGACTTGAGTAAAATTTCAGAATTCCTAATGTATATGTATACCTTAAGGGAAAGCGCTTGTAATAAACGAGATTTTGTTTTATAAAAATTAAAAATACTAGAATACATTGCAGAGTTATAAACACACAATTTAAATAAAATTTTTTTTAATGTTTTTCCTTATTTTTATTAGGAATATATTGATGCTCGAAAGTGTTAATGTTAAGTACCCGTACAAAGCAAAGAAATATTTATGATATCACTTCCATGTAAACCTATCTGCGTATCTAAAATTATAAATTTAAAACATAGGAATCTCTTGAATGAAATTCACCCACTAATTAATTCATCATTACATCCACAAACAAGCAATTTAATGGAACTATTTTGTACTTCAAATAAAGGATACAAAGGATTGTGATAGATCGATGTAGATGATCAAGCAAAAAATGTATTTATGGGAGATGTTGTTGACTAGAAAAACGATAAATATATAAGATCAAACCTAGTATTATGTAAAGATCTCACGAATGTAAAAAATATAAATAAAATATACATTTAGTATTTTTTTTTGTAATTTGTAAAAAAAAAAAAGTGTTGCGCATTGTAATTTTGGTTTTAAATTTAACAATTTAACACTCATCATCTGTTGCAGAATAACTTATCTTACATTACAATGTGTTATCTATAACATTATAAAAATATATTATACATCACTAGACATATATGTAAAATGGGAACGTTCCCGTAGAAATATTACCAAAATTATAATAAAAGGCTATTAAATCACACAACGCAATCCATAACCTTATCAAACGTTATTCACAAGGACATAGAAAAGTCTTGTTAGAAATAAGAATAGAATTATTCTTCAATGTTTCCAAAGATTGCAAATATCCAGCCTTAAAATCGAAAGTGGTTTCCATCTTCTCTATGCCTCATGGGAAAAATCATTTGTAGCGAGTCTTAATTGGTATTTGGTTATGGCTATATCTTTTCCGGGTCTGATATACTCTGGATTGGTTAGATGATTGTACGAATTTCTTGCGCATCATTTTATGTATTTGTAACATTAATGAATATTCAATTGTATGATTTAAAGTTTTATTAATCAATATTTTAATAATTAAGTGGATTTTGAGGGGCAGTTGTGATCAAAATTAATTTCAGTAAAATTGATTTATAGTTGTTCTTTTAAATGGGGCTAATTAAGATTTAAAATATTTTTAGACATTTTCTTTCATTACACTATTATACTTGTAGTGAAATATGTTTTAAATATCAATCATACTGTAACGATGTGGAAATAGCATAATTGAGCCTATAAAGGGTTCAAAGTCAAAGTGGCGTAGTTTCAACAATTCTATATTACGTCCAGAAATACAATCTAGAAGGGCTAAACTGTTGAAAGAAAAAGTTATCTACGTGAATAGTTTTCCACTAGGCTGTAGCTTGATATAGGCAGTAAAATGCAAAACTGTGGTTTGTTAAGAGTAAAATCTTTTGCTTCTCAAAATATTGACTAATCGACTCTTACCACTCTGACGATTAACTTTATTAGGTGATTGTTTTAATTTTTTTATGAGTAATTTTTTTTTACGTATATTCACTAATTTCATTCGTTGAAATATTTCTTTAAAAACCTTACGAAAGGCATTTTTTTCTTTTGTACATGAACTGTTTTCAGTAGTTTTTCCTGATCTAACGGTGCTATTTCGGAGTATAGTCTTCGTGTAGCTCTTGTAGAAGAAAATACCAAATACAGCCAATCGCACTTCTTCTTCTCAACCTATGCTTTCAAAAGCTTTCTATTTTTTAAATGTAAAAAATGGAAATGTTATCTCAATACTTATTGCTGCCAACAATGGACAACATAGATATTTTACAAAAATATTAAAGCAATTGAACAATGAGTTTTTCGTTTAGGTAATGCAAATTATTTTGTATGAAATTTAATGTCTGTTTTTTTTCAAAACAACAAGAAAAACATTTTCTATTAAAATATTTAAATATTTTTTTACTTGCAAACTATAATTAAAAATAGGTGTATGTAAGCAAAAAATATGACACATTATTCCTGTGCAGTTACATTAATCCAGTTTCGAAATTATTGAGCAGACAGACATTTCATTCCATCACTTAGGTGACTGGAGAACAACTGAACAAACGTGAGATGGTTACAGAAGACGGCTTTATCACCACCTAGTGAACATTTTAACGGTTGGGCTTGGACAATAATAATAAACACAATTTCATAATACAGGGTAGTTATAATTAAAATTCAACTTTCAAAAAGATGCAAATAATAACCACTTGTTAGAAGCACCTGAAATTTGACCTGAACATATGCGAAAAAGGATAAAGGGTATGGTATGGCATAAGACAAAAAAACTAGTTCGAAATAGTCCTTTTTCTTTCTTATGCCATATAATTACTCCCTTCTTTGCGTATTCAGAAACAATTTCAGGTCATTTTAACCAATGATTCTTTTTTAAAGGTTAAAATTTAACTATAATCATCATGTATAGTTAACTTATCTCAATTTTACGCCAGGTAGTGATATTTTATCAATCTAATATGCTTATGATATTTTCCCCTCTTCAAATAATAGCCTACTTTTCCGTTAACAAAATATACCCAAACTTAAGAACTGAACTTTAAATATCAAAATACACAATGAGCTGATTTGAAACTCGATCGATTAAATGCATAATAACTTGGAAATACTTCCCCACCATTCCTTTTTCAATTTGACATTTCAAAAGCTAGATTAAAATGTTAGGCTATGCCGTTAAAGCTATGCTTTAGAAAACTGAGACGAGAGTTAAACTCCAGAATAGCTTCAACTGATTTATGAGAAAAATGCGGTTATTTAGTAAAAAGAGTGTGGTGTGAACATAGGATTTCTAAGAGCAATTAGTGTCAAGCGCTGTGATTAAAGATTTTGTACTAAGCGAGAAATGTATGTGGAGAGAAATATCATTGAGTTACAAGCATGAAAATTTGTCACAGCAAACTGTTTTGATTTTTCTTTATTTAAAAAGATATTCCCTGAGATTAGGTACTTAGAGAGCTATTAAAAGATCAGTTGAAAAACAGACGAGACAAGGCTATATTACACTTCCTCTCACATTGTAGTTGTTAAATATTTGTATTTAATTTTGCAGGATGTTGAAAGGTCATGGAAATGCTATAGTCCAAAGTTCTTTATTTTTTCGTTTATAAATTGTTTGTAGATAAAAATAAAAATTTCTTTATTTTTGAAAGCTAATTTAACGATAGTTATTTATTGACTTTAAAAGCCATTCTTAAAGTAACTTTATAATAAAAATTAAAGGAAATATCAATTATGGTTATTATTATAATACTTATGAAGATATCATAAGAAAAACAGTAGGCAGAAAGAATTTCAAAAAGTAATTTTTATACATCAGAGAGAAATTACCAATTTAACAAACACACATTTTTAAAGTAAATTAAGAAGATTGGCAAATTTAAAGAATTCTTAACCCTTAAATACATGAATTTTTATTTCGGATAAATAAAATTTGAAATCAACAGGGAAATGAGAGTAGTTACTGGAAAAAAAAAATGCTTAAGAATTTTGCATATTGATGTATTTTTAACTCACAAAAAAAAAAGCTACATTTTTCTTGCACAAATTTATTAGTGTATGTAAGAACATACATATTATTACCCTTACCTTGTTTCTATCCGAAAATAATTTTTCTTGTGTGTTTTTATTACTTTTTTTAATAAATTATCGTAATTCATAACACCCGCAGAAATGAAATTGTGCTCAGACAACAGCGTCCCAACAATAAAAATTGTCACAGATAAAGGAATAAACTGTCAAAGATTCTAGCTGAGTTTGGAAACGATAAAATAGTTTTGATAAAAAAAAAACAAAAAAACACTATGCTAAGGTTGCTACATAAAGAGTTATGAGGTTTTAAACATACTGTTACAAAAATCATCGGTATAAAATTGTAAATAGTGACGTATTTATTTAAAAGTTCTATTTTATCTCATTTTATTCTGATATAATTGCAAATAGTGAGGTATTTCTTTTAATGTTCTATTTTATTTCATTTAATTTGTAAACAGCGATAGTACAGGTTAGAAAAAAGGTGGCAACACCTAAATCATTCGGAACATTTCGAGGCATTTCGATCCGGTGATTGGCTGGCTGGATTTTGCTTGAAATTCCTGCCGCGCCACTATTTAAAGAGACGAAAAATTAAATCGCCAGTTCAGTTGAGAATCGTTTGCTGTTCGGAAAGCATCTGATGTGTTGTTTACTTTCTGAGCCTAAATTAACGCTGTGTTTGAAGTTGTATGTACCGTAGCTTGTATTGAAGCTTGATGGAGATTGTTTTGTTCTTTGAAGAAGTTTTGTTAGCCTTCGAAGGAAGAATAGATCATAGTTTTTATTTCTTAAAAACTATGTCATCATTTCCTCTGAGAAAAATTCGTTGCAATACGATGCAGATCTGCATTGCTATGCATTTAAAGTATATATATACATTAGAAATTGCGAAATTAGACTAAAGTATGCGGTTTTTTTAAAAATTATTCCAGAATTTATTAATTTTAAAATGATAGCATTTTCTTTTTGAGACTCAAATTACTTTTTAAATTACAGTGCGTTTTGTGAACCTGTTTTGTATCACATTAATTAGTTTAGTAAACTTTAAACGCGTTTTCAGAAGGATGACATTTTGGTGTTATATGACTTTACGCCAACGGTCATAACTATAAATGGTCTGATTTACAAAATTCTAATTATGTTTTGTAAACAATCGTTGTGAATATGTTTCCATAAAAAATCTACTATATATTGTTATAAACACATTTTTTATTTATATTTTAATTTTAATTTTTTGTTAAAAATTATTTATTTTTTTTAAATTTTTATTTAAAAATTTGTAATTGAATAAATATTGAAGCCAAATCCACAATTCTTTATGGAAACATGCATCAATATAATATCTTTTATTTGAAATAAAAATCCTACCTCTAAGTTCATTATACAAGTTTATTTATGTCCGTTCGAATAACGTTGTAATAAGTAATTTTGATTGCAATTAGCTAATTAAAAATTTAACGGAAAAAAGTGTATGTATAAAAATGCATCATTTTTAATTCTTATACTGCCGAAAAGTTTGAAATTCTAGCATAAAAATTAAAGAAAATCTTCTCAGTTGTATATATATACCTTAAGAAATGTAGACAATTGGCAACAATATGCATTTAAGGATTGAATAAAAATATGCATAAGTTTTTTTTATAAAACATATATTAAAAAATGCAATTGATTTATTAATAAATTAAAAATTGATGATTCGAAAACTTTTATTTAAAAAATATATACGACAAAGTAATTTTGAAAAAATAATAATAATAATAATAAAGTTCCCATCTGATTGTATTCTATTTCCGAATTCAAAATGAATAGTTACTTAAAAAATAATTTAGAGGTGAATTAATTGTAATCACTTATGTATATGAAGTGAAAATATTTACTAGCAGATCCAAACACAATTTGTATGAAAAAAATAAAAAAAATTTTAATATATAAATTACAGGTTATACATTAGCTAAGGTTTTAAAGACTAAAAACATTGAGTGTTATTTAGATTATTTTTACAAAAGTTGTAACAATTTATAGATAAACATGAAAAATTGACTTAATATTTAAAAATTGTGTAGGTTAATAATCGATCACAAAAAGAAGTGCAAAAATATACAACAATTCCAATACAACTTATTTAAAAGAAATGAGCAAAATAACTTTGTTTAAAAGAAACTTAATTTTGAAATTACATATTTCTAATTTACTATATAGCCCACTATATTTTCAATCATTATAACTTTAGGTGTCGAAAAGTTTATTAAAATAACTCGATATGTCATTACGATATGTTTTTTCATATTATTGTAAGAAAAACTTAGAATTAAAAAAATCTTTTTGTAGGTGTGTTTATTAATCGATAACAAGGTTTTATGTTGTTTGACAAAGTTTTTTCTCGCAATTTTGCTGAACAATTTAAATTTGTTACGAAACTTTTTTTAAAAAACGCATTATCTCAAAGAGAAACATTAACTCCTAAGGAAATACAAAAGTCACTGAATTTAGTTTCTTCCTCAAGTTCGGGTAATCTCAAAAATATTTGCATATAAATTTAATTCATAATTATTGAATGAAAATGTTTTTATAAATGTGAAGTTAAAATTAGGTGAAATAGGTACATTGAAATATATTATACAAATCCCCCCCCCTCTTTTTTTTTTCTTCTAAAAAACATAACATAGAAAAAGTAAAATTCTGAAGACATAGAATCCTTGTTTAGGCTCATGATATCACTCCCCAATATTTATTCTGTTTTTAAACCTATTTCAATATTCTCTACATAAATTTTATCTATCAAAATAATGACATGCATAAGTTACAGTTCGAACTGAATTTCTGGATCAACTATATTTACTCAGACTAGACTATTTTAATTCCACACTCGTTTATAGCGTTCACGCGCGTTTGGGATAAACAGATTTATCCTAACTTAAACTAATTTACCCTGGTGTGCTTGTGAAAAACTAGTTTACCAAGTTCAAACTAGTTTACCCAAGTGCGATTAAGATAAACTAGTTTTTCATATGTTAAACTTGTTAATCCTGGTGAGCTTAAGATAAACTAGTTTTTATAAGTCAAACTAGTTTTTCTTGATGCACTTATATAATATATTATTTTGACCTCAGCCAAACTAATATGTAATGAAATCGGATTTCGCTTCCCTCAAATACATTTCTCTTAGCTCTTTTTTAATATAATAAACTAAAATAGCTGATAGAAAATTTATACATCTTGACAACAGACAACAACTCACCTAAGAAAATGAAGTTCCGGAAGTCATCCTGTATCTCTATCATGTTGCTGATATGGATCCTCACAAAAACATTTTCTCCCGACATAAAATATGGGCCGGCAACTTTCCCTATAGTCTCCCGAAAATTGTGACGTCAGGTTTGTTGCAGCAATCTCATTTGGGGAGTAGGGGTAATTCAATCGGAGGCGTTTGTCTCTTGCCTGTGTAATAACTTCCGCCACCAATTAAGAGCTCCTGCAAATCGCAAGAGGGGGTCCCGGAAAAATCCGGAATCACCGCTCGTAAACTACTCACCCGGATCGGAACCCGCGCGGCTAATGGCTTGATTTGCGAAAATTGGTAGGGAAAATATGGATTGTATTTTGGAGGAAGAGCATGTATTTGTACAGTAACAGATCAATTTTTTAAAATAAAATGCGCAGTTTGTTAAGGGTAGGTGAAATCGGCTGCCAGTTATTAGTTCTCAGTATTTTAATTTTTTTCTTCAAAAATGTCGAATATTTTTGTTTGAGGAATGAAGAAGATGAACCCATAAATTAGATTTTTGATTGTCGTATTGGATTTTTCATTGCGGAAGAGTTACATGAGGGCTTCATTTCATCGAAACGTAGTTGGACCACTTATCAATGAGTTTGGTATTAACATGTACTTCCTTTTTTTTAATACAGAACAATTGGACTTTTTGATATTTTAACAGATTTAAAAGATTTATTTCAGATATCTAATTACTAAGACACGTATTTAGTTTCTTTTGGGTTCAAGATTATTTTGTTAAATTTACGTATTTTTTATTTAGATACAATAACGGTATAATGTGAATAGATGAAATAACTTTAAATTGCTTTTTGTAAATAATCCTTCTCTTTTAAACCTTGTATAAGAAGGAAATCAGAAAACACATCTTTTGAAATTGAAACAGAAAGACTTAATCTTTATGAGTGACACAATGCCAACGTTGAATTTAATATGTTCCCTTTTTTAAACTAAATTTCAACGTGATAAAGAAGAATTACGTATGCTCTTTTTTGAAGGTCAATGATTAACAGTTTGCATCTAATGAAGATGAACAATGGTTTGAGTTCTTTCTTTTATAAATAGTTTGTATTTTTATTTAGAAATGTTCGATTACTAGATTTTGTCATGTATACAAATATTCGAGAAATCGTTTCCGTATTTCCAAGAAAGAGAGTTAATTTTGTGCTTGTTAATTTTAAATTATATTTTTAAATTAAATTTGTACTTTACGATTTGTGTGTATATTTTAAATATGAATTTTAACGTAAGCTATCTAAAGATTAATTACAGCTATATTCAGATGTTTTATTATAATATGCAAATTAATTCTTAAATAAGATGTGTTTCGGATACTTTTAAGAATTGCAAGAGATTTAAATTTACACCACACGAAAATCGGAAATATTTCCGGCAATTAGTATTTCATCCTATGGGATTTAATCCATTTATCACCCTTATTTTTTCCAATCTTGCATTTATTTTGAACGAGCCTCGATCCTCACATATATTGATTAGATCTCTGGCATTTTTTCCTATTTTCATTATTTTTTCTTTGTTTCCTTCTCTGCGAAAAAGATTCTTTCCGTATTAAGGCATCAAATGTTTTCCTTTAATTAAACGGCTGCTTTATTTTGAAAAAAAAAAAAGGAAATTGTTCCAAATTGTCTTGTCGATTTTTCTATCAAAGAACTCCACTTTTCTCCTAGAAGCCTCAGTAAGAAGTGGGGAGGGAGTAACTTCTGCTTCATTTATATGACTCCTGGGCCATGAGTTCATGAAAGCTGCACTTGTTCAACTCATTAAGTCATTATGTGATAAGAGAGAAAAAGCGTAATGGGATCAAGGCCATCATCGAATTGACAATATGAATTCCGATCAAAGAGTGCAATTAAGTGCAATGGCAGAAGAAGGCAGTACGAATTTAAAATGGAAGTTAAAGAGAGCTGATATTAGCTTTTTATTTGAGATTTCAGTTGCAGGGGCGCTTTATTTGTGTTTGAAGAAATTAGTTGTTGGGCTTGTGAAAATATTTCTGTTTAAGAAAGTTTTATTCGTTTGTTTTTCCTTAAATTTTACATATTGAAAGAAAATCTCTTTGGATTATTTCAAAATTCTTTTATTTAAAAAAGTTAATCTGATATTATTTCATAATGAATATTATTTTGTCAAAACTAATGAAATAAACTTCAATGATCTATTTTTGGGATTACCTCAATCAACCAAGACATATCGATGCAATATATACATTTTTAAAGGTAGTAAAATAGAACAAAATATAATTGCAATTTTTTTTAAAAATATATTTAGTTCCACATCGCTTAAAATTAAACATCGATTTTCTTTTCAAGTGTTCTTTGTTTGTATTAAAGAAATTTAATCGCCAAATTCTTTTAACTTTTATCAAGCTCTATTTATTTATTTATTTATTTATTTTTTATTCATAACATTTTCTAACTAGCTTGAAACGTAATTTTGATTTGACATTGGTATTACAATAGTATTAGTACAAAGTACTCTTTGATAAAGATTAGAATTTGAAAAAAGTGGCAAGCAAAATCTTATTCTATCAATTTCAGATATTAAATCTATTTCCATCCAAGTTGAAAATTCGGATAATTACCAAAAATATTACTTCAAAGTGAAACAGAGAATAAACATTTAAAATAAAAATGTTGACATTTTTTAAAGATTTTCATCTCTCCTTAATTTTAAGTCCAGAGTCAAAATAAAGCTCGTTCGCCTTTCATTTCATTCTTTCAATTTATATAAATTTGAGGCGGGATATAAGAATATTAAAACCCACATTATCAATATTTAATCTTTAATATTTCTACAGCACTTTGTAATTCACTTTCCTGAAGTTTCATTTTTTCCCTTGAGATAAACATGGGTATCTTTTTCGACGTCCTCCGGAGTGGTGGAGGTAAAATTTACAACCGCAACGTGTGCTCACCGCAAAACGTCCTCATCGCCGAAATCCATCAGCTGATACAACATCCCAAGTCTGCAATAAAACCAAATCCCATCCAAACACGTACCTGGGGAGGGACAAAAAAACAATAAAATACCCCCTTTGAATTTCTTGTGTCCCAAGCAAAAAAGAAATATAATACAATACTTCAAACAGGCCAGCTAAGCTTCAGTAAGAACTGTCATGTCAAAAACTACTGGAGGAATATTACTCTTTTAGAGGAAATAAAGGGGGTTTGGGGATGGACAAAACAGCTATGAATCAAATATCCGGAGCTTCGATTTACTATTTGAGTGAAAACGATAGTAGAAAGTTATCGAGAAACCATCACTAATGGCGCTCTTGAAGCTACTTGATGACGTATGTCGAAACTACTACAAGTTGAGAGAAATTAAAGGATCTTAACTCTAGAGGTGACATGGAAATCTAAATACACTGTTTTTTAGTTTTTCTTGTGTGTTGTTTTAGGAATATCTCGTTTATGTCAAGGTTTTAGGATTTGAATGGCTGTGTTGTTTATTTTCAAGATTGAATTATCTTTGAAGTCTTGCGTTTCAAGTCTGATTATGTATAAAATGGCTTATAGCGAAGAATGAATCATTAGCAAAAACTGCAACTCGGTCAGTGAAATAAATTCGTTGTAAATAAGTGATACGTAAAATCATTAAGTTCATGTTGAATTAGCCAAATATAAGAACTCTTTGCTCAACTTGAAAAGTTTGGCATATTAGTTTTATCTCCTTTTGATGCAAAGTCAAAGATATGCAAGTTTTAAGTAGTTTTGACGCATGATATACAATTTATTTAAATAACAAATCTCAAAGCCTATGGTAAAATTATACAAATGCTGTTGAGTATTTTAATATTTATTAGGTCACCTTTTCACAGTGGGATACAATGACAAAAGTGTATTTTATTTAATAATGGGCTTTTTAATAAAATATAAGTTTTTATTTATTTGAAATATATGTAAAAGTGAATTCCACGTATTAACATCATTGAATTCTAAACATCTGAGTCAAATGAACCCCGTCCAAATTTGGTACTATTTTTTTGGAGACTAGCTGCTTGTCCATGCGTTTCAGAGACCCACTAATATGCTTAGAAGCTAGCTTTTGACACTTTGCGAACCAGACTAGCTTCATTTTCTAAAACACTCATTGCTACACAAACAATGAGAGTGGGATTTAGTTTTTCCCTTTTCTGTAAAGTTTCCCAAGTATGAGATAGATCACTTTGGTTCTGAGGAACAAAATTGTTTTCTGCCTGAAGTATTGAAACTGCTAAAGCAGTTTCGTGTTAATTATAAAATATTGAAGGTTTTATAACTTGCAATTAAAATCATGGGACAATATAAAAATATGAACTGAAATTAGTCATATATTTTCCAGCTCTTTTTTAAGAGAGACGCTCAACCAAAAATTGACAAATTTTTAATTATATTTTTTTGCTTTCAATATATTAATCTTCCAATAAAATAGTTTTTGCAAAAATATCAACTTTTTATATGCATATTCTGTCCTAACCACATTCATCTTATAAGAAGTATAAACTGTATAAATCTTTTTTTTACCCATTTGTTCTAATTGAAAAAATACTAATTATTTAAACACGAGTATTTCAGAAATAAAATTTAAAGTACATTAGTAACGGTAACTTTAATTAAAATATTTTTGAATATATGCATCTGTAGTTGAATGATGATAGATCCTATGTCCGAATCATATCAATACATATTTATATACAAATCACTTCAAAGTATTAAACGTTTCTATATTGTCTTATAGCTGTTATTAATTTGAAGTTTTCCAACTTTTTGTTTACCTAAACACTTCTAGTAAAAACTGAAATATTTCTTTTGACTATATAAAATGTATATCGATTATATTACTTTATAATAAACCTCTTAAAATGTTATTAATGGAAATATATATAAATAAGTTTTTAGTTAAAAACTCAAGTGAAGTGAAAAAAAATCAGATTTTAAACTATTTTTTATAATAAATATTCTACTTATTCCCTTTTAATTATTATAGAGTATAATTTTAGTTTGCATAGTCAAGCAAAGAGTTTGTCAAAAAAGATTATAAATCAGGAAGTAATTAAATGCACTAGCTGTGTTGGTAAAAACTTAACTTTACCTGATATTTTTTTTTTTTTTTAATAACTTTATATTTTTCTATAGCTTAATTTTTGAAGAGATACGATAAATTTTACGAATAAAAGATTTAAAAATTGAGTTTTTGCCTGTCGTAAATGTATTAGAAATCGTTCCTATTTTTAATGAAGTACAGATGTAACAAATATTTATATTTTTTAAGTTTACACAACTTTGAAATATGTGTCAGTGTGTTTTTAAAACTTTTGTCATAAGCGATGTCTCAAAACTTGAAGTGTTGAAACAAAACGAAATGTTTCCACGATCATATATTACATTTAAAAGTCTAAGCTCGTTACACAATCTTCTGTTTCTAAAGTACATATATTTCTTTTCGTTGAAGATGAAGTAGCTTTAATCACGATATATATAAATCGATAGATGCGGGATATATTCTTACTTTTAACGTTTCGATTGATTCACTAGAAATATTCTACGATAAAGTATGCTTTAGAGTGCTTTAATGTTTTATAGAAAATATACAAATAATTGAAATGAGTTTAGGTTAAGCTCACGTTAAAGATGAATATTGATATAAAAATATATGCAAATAAAATAAAATAAAATAAAATAAAATAAAATTAAATAAAATAGAATAAAATAAAATAAAATAAAACAAAATAAAATAAAATATCAGTTTAAAGCATATAAAAATATATGCTTTAAACTGAACTACCATTATTGAGTTTGGATATTTAAGACTGAAATTATGTATATTGGTTAAAAATGATATTTAGCGGAAGCTATGAAGTTTTAAATACATCATTAATGTTTTATGTAAGGAAGTTCAGTATTATAACTAATTAATTATTTAAATAACTTAAAATTTTCTGATGAAATACAGACCAATAAAAGGCCGAACACTTTTGCAAATTGTGAAAGATACAAAAACTTTCTCATATTGAAAAAAGAAAAAAAGAAAAAATTTCACAAATTGGTAAAATGCATTTATAGAAATATTAAAAATATTACCCGACTTTGAATAGGATTTAGATTATTAAAGAGATTTCAAATAAAAGCTTTAACCATTTTCAAATTAGAATACATATCATCCAATCAATCAAATGCATAATGCGGTAACGCATACTGAGAAAAATATTTACAAGGTCTTAGAAAGAAACATTATTTTATGACATTTAATTTTTTATAAAGAATTTTTCGTTTGTATGCACTCAAACTTTCCTATCTGGTCATGAACTCTTATTTATGTTTTACCGATTAAATTCTTCATTACACTGAAAGAAGTTCGTTAACTAGTACAGTTGGTTGGTTTTTTCAGATTATCTGGCGCCGTCAGCAATACGAGGGCTATAATGCACCGAAACATTCTTCATTTGACAAGCCAACATACATTTACAAACACCCATGCCTTACACTTGACTCGAACCCGCAACCTCGCGGTCTAGAGGCTAGCACGCTAACCACTATACCGTTTGGTCGTCCTTTTAACTAGTACAGATTGCTGTTAACGGAAGCCTTGTAAAGTAATTCAATTAAAACATATTTAGACAGTACAACCCCCACAACAAATTTCGAAATATTTTGATAGGCAATATCAATACTTCCGAAACCTTGTTTTGATTCAAGTATTTGTAATATTTGCTTACATACATACATTGAAAAAATTGTAAACGTTTATTTTAGATTAATTTACTTTGATGAAAAAACAAATTGCCAAAAGTAATGATAGACTAAAATTTCAAAGTTACTGTATAAATGAAAGTTTTTATAATATTATTGACACAATTCACTCGAAAACATGCTAAGTTCATTGTTCCAGAACAGTCCATGATGTATTTATGCGTATGCGTGCAATATTTTGTATTTTTTAATAAATGGATGATTGAAACAATTTAAAGTTTGTCAAAGATTTTTGGGAATATTATTTTCAAATGTGGTGTGCAGTAACGTTGATTTCCTTAAAAAGTTAAAAAAATATGCTATAGCACCACATAAAATGTGAAATAGAATATTGTACAGTTTTTGTTTCTTAAGTTTCTATAACACACAATTATATTTTCTAGGGCGTAAGGAAAATTCACTAAAATTTGGTGAATATTTAATCAACGCTTCAGGAACATTAGAAAAGTAAATATCTTAAAAATGAGCATCTTTCACCCTCGTGAATTTGCTCACTCGATGGATATGTGGCCTCGTGTGTCAAAAGTGCCGGGCTTAAATCCTGAGTTATTCATGGATATTCTTTGTGGTTCGGAATTAAGGTTAAGTTTTAGGCCTCAGCCTGTTTACGTGTTATTGTGAACAATACCATGTAGCTGAGTATACAAACTAACCAACTTAACGTGATTATCAAAATTAGGAAACACTCGCAAATTGATTTCTTTGAAATTAAATGTTATTTAATTGTTTCCAAAGTTCATGGAGATTTGATGAGGTGTATAATGATTTCTTATAAATGTCTGTCTTATTAACTTTCATTGAGAATTTTGAGAAAAAGAGACACTGTATCACTCTTTGCAGAACGTTGAAAAGAATTTATGTATTATATTTTAGATTCGCCTACAAACTCAAATTTAAATTCAACTACCACTTCTCCCTAACTTGGTTAGACTACAGGGTTTCTGATTATGCTCCTACTGTAAAATTCATCTCTCAAAAAAACAACTAGACGTTGTAAAAAAAGTCCGCCAAGCAAAATAATCAGTCAGAAAAAGTTGCGAAATCTAATGTTTGCCACCAAGCAGCCGAGTTTAGTTTCTTTGGGGTAATTGTACACAATGAATTAAATTGAGATCATGTTAGGCAATCAGAACTTGGCAGGCTAGATATATTTCGAATTGATTTAAGGTAGTAGTCTGGTAACTTGGGTTAAAAAAAATCGAAATTTTATTTTTTGCTTAATTTGAAAGTACAATGTCTTGAGAATATACTGTGAAAATTTCAGACAGAAATTCGAAATATTTCGGGAGTTATAACGAGTTTCCTAGAGCGCCTCGGAGTCCAACCTTTAAGGTCGACAAGCAGCTGCAACCGCTTGGACCCTTCTATTGTTTGCGCTTTTAGTATATTTAAGTTAAAATTCACAGTACTCTGTTAGTATTTGATCGTACGTTGACACGTAAGCATCTAAGATGGATATGAAAGGAAAAAAACGTGGTACGAAAAGTCCTGGAGATCCAGGCATTAAGCGAAAATTTCACGGTAATAGATACACTGCTGAAAAAGATGTAACATTTGTGAGCAAGTCTGCTGAAAAATTAAAAAATGAAGAAGATATTGAAGTAGCCATTGATGAAAGCTCAACGTACGCTCAACGTACGCTCAACGACGCGTGTGCTGTCGGGTTTGCAAAATCCTACAATAAATCTCGGATTGCAAAAGCGGAAAATGCCACAGCAATGTCATCGAAAGAAGCCCGAAAGAGTCGAAGAGCGGACAAAGTTGCGGAGAATGATGCCTATGAAGAGGATGAAGGCATATTATACGCTCCAGGCATAGACGATTGACGTAAGTATAAGTTTACTTATGAAAATTTGTTGTTGAACTTTAAACGCGTTTTTCTCAAAACATTGTTTTTCTGGTCGGCCCGGGTCCTAACTTTTTTTCTACTGAACCGATTGCTTTAAAATTTTAACAGGCTGTTCTACACACTTATAGTTCTCGTCGGTACTAACGAGAATTTTTTTCACCCCTAACTTTTTATTTTACAACCCTTTCTTTGCTAAAATAAAAGGACTTTTTTTTTCAAAGTCCGCCATTTTGTTATTTACCCTTGAAATTTAACTTCAGTAGTTCCGACCAGAATGACATGTCTATAGATTAAGAATAATCAAGAGTATTTGATTTCAGATAACATCAAGAGCCAAAATCACCCGGGCCACCCACGTGTATTTTTTTTGAGGTTCCAACTTCGAGTGACAATAATAATAGTAATAAACTATTAAATTTTTTCAAATAATTTTTTTTTTTATATTTTCAATATGTAAATAAAAACACTCTAAATATTCAAGATACTTCATTTTTATTTTCCTATAAAAAACCACCCTCCAAAGAAGTCATGAAAATAGGCATAAGTTACCAGACTACTACCTTAATTTCATTTGCTTCAGCTATTTTGCAACCATTGCACTGAATTGAGATTAATTAAAAAAAAAAAAAAAAAACTCTAGCCTGCCAAGTACTGATTGTCTAAGGGGATTCCCCCTAATAATCCCAATTTAATTCATTGAGTACAAGTTCCCCAAAGAAACTAAACGCGGCTGCTTGGCGGCAAACATTAGATTTCACAACTTTTTCTGACTGATCATTTTACTTGGCGGGCTTTATTTATCACGTCTAGTTGTTTTTTGGGGAATACCAATTCTTTTTGTTGTGTTTGTTATGTTCTAAATGAGTAAGATACGGCCAATGGATATTTTAGAGAGAAAATAATCATAGCGTCGCTCTAAGAAAAAAAATTGCGAAAGCGGCAGCACCATCAGATTAACATACTACTCTTTGTAACAAGAGTGACAATAAATATCATGATTAAATATCGTAGAAACATTTAGGTTTGCAATTAAAATCCTTTCCGTTACTTTTAAGAAGAAATCTTCCTTGCCACAACAAGGAAAAAGTTTCAGAATCAAAAATATGCACATCAGTACAAAAACATGCAATTATATACTAAAAATAAGTAATTATAAGAAGTAAGTAAAACATACAAACAAAATACTTGCTTTTTATGCGAAATTGAGGATTACCAGCTTTTGCATTTGAATAAATATATAAAAAAAATGTGTCTCTAAACAAGTTCGCTTTAAGTAAGACATTCATCTAGCTTTAGGGGTGGAGTCCTTAAGATATTAGGCTAGTGATCATAAGGTGCGTGGTTCAAATCCAAACAGACACCTAGAAATTTTTATTTTAAATTGAAAGTCGTTTTCTAAGCAAAAGATAAAACACGTGTTTTCAGAACTTTGATAAGCATGCAATTTAATTGAAGAATAAGTAATTTTTATTTTTTCGAATTACAACGTTTTAATAGTTTAACTAAAAGTATCAAAGTCACTTTTTGAAATTGAACAAAAGATGAATATACGAAATCCGTTGAACCGTTTTACTCAGTCATTACCTTGACTAAAATACTCAAATTTCTGGAATTATTTATGGGGGGGGGGGGGGTACAGACCCTCTTACTCATTCATTCATACACAAGACACTTCCTTTGATCAGTCTGAGAGGAATAAAAAAGACAATTGTTTGAATATATTCAAGTGTTTAAGCTGTAGGCCAGGCTAAAATTTCAAAGCATCAGGATCATTCCCGGGAGGGGGGGGGGGGGGTCAGACCCTCCTACCCATTAAATCGTACAAAAGCCACTTCCTCTTATCAACCTGAGGATGATAAAAAAATTAATCAAATAGTTTTGGCTTTAGCCTTGGCTAAAGTTTTGGTTACAACTAGAAGAATCAGAAACAGAATAAGAAGAATCAGAAGAACAAATTTCCGGTGACTTCGGTGATTTTCAAAGGATTTTTTTTTCTATGCTCCCTTGTTCAATGGTAGCAATTATGTTGTTATTTTTCGTCTACTCACCTGCGGCAACATGATGGGAAAAAATCAGGGTTCTAGCTATAACAGAAGCTGAGCTGTGAGGGGTCGAAAACGGGCCTAAGCTCTGTCAACATAATATACACTTGCATTGCTACTTTGACATCGGACTTGGCGGCGAAACATGCCGCGTTTCTAGATTTCTACAGCAAACTATAAGCTTTTAAAAAGTAATAATATGATCCATAACAACAAAGAATTTATTATAAATCCTTTATATGCATTGCCACTTTTCATATCCATTATCACAGCGACGATTCTGTAAACAGCGTGTGTTTAGTGTTTGCATAGAATTTGAAATATCAAAACCCTTTTCTATCAACAAAATGTGCAGCAAACTACGTTTTAAAATTTATTTATTAAAAATGAACGTGAATTTAAACACTTGCATCGTAATATAATTTATGTATTAATTAATTAATTAAATAATTTCGTCAACAGAAAAGAGTTTCTTCAATAGTCAGTTAAATACTATTTTAGAGTGACTGGATGACGTCAAGCTTTTATTAGTATTCCGTAAAAGCGACCTTTTATGTCAGTTACAGCCTCAAAACTTGATAGAATGCATTGTCCTCGACATCGAATCTATCTGCCAAGTATCAGCCCAATGGGATGACGGTAAAGAGGTAAATTAGGCCTCCATAGATTTGCCCGCCATCAACAAACATACCCACAAAATTGAAGTTAATATAAAGGGTTTAAAGAGAGAGAAATCGTTTTAATTTTTTGTTTGTAGTGTTTCATTTTATAACTTCATTTTAAGTATGAATAATGAGGTTTCAAAATACAACTTTTATGGTCTCGACTATGATTATAATTACATTCTAGAGGTTCTATATTGTGAATGTGATTTTCTATAAATCAAAGACCACCAGGAAAGGCAGCATTAATATTAAAATAACATCCCAACTATACAAGGTAATCAGAAACGAATATATTTCCTTATTATCGGTGCATTTTAGAATAAAAATTAAGCACATTTGCGATTAATTCTGGGGAGTTACTGAGGAAAACATGGATCGAAATATTTTCTTAAGTTGTACTCTTTTTAAGTAGCACGACGAAAAAACTCGATCTACAGACCTCAAACGTACCAATGACACTAAATAAATTAAGTTTTGCTTGCATCATAATTGGAGACTGCTTTGACATCAATTGTAAATGGAGACACATGATTCATTTTAAGTTTCATTTAGTAATCGTATTAAAATATATCGTTATTTTAAAAGTTGGAAACAAAATCTTCATTGAATATGGAGGATATACAGTAGAACAAACCATATTCCGGGATCATATATTCGAAGTTTTGGTATCCCCTTATTGAATGTGTTTAATTACCATTTATATTTTCAAAAACATATTCCATGATTCATTTTTTTCATGATTTTTTTAATTCGCACTTTTGATTTAATTTTTGGAAATATTGTCTTCTGTTTCAATTTTCATCAGTTTTTCAGGCTCAGCCTAATGTCTCGAATAATGATTAATAATTTTGGAAATTCTATTATTTCTTAATGCTCTTTGATTTCATTAATGAATGTACTGATATGGACCTCATTTTTAATAAATTTAAGTGAAAAGCTGTCATAAAAGTGACACCCAATGTTTAAAAGTAAATTTCTCGAAAACCATTACTAATCTGGGATTGAAACAACTTGTACCTTTATTGAATATTCAATGCGATTTGGAATATTAAACAAAAATATTACCAGAATGAGACGCTTTAGACACTTCTGAAAGTATTGAATTAAATTAGTTACATTTTATTTTTTAGCAAGAGACAATGAGACATCATAATAACTGAAAACAACTCAAAGCTATATAAATTTAACGTCTTTTATGAGATGTTTCAAGAGAACACTGCATGGAAAATTTCATTGGGTATCTGTTAAGCGTTTCTATGGCTTGTTCTTACACTCTTGTGTATTAGTCAGGTTACCTTAATATAAGATGAGAATAATTTAGCAACTTCTTTAAACATCAGTCAACTTTTTATGGAAAGTCAATGAAAAGTTCGCATTTATAGATTAGCAAGTGTTAAAAAAAATCTAATTATTTTATATAACAAGTAATTGTTTCATTAAATTTATATCAGAAAGAAAACTGTTTATATCTTAATTAATTTTAAATGTCCTTAATAATATGAACTCGCATCTTTGCGATTACATTTACCAATCTCATGTTGCTTAATTTGTTTTCTATGCTGATCGAATATATATTATTCTTGGAAATGATTGCACCAACCCCACTAAATTAAAACCGTACTATATTTTTCGATCAGACGATGCCAAGATAATGTCACTGGAGATCACCGGATGTTTTATCTAAGAATAAGTAAAGAGACCAACTCTTGCATTATTTCACAATGTTTGCTGACGAGAAGATGGCTCACGTCATAACTCTATCGCGTTTTCCTTGGACGTCATTCTAAATATAAACTGTTAAAATAGGAATTCTCTACCATAAAACAGTTGTTTATCTCTACTGTGCAATTCAAAATATGGGTCCGATAACAAACGAATATAACCATTCAATGAGCAATGATATACTGAAGTCAAGATTTATGCAGACTAGTATAGGACAGCTCAAGTACTTGTTCACAAACCATACAGTGTAATGAGCTTAGCATATTTTTAAATAAAAAGGAATGAGGTTCGCTTATTTTTATATGAATATCTTCCAAACCATTGAATGGGTCATTGTGACCTTCTGATACTCTGATTTGGTACTTAGATCTCTGACATAACTCCGCGTTATTTCTTTTTTTAAAAATATTAAGAATTTTCTTTTGTGTCTCCTCACAGTTAAGAAGTGTAAATGTGAATTACGAATGTTCTGGTTTCGGTGGACTTTCGATTAACGAATTCCACGAGAACTGTATTATACAAACTTTAAATGTCCACCTACTACGCAGTATGCATCGTATCTTTGTATCATTGTTCATTAAATGATTACAGTAATTTGTAATTGGTGCAATAAATTTGATTTCAACCTCCCTGATTTTAATAAATATTTTTCAAAAAACTGAATTCTAATTAAAGTACCTCACTCAAAATTTCGAAATGAGCTGGAAATTATTTATTATTATTAATTTACTTATTATACTAGATTAAAATTTATGGACAGTTATAAAAACATAAATGCAGTATACTCCAATTTTTCAAAAAGTGCAGTTTTTGACCAATATTGAAACACATCTTTAATTTATTCTCTGTACCATTTCTTCCGAAACAATTATCCCAAATAAATCGAAGTTAGGATTTACTTAAAAATTATTATTTTCATCCCTAACCTGAAATATTTCTTTATTTTATTTTTTCTCTAAAAGCAGCTTTCGTCTTCTTTAAAAACACGATGATGCATTGAATTTTTTCACACATTTTTTTTATGAAATAAATTTGTGATTTTCGTTAAGAGAAAGTTTTTGGCTATATATATACTTATATCTCCTAAAAAATTGAGTCAGTTGATTAATAATAAACAATCTATACTTAGTAAAATGCAATCAAGTTTTTAGTTGAGTGCAATGTTTATATTGCACTCAGCTTTACACCCTCAGGGAATTTTTTTTAAATAATCTTCTCCGCAACATCTAACAATTCATTGAAGGAAAAAAAACATGTTTTTAAGAAAAGAAACACGTTTTTGTTAAGCTTCAATCTTATGTTATCCGTTTCACATTTCCCAACAAACAGAGTCAGCTGATCAACCTTTTCATAATTCATCCATGATTCCCAATGGAAATGAACCCACCTGAATCGGGATCTATCTGAATCTGGTAAAAGCAGCAGCAGCAGCAGCAGGCATTGGTGAAGAAATCTGTCTTCCCTCTCCCACAAGCAGTCCTAATTACACATGATCAGCAAGTGGTTTGAGTACTAATTCCTAGGCAGCAAGCGAATCAGTTGCCGAGTAAATAGGATGTGATAGCGAGATATACCGCCGAGATTTGTAGTTCTCTTTCCTATTCGATGACCATACAAGAGTACTTAATTTTTTACCAGGTACTCTTATCTATTTATTGGGAGCACTTTCCTAAATTGCAGTTCGAATACAAAGCAAGCCCATTATTACAAAGTGAAAACTTTTGTAACCACTTTGAGCTTCAAAGATCACGTTTTCGGATCTCAGCCGTTTATATGGTTTTAGAGTTCCTGTAGATTGTAGTCTGAAGAAAAGAATTGCTTTGTAATCCCTTTACAATGAAGGGAGCTTTGTTTTTGAAACCTGAATTATGTATCATGTGGGGTCGTTGGATGTTTAGAGTTGGCTATTATATAGAATTTTAAATTTTATAGTTAATACATGTGCAATGATGTTAAGACACTTGGTATTTAATAATTTTTATACTTGCTTCTTTAATATCTAACTATTTTCATAACGATCGAATTATATGCATGTTCTTTTAGTTCGGTTTCAACTTTAAAGACCGCATTAATATAAAATATAAGATGAAGTTACCTGCCGATTCAGGCTCATGCAAAAAAGGGTTCTTGTAGTTGTAAACCATGAAATAAATATTTTCGATAAACAAGAGAGTTTTGTTTATTTACTTATAAAATCCTAAATGATAAGCATTTTTTCTATCATTACATGGTGTCATATTGACTTTGAAAACAAACTTAAGTTTATATTAGAAAAAAAAATTTAAAAAAAAAATACGTAAATCTTATTTCCATGTTTATTTTCTGGACGCATTTCTGTATCTACTAATTTGTGGTTTGCAGAAATCAATATGGAAAAAGTTTTCTTGGAAAATTCAAAGATTTTGGTAAACAAAAACTTCAGTTTGGCAAGACGGGTAATATATTTGCTAAAAGGCTGCATTATTTTTAACTTCAAAACTGAATCGTCATAAAAAAAAAAGTCATTTTGGAAAAGCATCAACACTGATAAATGTTTTTGGCTGAGGAAGTCATTATTGAAAATTAATGTGAGAGTTTGTTTAATTAATTTGATTTATAATGTTGTGGTTTGTTAAAAAAAATCTCCAAAGAATTAATCTTTTATTTTTGGTCCAACGATTTTTTTTATAATTTTTAAATTTTTTTTTTAAAATATTAACACAATAAAATATCATAGATATGTTAGTTTTTAGAACTCTCGTTTCAAAAGTAACTCAAATTTTTTCATGTTAAGTTAAAATGTGTAATAATCACAGACTGCATGTACTTGAAGCTGGTTGAACGGCATAAGAAAATACGGAAGTTAAAACTAACTTATGCCGGCCTTCCGTTTTCAGGTCCATGCAATGTCATTCTGTGTATACTTTAACTCAAAATTAAAATTTTTGAATAGAGTCACTTTTGAAGCAAGAGCACGATATAAGTTCAGGTTAGATTTTTTTTTGTAGGGTGAGGGTTCGATTCCCTATGTCTGTAATTTAAGTAAATGCTATGTTTATCGTGTCTTATAGACATGTCGATTGACAGGTTGGCTAGAATTTTTAGATTTCTTTCCACTGTCAGTTTTCTTTGAAACACATCGATTTAGAAAATCTTTTCTTAATGTTTACACTGCTATTAACAGCCCAGATGTTAGTAAAATATATATGCATGTTAAATTTAGGGTGACTATAATTAAAGTTCAACTTTCAAACATCTGTAAATTGAATCCCAGTCACAAATGACCTAAAATTGGACCTGAATATACACGAAGAAAGGAAAATTGTTTCAAATTGTGTATTCCAAATCACTTCCCCCTTTCTCGTACATATTCAGGTTAATTTTCAGGTCATTCTGACCAGTGTTTTTTTTTAATTTATTTTTATAGCTGTTTGAAAGCTGAACTTTAATTATAATCACCCTGTATTTTTCCATTAAATAAATCGGATAAAATCAAACCCTTTCATCAGGGAAGTTCACATTCGGTCAAGAATCCCCACGGCCTTTGTGCATCCCGGTAAAAATAGCGAGAAAAATCGAATCCTGTGGCAGTCAGTATCGGGGCAGTTTGTTCATTGTACCCGATCATAGGGGAGAGATAAATGAGTGCCGGGTAGATAGCTGCGGTGGGAACAATATCACCCCGAGATCAGTTCTTCGCTTGATAAAGGACGAAAGACCTGAAAGAAGAGACTTCGATAATCACTCCCCACAATATCGGGTCGCCCCCTACCATCCAACCTCCCCCGGTTTGCCTCAAAATTGGACTATTGACCGCCACTGACTGCTGACTTATTTGGTACGAAGTGTCCTGTCTTGGACGCTATTACACTTAGAGTTAGGTGAAGAAACAGGTTGAAACAATGAAGTTGGATCCTTTGTCTGGCCCTTGAAGAAATTTGTTGGAGTTTTTCAGTTAGATTGTCGCAGTTGCTGAAGTAAATGGAGAAATTGTATGTGAGAGGTTTTTTATAAGTTAGTGTTAGTTATTTCTAGATTGTTTGGTTTAATATACGCATTAAGAATGGTAAATTTAATAGATATTTTGTATACATCGGTTTCATCATTCATTTCCCCCAAATTAACTTATATACTGGAAGTAGTATTTTAAAAGAGTTATTGGTGATTATCTTTTATCAATAAAAGGTTCAGTTAATGCTATATAATTCATGTACCATTCTTAAAATTACTTATTAAGTTAGTTTCGTAGACAATTCACACGAACAGTTGAATATTTTTAATTTTCTGATCAATTTAACACCAAAATTTTTAAAATAACGATTTAAATTTTCAAAACTAGCAATTTTTCTAAGAAATATCCATTTATGTTTTGAAAGTTTTCAGTAATAACTACTTTTCAAAGAAGAATTAAAATATATCTACACAAATTAAACCTAAATTCTCATGTCTTTTTCTAGATTTAGTTTTAAATAACAATTTAAAGCTCAACATATAAAAAATATCTGTCCATAAAAATATTAAACTTTGCCTTATATTATTGAATATTGTCTTAGAGATAGAAAATCTAACTTTTAGATAATTCTCTTAGCAAAAAAAGAGCCAAAAAAGGAAATTATGTTTCTTTCTAGACAGACATTACAATCAGATTAATTGAAATACTACAAAATGACTCACCTATCCTTTAAACATCTCACAAGTAACCGCCCTAGTTAATTGCGCTAGGTGTCAAACATACGGAGTTATTGCATCTCGAGTAATCCATTAATTGTAAACTGTCTGTATGACTGACGACTCTTATGTTATTACGAATGATACCTTTTCAAAAATCCTCACATTACAGTGATGTATGAACCCCAAATCCTATCTCTCTAAGAACAATAGAATCAAAAGTTAAGATAACCACGTACAAATCTTTATGAAAAACATAGTATGAATCTAATTATTTGTAAAATACAAATTTATACTTGACAGTTTGTCTTTTATACCTTAACACAATGATTTTGAATTCAAATATATGCCCTTTTGTTGAAATTAAACAATTGCTAGCAACGGTGGACTTATGTACTAAACGTATCAACTTTAATTAAATAATATTTAGAATCTAACTGGGGATGGAGGTTTTCTCCTAGGTATAAGCATCGAGGAACCGACATTTGGTTACCTTTTTAAAGAAAATTCAGGTCATATAAGAGATAAATAAAATTAAGAGTAAATCCATACCTATACGGAACAAGCCTTTTAGGGTTGTAATTTGGTTACTTGTTATGGAATATAAAAAATAATCACAAAAATAACAGTACATTTTAAAAATTGATAGTTCACAAATATTTGAGGATAAGACGATACAGTTTTCAGAGAAATGCTCAGATTTTTCCATCACAAATAATAAATAGTTTAGCCCTTATCAACAGATGGCACTGTAGCTATCTGTGAGTAACTGCGCAGTGTTAATTAAGATGTTTAAGGATTTCTATCCGAGTTTCAATTAATCTATGAAAATGGCATCGCTCTACTCTCACATCAGATATTCTATTACTTTTAAAGTACCATGTATTTATAAGGGCTTTATTGTATTGGATTGTCTTACTCTCCTTTACGAGAAAAACGCACGATACTTAAAAAAATATTGTATCACTCTACAAAGTAATTCAAAATGTGGGTCCAATCAAAATTATAACAAGGGAATTAAATACTCTAGAAAACTATTTTCATTATTAAATTTAAGTTATTTAAATTAATCTAACCCCATATTACGACAATCATACGTTTATAAAAAGGTTCACTAAAACAGATACATTTATTTAAATTAACCTATATTAAAACATATTAATATTATGCTATAGAATTAATATTTTATATCAAAGAGGTTCTAGCTCAGGTGTGAGTGGCTCGTTATTAAATCAAGTTTCAAAGTGCACAGTACAATTTAAGGATCTGTATTTGACAATGTTATGGCACAGAATAGCTTTTATGCAACTTTTTTGCTAGAAATTTCAAAACAACTAAGCCAATTTTTGCTTGGGTGCCATTCTACAGGGATTGAATTTAATTTCACGTACAAAAGAGCAATTTAGTTTTCATTGTAATGCATTTCACCACTTGTTTCGAAATTATTCTTTTTATAAATGCTGTGCTAATAATTAAGTTTCTTGTGCTTTTTTTGTCAAAATGCTTCACGCCAGCTTTCTCGTTGAGTTATACCATCGAGTTAACGCTTTTGTGTATATTATAACATTGAATTTGCTTTTGAAAACCTTTAAAAATATAAATAATGGTTTAAAATGTCTATAATTAGATGTAATACAAAAAAGTATTAAAATTTTAAATTATGAAACAAAAATAGTCACCGGGGGTTAATGAAGTTTGATGAGACATCATAAAGCAATTTACATATAAAAGTAGCATTTTAATAACATCGCTAAGGAATGCATCTACTTAAATCCTACTGCTACGTGTTTACTATTCTAAAAATCAAAAAATCACTAACAGGGAAAACTTACCTTAAAAACCTTAAATGCATGAGCTCCACTTTTAAAATTGTTTTAAATCAAAAAGTAAAGAATGCGTAGAAAACTACTCATTTTCTTTACGTTTAAGGTTTTAATATAATTTTTTTTAAATTTAATAATGTTCTTTGTGCTTTGCTTAATTTTGAAAGGAGAATTAAAATAACTAATAGGACTATAAACAGCATTAAAATTAGGAGCCTGAGTATTCCCAGTGAATTTTACTGTAAAAACTTTATCAACTTGCCACTGCATTTATTTTTTACTTATTATTTTTTTATAAGTCAAAAAATTTAAAATTTGTAGAACACTTTTCACGATATAAATCTTGCAGAATTTCAAAAAAAAAAAAAAAAAATGGTGATTAAGCCAGAAATATCAGTAAAAAGGAATATGAAAAAAAAAAAAAACCTCACATATTATTAATTGCTAGTAAATTCCTATTTGAAAACTCAAATCCAATGAATTTGAGCAGTTATTCCATTTTTTAGTAAAATTAAAAAAATAATTAATAATAAAGAAAAGTTCTAACATTGAATTTTATTATGCTTCTTAGTGGCCACTCAAAGATCCTCTATGGTAGTTTTGGATCTCTTGCCAGAAAAGCATTTGTTCTTCTTGAATGTACTTTATAGTTTTTCTTAGGTCAAGCATTTTACTTGCCATAATTGGGATGTTGAGTGCCAGAACAGACCATCCAATAATATTATTTTTCATGTTTCTATCCCGTTTTTTCTAATTTAAGTAAGTTCAATCTTCATTTAAGTTTGTTTATTTGATGGCCAACTAAGTTGGCTATTAGATAAACTCCATTTTATTTATTCTGGTATGAATGGAATTGAAAAAAAAAAAAAAAAAAAAAAAAAAAAAAAACGTGGTAGAAATAGAAGAAATTTAATCGTGGAATGGTCCGTCCTGACGCTCAACGCCTCAATTGTTCTTTTGGTCGTCGCTGATACAGTGGAGAGTCTTAACTTTTTTCAGTATTTCTCAAACAAAATTTATGCTCCGTTAAAATACCCTGTTCATCCTCTCTCTTCTCCAATTGAAAATAAAATATTCTGCAAATCCAGTTCAAAGTTCGGTTGATCTGTTCTATTGTTATATTGAAAGAATTTTGAGATGTATCCTTTAATGTTAAATATATTTACAAGTTACTATTCTACGTTATATTAGCTTTCATTTGACACCAAGAACATAAATATGTGAATAATCGATTTGGTTTATTTATTTTGGAAAGGGCATGGTTGCCTTTATTCACATGTAAGGTTTAACTTACCCCAAAAATTTAAAGTTTCAAATTTCGCATATTTTCCAGGGATCCAACTTCAACCCAAAATTTGCAACCAAACTTTTTTGTGTAAGAGACCAGCTTACCAAATTTCAAGACTGGTAATGTAGAAGATATAATGAACGAAGTATGAGGAAACCTCACTCGTTAAAGGAGAACAGCGAAATTGATGTTAAAAGGGGTATTCTGCACAGATACCCCTTCTAACATCATACAAAACTTTGCTGTTCTGCTACAAAGTGGTTACGAATAGCAGAATATAACACCAAACGATGTGTATGCCTTCATAAAATCGTAAATCTAAAAAAAAAAAATAATAAAAATGCTTTCAAAACTGTAGAAGCTGTTCTTCTAGCAAGGAACAATTTTTTTACTAGAATTTGAAATATTTAGGTATTCGAATGTTATTAACTGACTGTTGATGGTTTAAAGCGTATTAGAAACTAAAACTTTTCCCTTTTCCATCTTAAATGCAAAGTAAAAAAATATTCTTTACTGTTATCTAAGTTTAATAACAATCAATTACGAAGAAGAATTAAATTGGAAATGCTTGGTAATCCCAAAACAACCAACCATGATGATAGATTTTAATAATAGTTTGTAACACCAATTGGCAATGATTTTGCAACACTTTTTTTAGTTAGAAATTGTTGGTCTATATTTATGAGGAAAACGCATTTGGAGTTGAAATTATGTTACATGTTTTAATAAATACAGGATGCTCAAAAAATAACAGGACACTTGAAAAAAATATCATACACGATTAATTGAAGGTAGAACGATGAAGTTGTCACAAAAATGCTCCGAATTACGTTTTTCATTAAAAAGAAAAATAGTTTCATTTTTATCTACTGATCTCACTGTTATTTAAGATCCCAACAAACCACACGATTGATTAAATAAAACATATATAGGCTGATAATAATATAAGTTCAACTTTCGAAAGCTGTAAAAATATAACATTGGTCCAAATGGAAATGGTCCTGAAATTCGACTTGAATATACGCGAAGAAAGGGGAAATAGTATGGCATAAGAAAGAAAAATATTCGAATAGTTTTTTTTTTTTTTTTTTTTTTTTTTTTAATGCCAAGCAGTTTCCCCGTTCTTCGGTTACATTCAATTCAATATTCGGATCATTCTAACCAGTGGCTCTTTTTTATAGCTTTTTGAAAGTTGAACTTTAATTATAATCAACCTGTATTTGATAGCTTAATGGATACAATGAACGTTCAAAAAAGTGTTAGTAGTTTTCAATAACATACTTTAAAAAAAAAAAAAAAGAGGCTTGTAAATATAGACAATATTAGGAAAGTGCCTATAACCTATAATTCCGTCAAGATCCATACAATTTTAACACTAAATATGGAAAATATATAAAAATCGAATTCCTTTAGTTGGAATCTTCAAAAACTTCGGAAACTCATCCGATCCATTAAATAAGTAATTTACAATTCCCTCGAAATCCATACGATTTTAACAATAAATATGGAAAGTATAATAACAAACAATTTTTCGAAATCCTTCCTTGGACAGCTTTCGAAAGCGCATGTGATCTATTAAATAAGTACCACACTTGACATCCAAACAGATCAGCTAAGTGTCAGAACCCTTCACTGACACCGGGCCACTCCTTGCAAATAATACAGGCAGCTTAATACAACGAATATTAGAACAATCGCTATGCCTTGCTCCCAACAATTCCATCGAGATCTGTACAATAGGAACAGTCTCAAGAGACTAGGCAAGCAGAGATACTGACTTCACAACTCGCCCCAGGCTCACTTCCGTTCCTAAATTGGATTACAATCAACTCAAGTTTTATGCGAGTGTGCTCTATTAATGGACGATATCCACTAGATTGCCAGCCCACATTTTAGCGCTGCGGGAAAACGTTTTGGTTCACTTTCCGATCAGCACAATTTGTGTCTTTGCAGTAACAAGGGCTGGGCTATAATCAGGAAAAAGTATGACAGCGTAAGGGGTGAAGGGGAAGAATATGAAGGGTATAGACGTGGCTTGGGGGTGGTTCCGATTCTCAATAGTTATGGTTAATTGCTGTTTGACTTCGAATAATCTTTTGTTTTCTTTTCGGTGGAACGGGTAGGAAATTAAAAAAGTACCTTGTGAATTCTTGTTTGTGTAGAGATAGATCATTGGGAAAATGAAGTTAGTTAGATTTATTTCGTGTCTTGTATTACACTGGTTCTTTGTATATTTTAATTGGATTTTGCAACATAGAGCATAGTTTAATAAATATTTTAATAAACTACCAGGTACTTTATGTAAAATTTGGTACTAATTATTTATGAGATTTTGTTGACAATAACATTTCTCAAAGGATGGAATTTTTTATATTTTATTCATCATTCGTAAAATTTTATTTTGATGTGTTTACGTAATATAGCTTAGGGTGATTAAAAGAGTATGGCTGACATGTTAAAGAAAGTTCATTTGTTGATAAAAATGAGTTTTGAAACATTTGAAAAGTACAATCTGGTAAGATGGCTACTTTTAAAAGTGAAAAAAATCCTTCCTACAAAACATTTTTAATAATATATCAAATTTAACCCATTGGTGGTCATGCACGTATATATGCGTCATTTGATCCTCAGTTTTTCCAGCAATACACAGCATTTTTAAATTTATAAATAAAATTTAAAATAACATATTTTTTAAATATTTTTATTAGGATGTTAGTTTATAACCTATCTAAAACATATGAATAAAAAATAATTAAAAAAAATAATTTATTTGAATTAGAAATATAATTGAACATTTTTTGCAGGGAAAATAACTGTAGAATTTTGCCTATTTCCTTGACCGTCAGTATGTTTTAGTATTATAAAAATATACTTAATAATGAAAAAACATTTAAAAATAATGGCATAAAAACATGTATTGGACTGTATGACATGATAGTTGTTCTAGGTAGCACAGGTATTGACCAATGTCGAAAATAAGGGATTTGAGAAAATTGGTCCAACTTATCCCGAAAATGCTGCAACTCGATCATCACTCCAAAATACACAATTAAAAAAAAAAAAAAAAAAAAAAAAAAAAACATTTTAAAACCATCAAAAACATATTTTTATCCCTCTGTCCTTCCTTCTATTTTAAAACTCTGCATCAACATTTTGAAACTTCCAGTATATTTTCCACACCACTGGGCGAGATAGGACGAGATCTGTAGAAACGGTCAATCTACAAAGTTTTACATCGGTATGAGCCAATGCTGAGTGATGCTGGCAATAGTATTTGTTCTACTGGGGGTTATTCTTGGTTTTTATAATTAAGTTTCACTTTCAAATGGCTACGAAAGAAATACAACTGGACAAAATGTTATCAAATTTGTCAATAGTGCACAGGAAGTCATGAGATTTTATTTTCCAGAAAAAAAAATTGTTCAAAAACCCATCACCAGGAGAAAATTGTTTTATGTGTAATAATGTTAATGAAATAACTCATGAAACGTCCGAACAAAACTTGAAATCCTTAAAAATCATGGTCAGTATTTATAACATTTGTGAATTTAGGGTCATATATAACATATTTAAAGAAAAAGTTGGAATATTTTACTTACCTTTAAAGAAAATGACTGTTGCGTTGGCGCAACGTCAGCGTAAAACCGAGTTAAAATCGGCGGTTTTCAAGAATTTCATATTCCGTTAATGTTGAATATTCAACAACTGTAATTAACCGTAGGTGATATTTAAAGTTTTTTTTCAAAAATATAAACTTTTGGTACTATGTAAGTACATACATTTATTTAATATGTCTTATTTTGTATGAATATATTGACTATATTCTTGGTGTAAAGCCACTTCACAACCATTACAGCGATATATAGTTTGACCGTGACAATATTTACTGCGAAGTCTTTTATTGTTAATTGATCGTATAAGAAAATATCCTTTTTGATTTTGTACTGCCAAAGAAAGGCTTAGTTTGCTTGGTCTACCAGAAATTGATCTAACAAAATCCATCATCACAAAAACCATCACGTGATGCAAGGGTCCAAGCTTTATAACCGAATCTTACAGGTTTTCCTTTTAGGATCATTTTGAAGAATGTTTTCCTCAATAAGGAATCATTTTTTCCTTTATACTTAGCTCGTGCGCAAATATTTGAAACTATTTAAATTTCTTATTCAACAAATTTCACTCTTGTACTCATTGTCAATTTATCATTTGTCATTTTTGTCGATATTGATGTTATCTGCCTTGTGCAAATTTTGTTTTATATTCCTGTACTGAATGCGTGATATTGACTCCTTAACAAATGGGACAGACACATCTTTATATAATGACCAATACATTTCTTTTAGTGGCAATGTATGGTATCCAGTAAGAAGAAGTAAACCAATAAACCTTTTTAGGTAACTCTAAGAAGCAAACAAGTCAGTAACATTATTTTGCTGATCATATATATTAGTTTGATTAATGAGCAATGCATAAATTCCAGAGTCAAAAAACTTATCGAAAATTTTCTCAAAATTTAAATTTTCTAACTCTCTTTTCAGTTTTTTCACTTGGCGATGTTTCTTCATTTTTTGGTATCGATGTCTATATAGGATCTATTTTCTTCCATTTCAAAGGCTCATTTTTTTTTTTTGTCTTTGTATTATCCATATTATTTTGGTCCTTATCTTTCCTATTTGAATGTAATTCAACCTCACCAGAAATGTCATTTAGTAAAACGTTCAAGTTACTTATTACTGTATTGACAAATTCACTGTCAGTAACTTCGAAACTTCTGGTGAAATAATAATAATGTCCGTTTCATTGTCATCTGAATCAATGGTGTAAAAAGTATCCAGAGCTTCACTAAGCGTAAGATAGTGCTTTCGAGATATTTCAAATCAAAATGAAGCAGTTATAATCACACGCTGTGAGAAGAAAGCTCAGAAAATGTTGACCCTCTTTTCCGCTGAAGATGCGCAAGAGCAACACTAGTATTTCCAACATCGTAGCTCGAAGATGAATTCATCAAAACATTTTTTATTTGCGTGTGACCTTCAAGTGAACTATGGAACTATGAAATGTTATGTCTAATAAAAAAAAATTCCCTTGTTTCTTTTTTTCAGAATCGATTTAGCAATGTCAGTCAAACTTACCGTATTTCGGAAAAGTTTAAGTTATTATTTATGAGAAAACAATAAGCTTTAGAAGAATTTTTATTGCTTGAAATTAAAGTGTGTAACCTTACCAATGAACATACCCCTCGAAATATTAGTTTAAAATTGATTAAATATTTATTGTAGTTATGTTTTAATAATATTCCCCATAGGTTCTCCTTTGGATTCATGTCAGGACATTGGGCTGGCCAGTCCATAACAGTTACTTGGTTTTGTTGAAACTATTGCATTGTAGAGTTTGACTCGTGGATGGAGCAATTGTTCTGCTGATATATCCATTTATCCCCACCTACAATTTTCCAAATGGAAGTAATAGCACTTCGAGCGTTTTCTGGTAATCTTCGGAACATTGATGACCTTTTAAAAAAGCAATATCGGTATTTCAATTATAAGAACATACTTCCCAAACCATGAGTGAACCCCCTCTTTGTTGTCTGCTGAAAAAAGTTCATGGTCCCTTGCGAATATTGTGACAGTAATGTGCTCAACCATCAGGGCCATCTAAATTAAACTTCTTTTCATCACTGAACAGAACACTCAACTATTTATCTGTCCTATTCGTATGATTTCGGGCCCACTGAACACGAGCGTCTTTTTGCCGTGTTATAAACTTTGTCGAACGACGCATTTTGTGATAATCAATAAACTTAGTTGCCAGCAGCCGTCAATGCACCGTGTATTTTGATTCTGGAACGGTCACTTCTCTTGAAATTGACCGTACAGACATGTTCTGGGTTGAAACTGATTTCAAAATCTTTTTGTCTTGTCATTTAGTTGTTTTCCTTGGTCGTCCAGAACGGGGTTTTGAGAACTGTTTCTTTTTGACAGAATCCGGTATATACCAAACCTGCTACGTCCAATTTTTCTTGCAATGTCCACAACTTTCTTTCCACGAGCTTTGAACCGATAGATTTGCAAAATCTCATTTTTGGAAAAGTGCACGTTACGAGGCATCTTTGCAATCAATCAGAAATTGAAAAACAGATTCGCTTTTATCTCAAGAAACTATTGCGTCACCGGTACATGACCTTGGAATATGCAAATTTTAGCTCTCAGTATTCAAATCAGTTTTTAACACCATTTGCCAATCGATTTTAGGGACAGCATTTTTTTTTTATTTTTTGATATTAAATCTATGACTACTTAAAGTTGTTTGAGTATTTTATTAATTGTATTATCTTAATACATACTTGCATAATATAATTCGTCTTTTTTACTCGTTTTAGCTCTTAAATCCAAAAAGCCAGTTATCTATTTTTTTTTTTTTTTGGTGGGGGGCGCATTGTAGTACGGGAGGCAGCGAAATTTTAGGGTCAGTCCTATTACACCAACTGAATTGCTTAGTAATAGCTAACTTATAGGTAATGGCAAAAATAAAATTCATTTGACACTCTCGCGATGGGAGTAAGGGAGAGATGGCTAGAAAGCTTACTAAAAGTTAAAAAATCAAGTTATTTTAAACCTGCTAACATTTTTTTATATGTTATTTGGACCTTTTTTGGACGTTCATAGACATTCAGCTGGTATTCTGAGGGTGAGTTATACTTTTGGATCTCGTTTGTTTCTGTAAAAAAATTCAGCCGGTGTAAAATAACTTTGTTTTTTAACTTTATTTTACATATTCTGAAGGTGGGTTTTTGAACTGTTTTATTATTATTATTTTTTTAAGAAACTATAATCCCTTGGCATTCTGTACACTATTACTAAATGGATTCGATAAAATTTTGTCCAGATCTTTTTTAGCCATTTTAAAGTGAAACTTTATTTACAAAAACCCTGTTTTTTCTTTTCTTTGTAAGTTTGATACCAAGTAGGATGTAGTGAAAAGTTTTTCAGTGATGACAAACAAAATGCAAAAAAAAAAAAAAAAAAAAAAAAAAAAAATTAATAACAAAAAAATAATCTAAATTTTGAAAATGACAAATGTATTGTCAAGAGTCTTCTTTAACATTGTATTTTAAAGAAATATTAAACCGTTCACTTCAAAAGTAGTTTTCTTTAGTTATTTCAGAATTATACAAAATTAAATTGATGGATTTATGCAAAAAGAAGCTAAGAGACAAAATGTACAAAATTAGTTTTAGTGTATACTTGAAAGAGACCACTTAGAATTCATTCCGCCATTAGTTCATGACCTAGCGATGTTTCGGCTTAATTTAGACTTCCTGTAGCTCTTGCGCCAGGCAATCTCTAATCCAACAAGACTAGATGAGTTATAATGGGGATGCTGTATGCAGAAAATTAGTGACCTAAATGGTTAAATACAGCATTATTTTTGAGTGATAAGAAATTGTTTACTTCAACTAATATATTTTGATAAAATCTATGAATTATATTGCCATTACTTTCTCAGGCATTCAGCAATAAAATACTGATGTCTTTTTCATGGAATACCACGTGCAAAAGGGTATTAGGGCTGTTTCTATGGCAACAGACATATAAAGATAACTTGGCGGGAGCTATTATTGTGATAGACATATATTATGCTACAGTATTGTTCTATAATGAATGTTTCACAAGGATTCTAACTAACAAAGAATTTAGCTTTATTTTTAAAACAAAATGAAAAAACTGTAAGATTAAAAATGTGAAAGAAGGATAGATTAAACACTAGGAAATGTGGGTGATGTCATTTGGCATCACTAGTATCGATTAGGGGTTAATACATTTTTTATAAGTAATATAAAAGGAAATTAAATCACATTAGCTGGTCACACCTCCCAAACGCAATTAAGATTATATATCTTACTAAAATTCTAAATATTTATTATCTATTAACTCTATGGCAACAATCTGTTCAGGTTTCTCATCCTTTACTCAATTAAAATACCCTACAGTAAAAACAATTGTGTGGTTTCACTACAACATTCACGCAACAAAGGGAGATGAAATATTCTAAATATATATTTACATAATTCTTGTATTGTCATTTTTGTTTATAACTTGTGACTTACAATTAAAGCGTTATTGAATTTCAAATAAATTGTTAAATTTAAATTAGTAACATCTAATATTAGGACAGCCTTTATAATATAAGAGTGAAAGTTTGCTAGTTTCGTAATAAGTCATGTTAAAATTTAACTACGTACTGTCTACGTACTTATTACTGCTTTGGAATGAATACTTTTCAACTCTCTACACATATTTAAATGATGTTTCAACTCCCATCGGACACAATACGAGCAGTATTTCATAAGACTTCTATACTGTTCATTTAATCACCATAAGCATAATATGGCATGAATTAAATAACTTTTAACATCAAAGAAATTAAATTATGAGTATCTCCCGATTCCATAACCTCATTAAGTGGTTGAAAGGGCTGCAAAATTTTAATATGTATTGTAGTAAAGTTTCTGAATCAATAATATTTTTTACTAAATCTGAGTGAATAGACTTTACTGTCCTACAAAATACTAGCGTGTGTTCTCTTCACTTTTGCAGTCACAAATGGAAGGACAAAATATTTGATTTAGCAAGAAGAGTTTGTAGCAATTATAATTGCTAGACCATACTTGGAAAGAATATTTTCAAAATGCATGAGATAATTTAAAAAAATTTGCAAGAGTTTTGAATACCAAACTATTAAATTTCCTTTGGTTTAACATCCTAATTATGAATTTCTCAAACTTAACTACTCCCATTTTTTTATGTTTAATCATAAAATAAGGTCATAAAATAAGTTGTTCTTTTATTGTACTATATCAGCACGTTATTGCGAGATATCTGCTTTTAAGTTTATTTTATCCTTATATTGGCTGAAAATATATCATATTTTTAAACGTCATGTCTACTTATGAATCTTTTTTTTTCGTCTTTGGTAAAACAGAAAATCTGATTTTCAGTTATTCAACTAAAATTACTGTCGGTATATCATAAGAATAGCTTCCGTCATATAGTCTGGATGGTGAAGGTTGCTATAGAATTACTATGAGGACTTTTGTGATAAGTAGATATTTTGATTGGCAATAACTTAATAGCAGTAACATTGTACTCACAAATCCTTAAATGTATGAAAAATCTCCAAGCGAAGCACAAATATTTAAAAAATATTAACATTAAGGTGCAACTAACTTACCCAGTGTGAGAGTAAAAGGCAAATATACATACAATTTAAAGGTATGTAACAGAATTTTGTTTTTTCATCGGCTCTTTCAAATATCTGATCTAAATCCTATTCAGGTTGGTTTTCGAAGGACTAGAGATATCTAAAAACAATACAAGTTTCATTTCAGTAAGAAAAAATATATTTAAAAAAAAAATAATCGAAACTGAAGTTAAGGTAACATTGGTAATATCTCTGTAAATTTAAATTTAATTAACTATGTTTTTATGTGATAGATCTGAAAGCATTCAGTTAGTCTGGTAATTTCTAATTTTATGAAGTAAGTAAATAAATCTGTATTTTGAGAATGGACATGTCAATTGAAAATTAATTCTGCAACAAAATGTTTTAAATGGTATGGATTGACAATGGATTTTTAACATTGGATAACAATATTGGATAATTTTAACACTGGATCCACAATTTTTGTTTCTACTGTTTTGCTAAACTGACGGTAATCAGAGGCTCGTAGCTCCGGTTCAACTGAACGGATCCGAATGCAACTTCAAATGTATGTTATGTAGAACACGCGGCCGAGGTTTCCATCTAAAAAAAATAGTTCAACATTTTGCTAACAAGTGGCCCTGTAACGAAGTAAAAGAATTATAACAGTTAAAAAACCAAGGAATAACAGATTATTTTATTTATTTACACATCTGCATGATCTATGTGTATACCTTGTCGGTCAACAATATTGTTATGAATTTCTGTATATTTGTAAATATTTCGTAGCAATAACTATGTAAAAAAATTAATTTATGTACACTTCGCATAAGGCAGTGCAAGAGTTCTTACTTGGCTTCCCTGCAATATGTGTCTTAATGCTTGATAACGAGTTTTACAGAGATAACGCTGGGAAGCGAGTTTTACAAGGAGAAGGGCTTTTAACATTATGGTAATGGCAATCTCGCCAAACTGGAGAGATAAAGCCAAGTTGGCGACGGTTTTGGCGACTAATTTTTGTCGCCAAATTTGGCGAGAAATCGCCAAATGTCGGCAAACTTTGCAACCAATTGGCGACATTTTCGGTCCCCATATACATGTATAGGACTTTTCGACTACGATCTGGAAAGTCCTCCAAATTTCTATCGCTGGAAGTTTCACGAAGGTTTAACTTTCCTATATAAGCCGTCCAAGAAAGCGGTGGAGTTAGTTGAGTCGGTTAGTTGACTGGGATTACTGAGTTGAGATACTGAGTTAGCTGTTCCTCAGTGAGCATTCAGAGGAGTTCTAAAGCGAACTGTATTGCATTGTCTTTTGCGGCGATTTGTAGCAGTTGTGAAGTTTTTTAACTGCTGTTTAAGCTCTATGGTTGTGTAAAGAGCTGTATTGAGTCTTCTAGAACGAAAAGTTCAGGTTTTGTAAAAGAATCTGTGAAGAGTATATCGGAATAAATTTCTGCAAGTGTTAATCTGCTTTGACTTCAAATCTTTCGAACCCATCCACGCAACAATATGTTGAGAGCGTACCACCGCATTATCAATAGCTGGATGCAAGTATCAATAGGAATGAGGGAGACATGACAGACGATAGTGGTTTTCAAATCCACTTCATTAGTTACACGTCCTTAAAACTCCACAGCCAAAGTTACAAGTGTTCATGCGTACGGTTGTCAATGGAATGTCCAGTGCTCGTGCTATTGAATTACAACTTACATTAGCATTTGAAGAACTTGCGGATGCTTCAGCTAATGCAATTGCAACTTACAATCGGTGGCACAGTCGCATGTCATCTTCTTCCCTGTGCAAAATCTAGAGAGCCGGTTTTTTCAAACTTATGAATCGTGCCTTTGACTGCCTTTACGGACATGAGCCCTCTAGTTTTTCATACATCTATAAGCAGGGATCGATGCTGAAGCATTGCTCTCATTCTGATAAATAAAGTTTTACAATAAATGCTCTTTCTTTCTTGTTCAGCGGCGTATTCACTATGGGTAATTGATTTCTTTGACCCATACCTATCACTTTTATAACGAAATTACATAAACTACTCGTTTGCATATGGTTCTACCAGTACAGGGCCATCTATTGCCAACATTTCAAATTAATTTTTTTTTTGACGGAAGCCTATACTGCATGATCTACTTAATATACAGTTCAAGTTTCATTCGGATCCTTTTAATAGAGCCAGAGCTACAAGCCCTAAGTGAACTAGTAGATATAAAGTATTAACTTGTTAATGTTGCTATTTCATAGTTTCCTGGGAAAAATTTGAACTAGTGGAATTTATTTTTAGGGGGGGGGGGGAGCGTTAACCTAAAGAGTGTATAGTAGTTTGCTATTCCGAAATTTTTTATTGAAACTAATTATAAACAATCTTATTATATTCGATGCAGTATGCTTAGGTTCTGTGGAATAAAAAAAAAAAAAAATTGCCAAATTTATTGTTTTCACTTTTACATTAAGTAAATATTTGTAAGAGTGAAACACAGAAATATATTTTCAATATAAAATCAAAGATTATCAATCAAATTTGCTGCAAATTTGTTTGACTGCTTATAAACCTTAGAAAGTCTTTATTTAAATAATATATTCCATGCAGGGCGTACTGGGACATAAAATCGGCCCGGTGATTTTAGATTTATCCCGACCCAAATTTTCATTGTTCATAATGAAATAATTCCAATAATTAACTAATTAATTTTAATATTAGTATATATTTTTATTTACATATTAACTTTTATATTTAAATTGTATTAATAATTAGTTTAATTATGTGAAATGTTCTGTCTCCACGATTTATAGCTCCTTTGAAAGAACTTGACATCCATAAACCAAATGATTGCTTGCTTCAAAAACTAAAACGAATAGAAATAAATAGCAAAATAAAGAATGTCCAGGTATATAGCTATTGCGTTTATAAGAAAATTACATCCGAAATGATAATATATATCTTAATTGAAAGTTATAAAATAAATAAAAAGTTGTAATCTATAAATATATAAAACTAAGAATCTGTTTGTGGCTCTATCCTTCTGGATTATAGAAAGTGACTTCCAATATGCTTAGATCTTTGAAATTTTAAATATAAGTAGTTTCGGACTTTTAATTGTGCTTTTGTTAATTAGAACTTATTTTAATGAGTTTTTTTCATCTATTTAAAAGTTTAAAACCTTTTTACAAAGTGACTTATAATTGGCTTAGAACAACGAAATATTCCACATAAGTATTTATAGCTTTCTAATTGTACTTTTGATAAACAGAATGATAAATTTTAATTATTTTTAAAAAAAATTCTTTATGTTTTTCTTGACAAAGTGACTTCCAATAAGTGTATAATTCTGAAATTTCAAACATACGTAGTTCTGACCTTCAAATTTTGCTTTTCACAAACATTATTCTCATAGGGATGAAGGAGTTTATATTTACGGGGACACTTTTTTTGTTTTGTTTCTTGACGAAATGGGGGGAGGGTGGAGGTCGGTACTCTAATAATAAAGATTTACGTAGTAATTCACCTTTAAGAGCGAAACGAACTTACGCTTGAGCTTTTCAGCGATCAAAAAGAGCCAATGTATGTGAAGCAATGAAAAATTCAGCGGGCAAAGCGAGCCTGTGATTGGTTAGCAATGAACCTTTCAGCGAGTGAAGTGAGCTTGTGCTTGGGTATAAAGCGAGCTTGAGTTTGAGTAGCAATTAACTTTTCAGTGAGCGTAGCGAGTCTGGTTCGCGAAGCGTTGAAAGCTGAGAACAAATACGCAATGACGGGGATCTCCACAAAACGGAGCCATGTAACTGATTTGAATTCATTGGTATTTAAAAGAAACTTTCAGAAAGGTAACTAATTATATTAAAATAAAACTTTAAGAACAAAAAAATAAACTTCTGAACCGGCTCATTTTGCTCTGTCGGTGACCGGCCCGGTGATTGGCGGTGACCGGCCAGTACGTCTCTGAGCACGTGTACCTCCTAATGAGATTATAAAATTTCTAGACTTTCGCAATTCCATTTTTTTGGTGTTAAAAATTATTCACTTCATGTTAAATTTTATGGGAATTTATTTGAAAAGCCAGATGAATTTAAGAAGCTGCTCATTTAACTTCTTATGAGAGTTGTGAGAAAAAGATACCCTGTATTACTATTTGAAAATAGTGAAGAAAAGTAAGTCAAATTTGTAAAATCATAAGCTTTTTTACTTGAAATGGTGATTAGCGGAGAACACCACCTCTTTATCTTAGATTGGACTTTACAGTATCGGATAATTTTCACATTAAATATAGTGCAGAAATGTTAAATATAGTGCAGAAATGTTAAATATGCAGAAACGTTAGCATTTTATAACTGTAATATTTCTTTTCTTTACGACGTAGATAAGAATACCACCTTTTAAGCTTTGACTTTACAATGGTGAAAAAATATCACATTAAATTTAGTGCAGAAATGTTAAACAGAGTAGAAAAGCTAAAATTTTAGAATATTAATATTTCTACTTCTTTTCTTTATGTCGTAGGTGTGGATATCACTCTTTGTTATTAGACTTTACAGTTTCGGAGAGCTTTTACATTAAATGTGGCGCAGAAAAGTTAATCAGCGTAGAAACGTTAACATTTTAGAACTGGAGTACTTCCCTTTTTTTCTTTTAAGACGAAGGGGAGAATATCACTATTTTGTTAAACTTTACAGTGTCTTGGAACTAGCAAGTTAAATTTGGTGTAAATATGTTAAATACGGAGTTGGGGAGTTTGAATTTAAACCGTAAAATTTCTTGGCTATTGACTTAAGTTGAAATTAAATAAAGTATAATTTTCTATTACTCTAGATACTGAGCAGTTTTCTCTAAGTCGCTAACTATCATCAATGAAATCGATACAAATCATATTTAATTAAATATTACTCGCGGATAAAACTATTCAACGTGAACACTAATTTGAATACAGAGAGGCTTCAGAAATACTATGCATGGAACTTAAAATGCATTGCATTGGTACTTATAAGTGAATTTATGTTGAAAGCAATTGGAGGAAAATAATAGAAGTGGAAAAATAGTTATTTGAGAATTTGTATTTAACACCCTATAATACAGAAACTAATTTGATGTGCAACATTGTTTTTATGCTCCTATTTTAATCCGGGATTTGATTATTATGTAAAATAATATAACTAAAACAAACTAGACATTTCATTAAAATTCGGTCATCTCTTTTTCCCTGCTCAGTGCTAAACAAAAAGAGCTAATGGACATTTTGACTTCTAAATTAGAAAGAATTAATTTAATTTTTTAATTTATCAATTTTCAAATACCTTCCTTGGAAAGTTTTGAGACCACACTGTATACTTTAAGTATAGGGACAATTTGAAGTGTGTAAGAGATGATTATGTAGAAGTACAAAGAGAAATGTAGAAGTATAAAGAGAAATACAATACTTTTTACATTCTGTCATTTCAAAACTCATTATTTAGCAAATTTTAATGATTAACTTTACATATTGTTCGTTACTTTTGCAGCCACTTGATGGCTGTGTAGTTAGAGCTCTTGCCTCCCGTACCAAAGGTATCGGGTTCGGATACTTGGTTTATCGTGGCCATTCGTTATGTTTCGAATCTAGATTAAGTTGTATGGACTGGCCTAATTATTTGTTGTTGTGTAAAAAAATTCATCGTTGATCGTACAAACAGACCGTTACTATTGAACAAATATTTGTGTTAATTTCCTGAAGTTTTATCGTGTTTTTTTTTTTTACTCAAAAATTGAAGATTTTCATGAATTTTTTACTTATTCTATCTGAATTCCTGGCTGATTTCATTTGCCTACTCCTGCTACATTTAAGTGCTTAACACAGTTCATAAAAATATAGTAATTTTAAACCTAGTCTTATAACGAGATCAACACCTTAAAGAGTACCTCACTCTTCAACCTCACAGCACCAATGACAAGAATTTGAGATTTTGACAGATTTAATGATTAGCAACCGTGCACACTGGTAATCTGCATACATTACTGGTTGGTTGTTGGTTTGTACTCTAAACGACCTATTTTTATGCACAATGACGGCTAACCAGGCAGGGACCAACATCTTAACGTGGATTCTGAACCACAAAGAGCATACATGCCTAACACGGGATTCGAACCCGCCACGTTTGACATGCAAAGCTAGAGAACTAAATACACAGCCATCAGGTGGGCCACGCACACTGGTAATCGGCAAGGCAGGATCGAAATTATGATCTTCCCAACACGAGCTCGATGCTTCTCCTCACCAGACCCAAGAGCTAAGAGTGAAACATCTCAGTTAATACACTTTCCCATAAACCTGGAATATTCATCAAATAAGTTTTTTAATCACTATTTACAATCTTCTCACAATTCACATACTTTAGTATACTCCACAGATATATTTGCAATATATATCAAAAGTCAGATTTATACGACAGTTACATCAGAGAACCCCCGTAAACGCATCACTGGTAATATAGAGCGATACTGAGTGTGAATTGCAAGAGCATTTAAAATAACATCGATTTCGTAAAAAAAGGGTAGGCAAAAAATTGGTTATTTATTTTAATGAAAAATCAAGTGGAATACCGGTAATACCGGCACTTAGCAAATTCATCTGAAATTACTCACGCCGGAAAGGCATAATGACGGCTAAGCATTTCAGATTTCCTGCGATCGAGCCTCCACAGACCACTACAGTATCTCTTTTGTGATGGTGAAATTTATTTTTGATAGTTACAAATATTTTCCTGCGTGATGTAGGGTTTGTACTAATTGAAAATGCAAATGCAAAGATTTTTTTAAATACTTCTTGAAGGCACCTTTTCCACTCTCTATTAATGCCCTCGAATCTCGATCTATGTTTCGGTACTGTATAGACCTATTACAGCCCTTGCTCCATACAATCTTTAATCTATCCAACCATATGCTTTAAATATAAATTACTTTTAATTTAAGTATATACTCTAATTCGGGAAGTTATTGGTAAATCGTGAAAATTTAATTTAAAACAGTACAGCCGTTTTAATGTGGTTTAGTAACGAACCAATAACTACTTTTACGTAAATGTTTATCGTATTTTAACATAATATTTTATTTATTTCAATAAGTTTCCATCCGTCTTCATAAATAATATAAAAATATTTTAATTACATATGTTCATGAAATGTGCTTGTTTATTATTAATTTATTAAAAAAAAGATTGCCCCCCCCCCCCATTACACACACAGATATGTGAAACAGTTCGTAAAAAGATTTTTAGTTTATAATGGTTTGAACGTTAAGGAAATTTGTCTATTTATTTGCAAGATGAATCAAACAGTATTCTTGTCCATTAGGTCATATTTTCCTCTTTAGTTCTTCGAAAAGTGTTAAGTTAAACCTATGTAGTTGAACAACTACTTTTTCATTTCCACGTTTCTGATGAATATTTCAAGAAAAAATATGCCTTAAAACTTTTCATACGGTACTTACTCTTTCTTTGTTTATCCACATCAAACCATTACCTTAAATTTTCCATCCCCGTCCTTCAAGGAAAACAAGTTAAAAACTCTTAACGATAGAAAATCCTCCCATACCCCAAATAAGTCAAAGAAATCCAGGTTTTATATAATCTTCTCAGCCCAGAAACAAGCCGAAATATAAATGATTTCGAAAATGTATCATATTTCAAACGCAAAAACCAGACAACACAAACAAAGCAGAAACAAAAAAAGGCTATCGTTATGATCTCATCACTTTCTACCCATATAAAAACTCTTCTTCCTCCCTCCCCCCCCCCCCCGGTACTTACTCCATAGATACAAGGAAACAAGATCGTCTTCGATAAAAATTACCGAGAAAGAACTTATAAATTGACTGCTCTGAGCAATCCATATTCCTCTTTAAATTATGTTTATGAAACAAAGTTCTTTCACTCAATTCCTTTCTTTGGTTATTTGTACGTAATGACTTGGCCGTAGAAATCCGAAGAGTCGTTATAAATACATTGTTTTGTGTATGGAATGATGTATTACCCGAAGGTAGAAACGTATCGACCCAGATCATTGGTTGGTTTGCTCCCTAAACAGACGTTTTCAAAGATCCCGAGTCCCACCAGACTCTTTCTCAAACCGATAAGCTGGCTTGCTTGTCAGGCTGGGCGGACTTTATGGCCCCCAGCTGTTAGGAAAAGGGATTCCTCTGGGAACATCCTTGATTCGATTCAAGTTTAGGATTTCTTGTTCTTCTCCGGAACAACTGGAGAATTCTTCGGAGTAATTGATTTCAAACGATTATAATTGTATTATTTTAACAAACTATTATTGGATTTGGTAGAGATTGATATTAATCCAGTTTTCTAGTTGTTGAAAATATAGTTTGTTTTATAAATAGTTGTTTGTATAAACATATTTTATTTTTTGACATATTTGAGTTGATTGTAGTTTAGAAATTCTTATTCATCTCCCTGGAGAATTTTCCGGAGTAATTGTTTTGAAATAATTATAATTGTGTATTATTTTAACAAACTATTATTGGATTTGGTAGAAATTGATATTAATCCAGTTTTTTAGTGTCTGAAAATATTGTATGTTTTTAAAAATAGTTGTTTATATAAACGTATTATATTTTTGACATATTTGAGTTGATTCTAGTTTATAAATTCTTCCCCATCTCCCTGGGGAATTTTTCGGAGTAATTGTTTTGAAATAATTATAACTTTATTATTTTAAAAAAGTTGTTGATAATAATTCAGTTTTCTAGTTGTTCAAAATATACTTTCTTTCACAAATAGTTGTTTATTATAGTTACGTGTATTATAGTTTTCAAATATTTTTGTCGATTATAGTTTAGGTTTTCTTGTTCATCTCCCAAAGAGATAAAGAATTCTTCGGAGTAATTAAATTTAAATGATTACTATATTGCATTATATTTACAAAGATATTGCATTTGGTAGCGATTGAAATTTATCCAGTTTTGTAGTTGTTGAAAATATCGTTTGTTTTATAAATAGTTGATTATAGTAATGTACATTACAGTTTTGACTTACATGTGTCTTTTCTAGTTTAGGATTTCTTGTTCGTCTCCCAAACAACTTGAGAATTCTTCGGAGTAATTGATTTGAAACTTTTACATTGGTATTATTTTTACAAACAATTAGGTTAATATAATTTGATAAAGATTAATACGAATGAAATTTTCTACTTGTTGAGTAGTCTTTGTTTTATAAACGGTAATTCACTGAAATTCTAAATTGGAAGAGACTACATAATTATAATTTTTATTCAAGGATTGCTTGTGCTTAGAATTCTTCTGAGTAATTGATTGGAAACAATTAAAGATTATAATTTTCTTATTTTAAGAATTTAGTAACTGATTAAGATTGATCGCAATTATAAATCATATTTCCAGTCATTAATTTAAAAAAAAAACTTTTTATAGAATTGTATATTTTAAAAACTCAGTTTTTTTGTATTTATTTTTTTAGGTTGTTTGATTCCTTATTTTGAATCCTATATTTGTAAAATCTTTCAAATAAAATGATTTTAAAGGATTGTATTACTTTAAAAAATTATTCAGTTGGTTTAGTTAGGTAGTAAATAGGATTTCCTGTTGTTGAATATTAATTGTTCTATAAATAGAAATGTATAATTAAAATTTAACATAATTTATTTTTTTAATTTCGGCAATTCGTTTTAACAGCTCGCGCTTTTTAATTTGAAATAAATATTAAAATTTTAAATTAAATACCTATGAAAATCTGTATTGGAGAGCAAATTTTTCTTTTCATGTGCAAATTTAAATATTACATACTATGAATTTCATGATTTTATTTAATTAATGTTTATTTATTATTTTATTGAAAATTCAGTTAAAAAAAATAACACTAGAAACTGAGTGGTTTAATTTGAATCTTTCAAACACTTGTTTTTAATAAGGGAAACAAATGACTTTCCCTTTATTTCTTCCTTATTACAACTAACTAAACATTGACATATATAAATATAAATTAAAATCATAAAAAAAAAAAAAAAAAAAAAAAAAACTTCCATAAAAACTTTGAACTTGACAAAGAGAAATTTATTTTAATAAGGCTTTAAAGTCTTACAATATGCTAATAAAACTTTTAAGAAGTCTTTGGATTTAGTGTCTACTAGTGATTTAAAAAAACCGTTTAAAAAATGTATAATGATTGTCCAAATAATAAGGGAAACTAATAAGGGAAACAAATGACTTTCCCTTTATTTCTTCCTTATTACAACTAACTAAACATTGACATATATAAATATAAACTAAAATCATTAAAAAAAAAAAAAAAAAAAAAAAAAAAAACTTCCATACATAAAAACTTTGAACTTGACAAAGAGAAATTTATTTTAATAAGGCTTTAAAGTCTTACAATATGTTAATAAAACTTTTAAGAAGTCTTTGGATTTAGTGTCTACTAGTGATTTAAAAAAACCGTTTAAAAAATGTATAATGATTGTCCAAATTTTACAGATTTTTTTCAAAGTAGGCTGGATAATAACTTTTAGTTTGCATAGTTCTGGCTGTCTATTTATGCTTATCACAGCCAAATACTCCTCATAATTTTGAACTACGATAAGATTATGAGGTCAAATCCTTATCGTGAATACCTCTCTCCCCAACCCCACCAACGAGAGGACATTGAGGTTACGATCTATTTAATGTGCATCAGTCTCCTATTATCGTAGACACCAGTATTCGACGAAGCCAGGACAGAACACATGAACTACCGATCGTGAGCTTGGAACCCAGAATAAGATTTAAAAAGGATACTTTCTTACAATATGTGAAAACATTGCTTAAAACATATGAATTTTTTATATCAGGTGTAACAAAAGTAATAAAAAACTGAAGAGAAAATAATTTAATGCTTTTCTTCATTACACATCAAAAAGATTTTTTAAGCTGGCTCATAAAATAAGAAAAAATTTGTAATAAATAAGCTACTCATTAATTTTCTTCCAAATTCTTTAAATAGTTTTATTTTATTTTTATCGTTTTTCCTGGTGAAGAAAAATCATATGTTTCATAGTTATATTTAGAAAGATATTGTGTCTCAAAAAATTAAACAATATATCTCTGGGACATGGACCGGCCGATGAACTCCTTTAAAAATATTCGCTCAAAGATTGTAAAATAATGTTGTGATTCTTTTGTTTGGAAAGGACTACTAATTTAAAATACTATAAATAAAAGTTTAATCGAAGACAGTCCCATTCATTCATTAATATTCAAAATACATAATTTTGCACTTAAAAATATAAAAATAGCAGAAATGCACATTTTCTTTCGAAACTAGCATTTTCATTGAAGTACTTTTAAAACGAGGGGGGGGGGGGGGGAAACGCGTTTTCGAATATCGGTTTGGAATAATTTTATTTTAATTCTATTAGTTTCTACTTTTATTTAAATAAATAACGCATGCAACTAGAATTAGGTTAGCATGAATATATCGCTCTAATAATTGCATATCCTGATTGCAAAGTTTTAATGTTACTCATTTCTTAGATTTAAACATTGAATACAGGGTTAGCAAGAAATAAGTTGTCAATTTTAGAGGGCCCTAGACTGTGTTCTATTGGTCCAAATGAGATAAATTTGAACTACAGATAATACAAATGATGCACTACCCATTTATTAAATAAAAAAAACACACCAAAATTTACTAGTAGATGGTGCTGCAAAATACATAAAACATATAATATGCTTCATAAATGTTAAATAATACAAAAAAAAAAGTTTAGTTGAAACTGCTTAATATGTCCCCATGTCCCCCTTCATGCTCAGCAATGTGCTCTAATAGCAAAACCATATTTTCAACCGCTGACCGGAGTGAGACAGTCGGAATATTCAGAATATGGCGCTGAATGCTGTTTTTCAAATCTGGCACAGATGCAGATAGTTTACAGTAGATATTGTTCTTAAGGAAACCGGAATTGCAAAAAGTCGCAGGGGTTAATACCTGGCGAACGAGGAGGCCATGCAAATAAAAAATGATGGCTGATCACTAGTGCATCTGTGAAATACTGCCTTAGCAAATGCTCTACACGACGATCAATGTGAAAAAGTAAGCCCTCATGCATAAAAATGGTGTCCCTAAGGTATCAACGCTCTTGTAGTTGTGGAATTACAAAATTCCTCAACTATAATATATAATGGTACAGGGTTGTTACAAATGAATCATCGGTTTTGATACATTACTACGTCCGTACCCGATAATTCTTTTGTAATAAACCTGTACAATGGTACCACTGACCTGTTTCGGAACAGGTATGGATTCCATTTGCAATTATCTCTTAAAAAATACGGTCCAATGATGAAGGTAGCCGTAAAACCACACCATACTGTCACTTTTTCCGAATGCAAGGGATACCTGGATAGCCTGACTGTTTTCCGATGACAAATATCAACAATTGGTGGTGTTAACTTGCCCATTGAGGTAAAAGTAGGTTTCGTTAATGCACAGAATGTTTCATGGTGGAGTGACGTCATCCATTATTCGAGCACGGAGCTGCAATGCAAAAGTTATACGAACTTCTTTGTCCCCGTCCTGCCATAGGTGCACGGGCTTGGTTTTGTATGGATAAAAATGCCAAATCCGCCATAGGATTTTTTTGTACAGTGGAATATGGCACCCAATACACGGGAAACAACTTTGATTTCGTTCTCTAACTAGACGAATTCCAAGTTGTATCAAATTTCTGCATCATCTTGCGTAAGGCATTTGGAGACATTGGATCTCTTCGTATCTGCTTCATACGACTGAATTCTTTTACAGCTCTCAACGGAGTTCTACTTTTTCTTTTAGAACAATTAAATCAGTAGCGTTTTTTCTTGCAACATAGGCATGATGTACAAGGAAGTAACTAATGCTCGTACAGAATTTTACCTTCTTTTTATTCAAAGAATAATCTTAAAAGGCATGCGCTGTAACGCAAATGATGTTTCACAATTTCAATATATGCAAATAAATACCGTTTTTGTTACAGCGCCATATATTGAAGAATTTTGGTACTATTTTTTTATTTAATAAATGTGAAGAACATCATTTGAATTTTCTGTAGTTAAAATTTTATCTCTTTTGGACCAATAGAACCCTTTCTAGAGCCTCTAAAGTGGGCAACTTATTTCTTGCTAACCCTGTACATTCATGTTAGCAAAACTCTGTACACCAAATTGAAGTGAAATACTTCTAAACTATTAATGAGCACCAACCATTAGGAGATATTTTAAGTTTAAATGTTTTTACTTGACAAAAAGCAAACTGTTTTATTTTAAATCAGCAATGTATAGAAGACACATCATAGGATATTCCGAAAGATTTTAAATCCAATAAATTCTCTTTATAATGTAATTTTCATGCAGATTCTTTCCCAAAATAAACGTCGAAAACCATTTTGAAAAGAAACATCTCAGAGAAACAGTTTAAAATGTATAATGACAATCGTATTTCAGAAATAAATTTATTTGAAAAATGTGTTCAGCATTTTAGACTTTGGAGCTTTAATAATTCTATGTTGCGTTTCGAAGATTTTATAATCGTTGAAAGTAGTTTGGAGTATACGTAATCGATTTATATAGAATAAAATTTTGCTCGTTTCTTTATTTATTTAAATAATATTTGAATAAGGGGCATATTCGATTAAAACAATTATTTAAAAACCTGGTTCTGGGTTCGTATGGATCACTCAAGACCTTGATAACGTTGAAATGTATTTACCTAATATTATTCTTTCTTATCACGATCAGAACCTGCACACACACACACACACACACACACACACACACACACACACACACACACACACACACACACACACACACACACACACACACACACACACACACACACACACACACACAATAAGCACATAATTATCTAAAAAAGTAAAGAGCTAAGTGGAAGAAGATAGATCTGTATCAAAAATATTTTTAGAGATATTTCCTATTAAGGTATTTACTTTTGTATTCTTTTAATGTAATATACTTTTTTCATTTAATAAAAATGTCTCTAAGCTGTTGGATCCAGAATGCGTAAAAAGTTAATCTAAAACGCAATTCTTCATGCATTACCGAAACTCAAATTTTCAACTAATACCACATACCCATAGACTTATAATAAACACTAGACTGAGCGCTGCCACTTCAAATCCACAACGAGGGTGAAGCAATAATAAACCATATGAGAGGAAACGTTTTGGGAGCAGGGTTGCAGATTTGGCAGGTTTCTCCTCACTTTGGCACAACCCTAGTTACATTTTATGACGTAGTTATCTTGTGTGTTAAATTGTTGGTTGGTTGTATTCTTCTGGAACAACAGGTATAACTTTTTCGATCACGTGTGTTTAAAAAAAGATTGTGAAGTTGTACTCAGTTTCCTTGATAAAATTTCACAATTTCAAACGAATTGTATATAAACTACTCTTTTCAGTTTTAATTATTGATAATTATAAAAATCTTTATAAGATTTATAATTTAGTAAGGTTTACTTATAGTAATATTACTTTTAGGCACTTTTACACTTTGATTGTTGTATTCACAAATAGAGATTGCAAATGTTGTAAATTTACCAAGTATAATGTTATATAAATCATAAAAATTATTCCATCATTTTATTAAACAAATACTTCAATTTATAAAAATTGTATAGAAAAGCAAATATTGTAGAATAACGAAGAATAATATTATATAAATAATACAAATTCTTCCATCTTTTTATTAAAAAATTTTTTGGCATCTTCAAAATAGTACAAGAAATAGCTCAGCAAAGTACAAGAAATTAAATCCAGGCTCAATATGTGCTTTAATTAGATTCTTAGCTCATCAGAATCCCAGAACGCAACCAAATTTTAAACTGAAACACCTTAGTAAAAAATAGATAAATAAAAGACACTTGTAAAATAAAACTGGGTGTTTTTTTTGTTTTTTTTTTGGTGGAGGGCGGGAGAGTTTGTCAGCTACATTATTGAGAATTTAGTGCTGTGAGTTAATTATTGTGAAACAAATTTAACTATTGTCTAAGAAAAACTTTTATAAATTCTAATTCTAGCAGTCCTACATCGAGTCTATTTGCCGATTTTCAGTGGTGGCAAGCAAGTAGGTTAATTATTCCTTCGAAGCGGTAATATATTAGCGTGTGTAAAAGAAGACTTTTAGTGATATCCCCCAAAATTTTATTGAAAGCCTTGTCTTCAACAAAGTCTATCTGTCAAGTTTCAGTTCTATTGGATGACTGCAAATGGGTTAGTTGGCCTTCGGTAGATTTGCCCGCCACAAACAAACACACTAGAATAAAATCGAAATTAATAAAAAAATTATTTTAACATATATAAAATAACTTGTACTTCATGTGTACGCTTTAAAGAAAAACTGACTTTTCTGATAATTTTAAAGGAAAAGTCGTATTTATAACTCAAACAAAACAGAAAAAGAAACTTAAATATTAATGTTTTATTTCAGGAATATTCTTGTTATGTTTAAGCCAAAAAACCCGTAAGTTTCATTTTAAAAAATCGCAAGGTAAACCGATATGAAAGTATCAAAACAATATTACAAACGTTCTTAATCATCAGCTTTGAAGATTCAAATTATTTATAAATGGGTAAAAAAACGAAAGAGTTCACAGCGATCATAACCTTGATAAACGTCAAAATGTTTTTCATTTTGATTCGCGCCAAATTACGACAATTGGGCCAACTGCGCGGAATTTGATGTTGATACTTAAAGTGAAATTAAAATCCTTAAATAGCCACTAATGTTTTCAAAAAGCAGCTATAACCTTGGTTTGTTTTTCTATTTCAATATTAACTGCAATTTTCAGAAGTTAGCTTTAAATAAAATCCGTTATAAACCAATTAAAGCTAGCTTTCTGAGAATGCGAAAAAAGAACATATTTATGAGTGTAATATAAAACCTTAACTATACAGAAAATTAAAAAAATAGCACTTACTTGTGAAAGCTTATTGAACTCCCGTTCTGAAATTTCTCATTACAATCAAATGCAGAACAATATCGGACTATTTTTACAGTACTATTTTCAATGATTTTCGGTAGGACACCCGAAAGCGTTTGAATTGAAATGAGTGGTTTTTTCCCTTCCTTCGTTCGAAAAGGCCACCCGTCAAGTGGTTTTCAATTTCGTTACACGAGGTAACCCTAAACATGCGGTCTTGTTAGTATCATAAGTCTATACACATACCCCCTCCACCCACTTAGCTTTTTAATTGTGACTTAGGCTAGTTTGACTTTGAGGTATATATTTATAAAAGTCAACAAGATGGCATGATTACTCATCGAGGACATTAGATCGGGGTTTAAGCTTCAACTGCTTCGCCTAATCAACCCTTAAATGCATGAATTTTTATTTTTACTAAATAAAATTCGAAATCGACCAGGAAATGGGTTTAACTAATGAGAAAAGTATATAAAAAAAAAAAAAAAAATACATAAGAATTTTGCATATTGATGTATTTTTCATCACAAAAAAGCTACATTTTTTTTGCAAAAATGTATCAGTATATGCAGCAAAAATATAAATATTGTTCGTTACCACTTACCTTGTTTCTATTCGAATTTTTTTTTTCCTGTATGTTTTTAATACTTTTTATGGTTTTAATACTTTATATTAGTCGAGCTTCGGCGTCCGCCATTTTGGGTCTAAAAGTTGGCAGTGTACTATTGAAAGCAAAGTATAACTTTGTCAATTTCCACAGCACAGTATTTTAAATTAAGCTGAGAATTTTCAGAAAAACTGCTTGGAATACTTGTATATTCCTTTCCTATAATGTGTAATATCAGAGAAATTGTATTTTGCTCTCATTATGTCGTATTTAAACTAAATATTGTTGAAGTGGGTTTCAGTTTTGGAGAGTTAGCGCTACTTGGCGATATAAAAATAAATATGTTGTAATTTTTCCTATCGTAAGTGGTGTTTTGGCGTTGGCGATATCGTACTCTTTCGTTAATTTTATTGCTTGTATTCACAGCTTTTTTTTCTAAACTACTTTTGATCTGATCTGACATAAAACTATATTATATTAACGTGATTTGTTTGGTCAAGAAATTAGGAAAATCTTTTGAATTGTGTAGCAGTTTCTTTCAAATCAAATTTTCCAATATGGTATCAATCATAGATTTTGCTTTTATTTTATTTGTTACATTTTTGACAACGAAAAAATATTAATTATTTCAAAATTGTATTTCATGTTACCAATATTTTGAATATTTTAAAGATGTTTCGAAATTTTATTTCTTAATTTAAACAGCAAAGTTCCTTTATTGAAAAGGTAAATATGGTTCAGATAAGGACCTTTTCTTCAAATAGGCACTTAAGGTTTATATTTGAGAAATTCCTTATCAATAATTTTGCTATATATAGTCTCTATATGAAAATGTTGTATATATGAATATAGTAAGTTTTAGGGTGTAATTTTTTAAAATTCGTATTTCCTACATTAAAAATAAAATGCAATCCATCTTTAACGGATAGGGAATCCACTGATAACTCTTTAAAAAACGTACTGTTTACTCAGTAACTTCATTACTTAATAATTTCACTGTTTCTTAATTTATAAATAGTATATATAGTTCATATTAATGTTAGCTTTATCCGATGTATTATATTGAAAACAAATATATATCAATGCAATTTTTTAATTGGATGAAGTGATTTTTTACCCATGTATTAAAAAAAAAAAAAAAAAAAAAAAAAAAAAAAAAAAACTTATCAAATGTTACTGTAAATTTATAGACCAAAAACTTCCTTGTGTTGGAGAATAATATTTTACAAAGTATGTTAAAATACAATCATAAGGTAAAAAGAAGAGCTCTACATTAATTGGGGATGGAGTTATTTTATATATTATTTAAGTTGAAAAACAATTAACATTCTTTAACAAATAAAATTGCCATTCTTTTTGAAAAAAGTACATTCTTCTAACTTTAATAATAAACAGAAATTAACATTCATTCAGATTTCAGTTGTCAGACTTTTTCCAAATTGGCGACAAAAATATTTATTAAGACAATACATATACAGAACCAATACAAACGCAAAAAAAAGGTTTTTTTATAATCAATTTAAACTACAATATTTGAAAAACTGTGGTGGCGTAGCTTGAAAACAAGAAAAAAGAATGTTTTATTGTTTACAATATAAAATATAGTCAAGTAAAACGCAGACGTTTGCAAAGAACATTGGAATAGGAAAGTGGTCTAAGGAAATCAAAATTACTTCGAAATAAAAAAAAAATATTTAACAACGCAAATTACTAATCGTAATAAATATTAAAATATAACTTTCCATGCACAAAAAAGCACTTAGAAAAGCGATTCACTTCTCTAGGCAACAATTTTGAATCCACCGCTGGCGTTTGTTTGCTTGTGTTGAAAATCGAAATAACCTTATTTTCTTTTCAAAATCTTTGTATTCAATCACATTTGAGCAATTAGAGACAAACAACAACCTATTTTACAAGAAATATTTTAGAAAAACGACCACTTTTTTTCCACGAGGAAAGCGCACATTCACCCAACTCAAAACCACGTCGAAACATGAATTGCGGCCACCCTTTCGACATAGGATGGCGTTCGATCCAGCCTTCCTTTTATAGGGGTTCTAGACTACACCAAATTTAAAAGGAATATTTTTTGACATCCTAAAAGCTAATTACATTTGAAGGATGGGTAATTACTCTCAATCACCTGCTAAACTGCTAAAGGTAAAAAGTAGTAAAAAAAAACAAACACATACGAATTTCAGAAACTTACACACTTTCAACAAATTTAACATAAATACTCCTTAACAATTATACATATATTTGCAATAAGAATTGCCAATCTTCATAACTTCTTTAGGAAGTCAAATGGGTAGAATTTAAAAAAGTATTTCCATAATGTGCTTGTTCAAGCAATCCGATATTGTTTAACAAGATTTAAATACATTTTAACCCCAATAAAATAAAATTGCGGGTATCAAAAATTTTATAATTAAATTTAAAAAAAAAACCCGCTGGTGCAAGGAGAGTTACCACATTGAAAATGTAGTGAGGTTGTAAATAAAGTCATCGATGTAGAAACTATATGCGTAAAAAAAAAATTAAAAATATATTTTCAAAATATTTGATAAAAACTTTTTAATTCTAAAACACAATTGCTGAATATTTTTTGCAATTTTAAATGATTTCAATGATAAACCATTTTTATTGTGAGTAATAAATATTGATTTTAAGAAAATCATTAATTTTGAAATAATACATTTTTGAAGGTGAATCTAAAAATGTGTAATATATAATAGAGATTTGATTTTTTAAATACACAAAATCATTTAATAACCCAAAGAATCTCTTTCTAAAAATAGTTCATTAGCAATTATTAATTCTGAGAAAACATAAGTGAGTTGAGTCATAAATTTTTTACCATAATACACTAATTATCTATACTATTTATTCTTTACTATCACTTGAAACTTTTATTTGATCAAATAAATCTTTAGTAAAATACACATACACCATTATAAAGTTTGTAATTATTCTACACTTACATTTGATTTGTTATGACACCCTAAGGAACATAAAGTTTTAGGTATCCCTTCATAATCTACTGAAACAAATCTGCGAATGGTCGAATTAAAAAAGTAGTTTCCAACATATTTCAAACAATTTCATCTGCAAAATGAGCAATTATGTGCGTATCCTGAAAAATCATTAATATTCATTGAGTAGAGGAAGGAGAAACGGGAATTGGTGCTGGTGACATTAATTGCCGAAAAAATTGAATTCCCAGTTTTGTTGGTGCGACTTGGTGGCAAAATTTGTTTCATTATTGAGTAGTATAACTTGAATTGCCATAGTTCAAATAAAATCTAAAATACCAGGGGAATTATAATTTGAAGTATTTCAATGTTTTGATTTGTCGAGTAATTTTGGGGGAAGGGTTAAAATAAAAAAGAAATGTGCTACATAGTTTTACGTAAACTAAATAATCACGCATACCAATAGTATCAATCTATATTTATGAATATATATAAAAGGGGAGGTATGAATAATATTTGTTTTGCTAGTTGAGTAAGTTTGCTAGCTGGTTTGATTAGTTAAAGTGGTTCATACAGAAGTGGCTGGTTCAACTTAGTTCAAATCGATTCAGTCGATTTCAAGTTATGAACATGTCTCGTAATCAGGGAATTTAAATAATCAAATTTGAAACTTTTCCGTATTCAAAAAACGGGTATTCAACTCATAAACAAACGAAAGTTTTGGAAATTAATTCAGTTCACTTCAAAATTAGATGTAGTGTTGTTTTTATTTAATTTAAATTAGGAAACAGCTGAAACAGCAGGAAAAAGAAAATCCAAAATAGTCTGTTTACATTATTTTATACAATAACAAAAAAAAATTAGATTTTTTACTAATTTTGAGTCCTAGACCCCCTTGTTGTTTTAAGAATAATAATAATTTTTACAAACTCTTTTAACTTTATGCTATTTTTTAAAAATCTTTGAAACTTCCGCCTTATTTAACACCCAATTAAAAAACTTGAACATAAATGGGAGGTTTGGAAAAAAAGGAGAATAAGTCATATTTTATTTTTACTTTAAAATTTCAAATATCTGTTATTCCTTGTATGAATACAAATAAAGTTATACTAAAACTGAAAACATTCACCTACACATTTTAAGTTTAGTTAAATTGTTTCAAAGTTCAGAAAAGTTATACTTAAAATTGAGTATATGTTATAAGAGCGAAGGATAATTAACATTGTATTTTAAATTATGTTGTTTATTACGGGATAACAATTTACATTTTCTTACAAAATTACATTTTTCATAAGTACTATGCCCTTGATAGCAGTTTCCTTTTAAAATAAGTGTTGTTTTTTTTAATACTTTTTCTGCTTCAATGGCTATTTTCAACGTTCCAGGCAAATTTATCAAAATGTTTCCTGTAGGTTATTGTATTATATTATTTCGACTATTTCGAATTGTAGTGGTTTGTTACCAAATGGTTTTCCATTCATTTTTCAATTATTTTTTACCCAACCTTTACACCTAATCAATAGTAGTTACATATAATATTCAGTAATAATTAGTTTAAAATAATATTCGGTAATAATTAGTATGAAAAAATTTCATATTCATTATAGTCTTAAAAATAAGAATGAAAATACTTGCATTTGTTTACGTTTTAGTAACACAAATTTATTTAGCTTGCAGTGGTTTAATACCGTAAATAAGAAAAATATTATCTTTAAAGAAAACCCTTGACTTTTAAAAATAGTTTAAACGAATTTCCTCACCACCCGTTTTTTACATTTATAAAAGCAAAGGGGACATTTTGATTTCTCATTTCAGGAGTAATAGAAAGAACTATTAAAATTATTATGGTTAATTTATATGTTATTTCTAACTCCACTACAAATCTTTACAACCGAAACAGCTATAATAGATTTAGCACAAAATTTAACTGTAAAACTAACTAAAATAAAATATGGAACTATTTTACTGAGCAAAAATATATAAATAAAATATTAAACAACTAACATACCTGTAGCTGTCTGTGCTTGAGTTTTTATTTTAGTTGGTTGGTCCTAGTTTCTTAAAGAACAAATTTCATAAACATCTAAAGAAAAGCAACTACAAAGTGCTTGAATTGATTTAAAAAATAAAGCTAGTTGTTCCAAACTACAGTACTTAATTATGTGGTAGTGAAATAAAGAAATAAGGCAATTTAAAAAGAAATATTGTTGTAAATGTAGGATGATTTTCCAGGAATTGATTACAAATAACTTGTAACAAATCAATATTTTTTAACATGTTATATACCATGAATTCCAAGTTAAAGTACTCAGAAAAATATTGAGACACATTTAGAGTTTAATAGTGTGTATTAAAAACTCATATAAATTTGAATTTAGCCCCAGGGTCTTGATAAAAATGTTTATAGGGGCAGGTGGCAAGTTAAAGAGCCAAGTAAGCCAAAGTTCAAATTATTTTTATTGCCGAAATTGCCGATTTGTTCATTTTGTATCGAATCATAACATCGTAAACTTAGCTAATACCCATTTAACCCGATTAAAGGAAAATATGAAGCATTTAGCGAGAATAATAATGGGAAGTTATACAGGGTGTTCCATCAAGACCGCCCAAACTCTACACATCCAGATTATTGGCTTGGAATACATAAAAAATGCCGATAGAACTGCATCTCTAAGAAATTAAATTATTTATATTAAATAATTACGTAAAACAGCAGTTATTATATATTGTTTTACCCACTACTTTGTAGTAATTTAATCAACTATCTATGAATGTATAGAAGCAGATGGGGCTGAATGAAAACTGTTTTTTAAGTAAAAGTTTCATTGAAACAGTATTGGAATGATGAAATTTAATAAGTATATGATAAATATTAGGAATCTCTATTTTTGTAGTAATTTAGGAGATAAACAATTTCTCCATTCAAATTTGTCCCATTAATCAGCATTAAAAATGGAAGTGATATTTAAAAATGATATTACAACCGACAAATTCCAGAATCATGCCAAACTTCAATAGTTTTAACATGAAGGCTCTTTGACAATGACATGGCACAAATCTTTGCAGTAAGAAAATTTAAACCTATCACAGCACATGTAAAAAGTCCAATGGTAAAAATTTCACAAATTGCATCCATAATGTGCTTGTTTAACCAATTCCATAAAATTTGCCAAGAAGTGAATAAATTTGAACACCAATAAAAAAATTGATGTGTCAAATAAGTTTAAAACTTCACTTGAGTCACGACCAAATGATGCAAATAGTCACTATAAATGAAAAATTATACGTGGTTGTAAATAAAATAATCGTTGAAGATGCAATAGGTATAAGGAGCATTATTAAACATATTTTCGATTTATGCTCAAGCATTGAGTAAAATTTTGTAATTTCAAAACGAATTTGTTGAATAATTGAACACATTTCAAGTAAGAACGTGTGTCTTGAACCATCAAACACATGGCAAAAATTCGGTTGCAAAACTCGGTCATTTAGTTTATTGTGGATGAAAGATGATTTTTTTCAATATTTTTATATCGATATGTGCTATGATTACCACCTTACAGTATTTAGAAAAATGACTGCACACATTTCGAGTTACAGCGTCTGTCCTAAAATCACACAGGAGTTAGAATTAATGCCCAGGAGACGGATAAGAATAATTTTTTTGTAGGGTCAGTTAACAAGTTAACAAACATTTTTAATCTTTATTTCAGAGCTAAACGAGCCTAAGTTAATTTTTTTATTGCAGATTACGTCAAAAATGTTATTTTTTTTATCGAAACTTAAAATGTTAGATTAACAATACCCCTTTAAAAAATTCTATTGCACCGTGCGAAAATTATAACAGGGAGTCCTACATGCAGGCTAATTGCAGTTAGATCAGATTCACAATCTCCTGTAAAGTTGCACAGTTTTTTGACGTGTTTGTAACTGAGGTATACGTACATAATCATCAACTCAATGGCATGATTACTCATTTAGAACACTAGATCTTAGAAACTGACGTACAATTACCACACAATTAACTTTTCAACATTATTTAATGGAATATTAGTTAGAACAAATGTTGGGGATAAATAATGATGAAAAGGGACAAATCTACATTTTTTTATGTAAAACTTAAATGACATCCTGTAATACGAAATCTAATATGAAATTTAATGTCAATTTTAGATTCTGTCATAGTCTGAGATAGGATTAATATGTGCTGAAAAATTCAAGAGCTAAGTAAGTAAAGTTGGGGATATGTGACATAAAAAAAAAAAAAAAAAAAAAAAAAAAAAGTTTTTACAATTAATGAATAGGAACGTTAGTGAGCTAGCAGATAACACTCCTTAGCTCCATTTAAACGAAGTGGATTTCAGCCTTTTTTCCCTTTTGCGCTACATACATTTTAACTGGAATTTGTAATACAAAGAGTTTTCTTAATATTTATTTGAAAATAAATAACGAATTTTTTTGCCTACGATATATTTTTGACCATTTGTATTTTAAAGCTTCATAATAAATTGAAAATATCGTATGTGTTTAAAAAGTTCCTCAAGCGGCACCACTGACAAATTTCGATAGTTGTAGGATCAATGGAAATCATACAAGATCTCAAGAGAATTGAAAGAATTTGTGAACATAACCCTACTTATACAAAAAAAAAGTTCACAAAAAGACAATTTACTTTGAAATATAACTAAAGTAGGGAAATAATTGTATCAAAATAAGAAAATATGAATATTTCCTATTTGTGAAGTTAATAAGGAAGATTTTTTTCTTTCAAAAATGAGTCTAGTGTAGGCATTAAAAAAAGTAACGAACTTTTATTTCGACGTATATAACTCAAATTACTTATAATATTTAATATAATGATTCTTTTATAGATTCTTTTGAGAATATTATGGATCACTCCTTTCTCCCACAACCCCCCCCCCCCCCACGCAATTAGTTGATGAAACTAGATGAAATGCTCTAGATATGTACTTTCTACAACCTTTTCAACAATATTTACATGATCATCGTATTTTGGTTCATTAAAATACAATATATATTTAAAAATGATGGGCATTTTCAAAGTGGGATTCACATGGGGGTTAAACATTCTAAAAATCAATTTCATAGTCTTTACTCATTTAAATATATGGAAGTTGGTTCGTTTTCAGATTATCACTGATTTACTATAAATAAGATGACTGGGATATTTCGATGAAATTTTCAGCTTTTATTAACTACCTTATAAAAATGAAACCTCACTAACATACAAGATGACAATTCTTTTGATGATGCATGAGAATTTTTTTTTCTACTCACAAACAAATTAGAATTGCAAAACTATGATAAATTTACAAGTTATGCTTTTACTTTATATAATATTAAGTGATGAAAAACTTATAGGATAAAATAATTATTTTAATCAGGTCAAAATATATTCCTGATGTACATTATGACCTTTATATAAGTCACCGACAAACGGGACACGGACTTGTCCCGTGCATTTTACCTTATTTAATCGATTATGATTTATTATAATTTTGTCAACAATTAATATTATATAAAGAAAAAACATAACTAGTAAATTTTTCATAGTTTTACAATTCTAATATTTTTTCGATAAGAGAAAGATAAAAAATTTCATGTGTGCCATCCAGAGAATTGCACAAGATAATGATTTCAATTTCAAAGAAATTTTAACAAAAACGGTTCATCCAGAGGGCCTTGTCTCCACAGATTTTAGAGAACCCTTCAGCACGTGTTATTAAAATCATTGAGTATGACAATTTTGTAACTTTATTTTTGACTTTCAGCTTATTTAAGCTTTCCCAGAATAAGGTAAACCTGAAAATTTATGTTGATCTTCAGTTAAGGTTACTTATTACAGGTTACATAACATAGGTTACCTACTACTTGAATTTTCGAAAAGCTATCAACTCCTCCTCTTTCATCCTTTAAGGGGTATGGTCATAACTTTAAATCTAGAGTTATATTCCGATTTTGTTAAAATTTTACATCCTTGATCGGTTGTTTTCAGATTATCTGGAGCCATCAGCAACACGAGGGTATAATGCGCCGAAACATTCATCATTTGACAAGCCAACATACATTTACAAACATCCATGCCTTATACGGGACTCGAACCCCCCACCTCGCGGTCTAGAAGCTGGTATGCTAACCACTATACCGTTTGGTCGGCCTTTGATCTTTGAAACAAGTGTTAAGTAAATTTTTACATGAGGTATTAGCAAGCCATTTTTATTCTCCCAATGAAGCACTCCACTATGGGTTATAATAACAACTCAAGATCTACTGAAACAATTCGCAACGGTTTTTTTTTTGGTATTTTGTTTCATCTATATTTTCGAGAAAGCAATTTTATTCCGTTGTTTTATTAATCGTGAATAGGGGACTAATGGGGGCATACCCATAAGATGCAATCGATTGAACCAATTTGAATTGGGTTGTACCAGAGAACGATGGACCGTTCGGCTAGTTAAATTTTCCATATAGAAATACCATTCACCTCCACCTTTCTTTTATAAATTCGTAGGCCTTTCATAGGTGCTATTGGTTTAGATAATTATTTAGTTTAAGTAAGACTGTGAATCATCTTTCTTTTTATAATTTTAACTCTTCCTCAGAAACAACTCGACAAATAAAATTCTTGACATATTTTAGATTGTAACCCCTGGTATTTCTATTTTATTTTGACTACGTTAATTTATTATAAGTTATTTCTACTTCAATAATACATACATAACCAAATTTTGCCACCAAGTGACCCCATCAAAACTGAGGGTTACATTTTTTTTGGCAATTAATGTCGCCGGCATCAATTCCCGATTTTCTTTTCTGTATTCAAATGAATATTAATGATTTTTCAGGATACGCATTTGTTCATTTTACTGATGAGATGGTTTGAAATATATTGGAATTTTTTTTAACTCTTCATTCGCTGATTTGCTTCAGAAGATGGAGGAAAATCTAAAACTATTAGCCAACGCTTAGGGAGCTCATAACAAGTCAAATATAAAAACATTACATTCAAACTTACTAATGATTGTTAGTGGATTTTAATATAGAATTATTAATAAAATGAAGGTTTCGAATGGTAACAAATAATACAAATAATTACTGCATTACTGTAAAAATTTGTAAGATCCAATTTAAGTGTTTTTTTTTTTTTTTTTTGAAGAAGAAGAAGAAGAAGAATGAACATGTACTTAAGAATTGTTTTTAGAAAGCGATTCTATGAATAATTATTTTTTTGTATTAGATAAATATAAAAATCTAGTAGAAACTACACACTTTAAGAGGTCGTTATTTGCAAACTCTTTACCTACTGCTATTTTTTCAAAACGAGTAAAATTTGATTCTCCTCATATAATAATAAAGTCAGTCAATTAAAAAAAAAATAGAAAATAAAGGTGAAATCTGGAATTTTGAAGTAAGAACAAACTTGTCCTTTTTTTTTTCAATATTTAAATTCATTATTACTCCTTACATGAACATCCATATAAATTACTGAGAATAATTTCTACTAAAAATTAAAATATTCAACAACTCATTTTAAGTTTAGTAAAATTATTTCAAAAACAAGTGAGAAAATATTAAAATGTGAGTATGGTGTTATAGAAGCGATGGGTAACTAATATTGTGTTTCAGATCAGGTTTCTTATTACAGAGCATCAATTTAATTTTTTTTGCAAATGGACATTTTTAATATAAATACTATGTTTTTTTAACCTTTTTTTTAAATCAATGTTTCTTTAAATGCTGTTTCTACTTCATTTGTTTTTTTAAATGTTGCTGGAAATATTAATGAATTATTTTCAGTAGATAATGGTACCATCGCATACTGACTATTTAGAAAGGTAGTTAAGTAAAGTTTGACGGTTTTTATCACAACATATAAGATATATAGACTAATTCAATAGGGAATAAAGTATTTAAAATCGATAGTAATTAGTATAAAAAATCAATAGCAATTCAATAATATTTAATCAATATAAAAAATCAATAATAATTTTCATTCTATCAATAAAAATAAAATTAAGAATAGTTTTAATCGTTATTTAGAAAGAAAAGATAGTTAAAATCAAATAAAAATGTGTTTATAATCAATTCAGGTTGCATATTTCTGTCACATTTAAGTGCTTAGCACTGTCGGTTAGATAACGATGTTGATACCTGAACGAGCACCTTTCTTTCCAACCCTACCAACGAGAGGACATAAAAGCTATCCTGCCTCTATTATTGTACATCAGTATTCGTCAAGGCAGGATTATGCCCATGACCTTCTGATAACAAGCTCGGCGCATCTACTCACTATGCCACCGAAGCCATATTAAAGATTCTGTACTTAACTATAGAATAAGCAATGTCGTTAACTGTTTAAAATAATATTAAGAAAACATTTAATATTTGAAAACGCAATAATATGTTACTGTTCCTAAAGAACAAAATTTTAAAATTATTATCAGATTATTTTCGAAAGATAAGTGTGGAACCTACCATTCGGAATTATGTTTAACAATCTGAAATGCTGGGGCCTCTTTTAAGCTGGCCACACTGTAGAAATACTTTAAGTTGAATAATATTTATAATTGAGAACTTTTATACCAAGGCATATTGATAAAAATTTAGAATTCCATTATAACCAAATTGAAAATCTAGGGGTGTGGAACATCGCACAACTTTCAATTACAATGTAATACTAATGTGGATTTGTGTCATTTACTTTTTGTATATTTTCATCATTAATTTAGAGGAAATGGTCAGATAGGCGGTATTTTTTGCGATAATTCTTGAATGGGTCTAAGAAAAAGAAAAAGAAAAAAAAATCGCCAAAATGGCGATTTTGGCGATATACTTTAAGATAATCCTTATATTATCCTTTGTTATAAGCGAAACTGTGAGGAGAAGAAAAAACGGTTGTTGATGAGGTATGCTCAAGGAAAGAGAACTCTGTGTTGAAGGCACTCGTTTTTCAATTTTTTACTCCATAAAAGCATGTTTACGTGAATTTCGGTGAGGATGTTTAGAACACCTTAAGAGGCACATTAGCACAGCGATTTTTATCAAAATCGTTAGAGTCGTTTTTTGCAATCACTGAAAACATGATTTTTTTCAATGGCAGCTACCTTATGAGCAAGCGCGATTTTGACGTAAACCTTTATGCTAGGTCCCATGGCCACCAGCAACCCGCATTCCAAATTTGAGTATCGTAGGTCAATTTGTTTGGGAGTTATGCTGACCACAGACATACATTTTTCTAAATCACTTGTTTGAAATCAGGGTGTTCCAAAACGTGGAGAAATGCAAAAAAAATCGATTTTTTTTACCGAATGCTGTACTTTCCTTATCCTATGTATAATACATATGGGTAATTAAAAGTTAAAAAAAAAGAAAAAAAAGATGTAAAGTGTAGTGGGCTAAAATGCGTAATGTGGTAAAATGGGTAATCTTTTTCCAAATAAAAGCTACTAGATTCCTTTGTGACAGGAACACTTTTATTGTATCTGTTTAATTATTTTTGTCTCTATTCTACCTTAACTGTAAAGCAGAAACTCTTCATAGCTATGAATTTTAATTTTTTGGATATATGGCTTTAAATAAGTCTGGATAAACTCTCCTCGATAAATAGGTTTTAGCGAGGTTTGTGATGATACTTGGCAATGACTTAGTAATATTTGTATTATATTCACGATTCATTGGGGAAAATGTAAACTTTTCGTTACAAAAAGCACGATTTTTTTATTTGTTTATTAAAATAATGTCATTCCATATAAAAATAATTAAGTAGTATTTGATCTAAAGTAGTTGATTGTAGGTGGTTAACAATATATTGAGTTAGTACAGAGTTTTTAAGAAAATCTAACTCATTCTTATTACACTTGCTAGCATATAATTTTCTTTCTTGAGCTTCAACAGATAACTAGACATTTCTAACAATGTCTTTCATTTCATCTTTGTATTGAAAAATGAATTTTTAAAGAAAGTTATATTTCTAGAAAAGGAATCCAGGGAAAATAAAACTATGATTTCAGTTTAGAGCGAAATTATTGGAATTCTAAACTCTTTTTTGAATAAAACTAGGTCTTATAGCAATAGAAATCTTACAACTGAATAGTAAACATAACATTTTTAAAGGTGTATCAAAATGTTAAAGATAAATTTAAATATCCGTTTTCTAAAAGTTAAAATGTAACAAAGCCCGATATTAGCTTTGTTATTTCGAATTCTTTTTGTGCAACAAATTCGCATGCGCAGGAATATTTTCGGCCATTACCCGAAAAATGTGTTCAAATACATTCTAATAAATGTATAAAAAAATATTTTACATACAAAAGCAACATTTTAACTGAATATTATTTAACCATATAGTGTTATGATTTAAAATTATGTTTTGTTAACTTTTTTCAAAAGAACTTGAAATGGTATTCTTTAACACATTTTCAGTTTTGAATTTAGGCAATTATCATTAATGTGAATTGAATCTACTAGCTATATTTTACTTCATACACTCTATATGACTTTAATAAAGCTTGAATGTACACATAATTAACAAAAATAATTCTCATAAACTGAATGTTTTAGCCCGTAAAATAAATATGATTAATTACTATTTATAACTTTTTTTATTCTGTTTAAAATGGCACTATAAGTTTGGATTTGAGAAGTTACTACTCAATAGTATGTACTATTAATTATGCGTTATTATAACAGCATCCATCGTTAATTAAGAGGCATTGCACTAAAAAATCGGGCCACGGCGAGCTATCACTGTACAGAATTTCATGATTTTTTTTTTTTTTTTCTTGCCTTACTTTAGCTTAGGAAAGAATATATTTTAAATATTTTGGCTATATCTTTTTTATTTTTGGAGTTATGGGGGTCAAAGGGGGAAATACGCATGTCTTAGATTTTGTTGTTGTTGTCATTCTTGCTGTTTTGTAATTGAATTTACGACTTGGCTTGAAGGGCTTCAAATAATGTTTTTTGCCTATCAGCTTATACTATGTTTTTGCCTAACAGATTGTACATTGGCTCCTCCAGGTGAAAATTCCCTGATAGATAGCTGGAGCCGCAGATCCCCCCAAAACGAGGCTTTTTCGTAAAATATCCTATTTTAAAAAGGCAATTAATCTTTACTTTGATATGATTCTATGGAATTTTTATGCGAATTCATTAAACACCTCCAGATAAAGAGATTCTAAGGTCAATATATTCATTGAAGGAGCTCGGATCCTCAAGGTAAGGGGCCCCAAACATGACCCTTGGTGTCTTTTTGTGCTATTTCAGAGCATTATTTCTTCTGGCTCCGACCTCCAACATATATACTGCTTACATGGAATTGTTGGCTCAATATAATAGTTTCACAATTAAAGATGAACACATTTTGAAGGTTCCAAAATTTTCAAGATTTTATTTAATATGTAACTACTTTCGACGGGAACGCGATTTTATGGTATTTGAAAAGATTGTTGCAGCTTACACCAAGCTTCTACAAGAATACTTCTTTCACAAAATTGTTGTCTCAACATAGTAGTTTCACAAAATAAAATAAAAAATAAAAAATTGAAGACACCGCCATTTTTGAGAAAAATTAGTTCTTGTACCACCTTTAACCATTTCGAAGGATTGTTGTAAATGGCTCCAATCCAATACCTGAATACTTCTCTCGTGATATTATTATTTTATGTAAAATCCTTTTTTATTTTATTCAAAGTCAAAATTTTTCCAGCTATGAAAAGAAACTGCGGACAATTAACAAGGGACAGAGAAATAACAGAAATGGATTAAGGAGGGTTATTAAAATTGATTTTTCTTAAAATGGTGGTACCTTCAAAAAATGATTTTCATATTGTGAATCTATGTTGACACCACAATTTCGTTCAAGAAATTTTCGTTTCGATGCTTGAATCCAGCTGGAACAATCCTTTGAAATACCATAGTATCGCGTTCACGTCGAAAGTAATTACATATTAATTTGGATTTTCTTAAAAATGTTCGAACCTTCAAAATATGTTCATTCATATTATGAAACTATTATGTTGAGACAGCAATTCCGTGCAAGAATTATTCGTTTATGAGCTTGGTGCCAGCTGGAACAATCCTTTGAAAAATCATAAAATCGTGTTCACGTCGAAAGTAGTTATATTTTAAATTGAATTTTCTCGAAAATTTTTGAACCTCCAAAAAATGTTCTTGCATATTGTAAAACTACTATGTTGAGACAACAATTTCATGTAAGAAGTATATATGAAAGAGGGTCGGAGCCAGCAAGAAGTAATCATTTGAAATAGCGTAAAATCGCGTTCACGTCGAAAGTAATTACATATTAAAAAATGAATTTTCTCAAAACATTTTTAACCTTCAAAAAATGGTCTTCCATATTGTGAAAGTACTATGTTGAGGCAACAATTCCATGTAAGCAGTATATACGTTAGAGGTGGGCGCAAGCAGAAATAATGCTTTGAAATAACACAAAAATGCAGCAGGTTTCATGTTTGGGCCTCCTTACCATGGGACTCCGAATTCCTTTAATGAGTATTAACCTTTATTATCTTTATATGGAGGTGTTTAGTGACTTTCCACCGAAAATTCCGTTAAATCATATCAAAGTCAAGATTTTTTGCATTTTTAAAATTGGAACTTTTACGAAAAAGCGCCATTTCGAGGGGGTTCTTATCTGTGACTCCGACTATGTACAAGTGAATTTTCATTTTGAGAAGCTAATATACAACTAATATAAGCTGTTAGGCAAAAAAATTAAAAATAAAAAAAACAATTCTAAAGCCCTTCAAACCCTTTCAAACATTCAATTACAAAACAGCAAGAATAACAGAGCATTTTTTCTAAGACACGCGTATTTCACACTTTGACCCCCCCCCCCTTCTCCCTCTCCCCCCAATAACTCAAAAAAATAAAAGAGATATAGACAAAATATTTCAGATTTATTCTTTCCTTGGGTAAGGTAATATGAGAAAAAAAATCATGAAATTCTGAGTCTGTGATGGCTGCAATTTTGGCGATTTTGCCCGATTTTTACGTACAATGGCTCTTGAACATCATTTAAGTATACATTTAAGATATCGCATATAATAAACATCTACAATATTAATAATTATAATAATATAGAGCTATGGAGCTAAGATGATATTCCATATTACAGTTTAGTTGATCAACTTGTACATAAAATGTTTGTGCAAGTAAGTTTCTTTGAATAAAAACGTGCTTTACAATTGTAATATTAAAATATTTAAGACAAATTTGAGAGAAAACTGAGAAATAATGAGTCTCAGGCAAATGAGAGGTGATAAAATAATATTTATTTTGCAACCGTTTTAATTAAGATTTCTTTAATAAAATCTTTTAAAGCAAACATATGTTTAATCTACACATGTTTACTTTATTTTATACGCCTACAAATTTCTCCTTTTTTTGTCTCTTCAAAAAGTGGGGTTTACAATCCAAAAATGAGTTACCGTTTGCAAGTTCTGGGAATTTTACTTTGAAAACATTCATTATATATACTACCAGACTTTTCAAATATACTTAGATCATTTTAGTACGCTTATTTCCAAAAAACAGGAAAATGTTAGCTTTCGTAAGCCAGTCTGAATTAAGGAAGCTGAAATTTTGCTGCAAAGGTAGAAGGCAGTATGCAAATACAAGGTGAGACCGAAAAGTAAGGTGACTGATGTCATAATAATCACTGTATTATATATTTGCAGATATATACATCACTGTCCTTCAAAGTAGTTCCTGCCGTCTACAATACACTTCTGACAACGTTCATACAAGTTCTTGAAACTTCTGAAAAAGCCCTCCTTTGAAACTGTCTTAAATTCCTTGGTAACAGCAGCTTGAATGTCTGAGATGCTTGAAAATCGGTTTCCCTTCAGTGTCAATTTAACTCCCTCCTTATTCCCCTGATCTAGCGCCAGCAGATTTTTCTTCTTTCCACGACTGAAATTGGCACTGAAGGGAAACCGATTTTCAAGCATCTCAGACATTCAAGCTGCTGTTACCAAGGAGCTTAAGACAGTCTCAAAGAAGGACTTTTTCAGAAGTTTCAAGAACTTGTACGAATGTAGTCAGAAGTGTATTGTAGACGAGGGGAACTACTTTAAAGGACAGTGATGTATTTATTTGCAAATATATAATTCAGTGATTATTATGACATCAGTCACCTTACTTTTCATTCTCACTTTGTATGTTAGGTAACAGCCAATCACGGTTTCGCGTCGAGAAATATGCAAAACAGGCAGTCGTATAAGAAGCCGGCATTGTGAATGGTTACAGGAGATGCATGTAAGTGCTAATGAAAGGTGTTTAGAGCATTCGTACGATTAAGCAAGATGTGTTTCTATGGATTCCAAAAGACGAATGGAAAATTCTGAGCGCTGGCGGGTTGTCGGACGCCTTGAAGCAGGACAGTCTATCAAAGATGTTGCTCTTTTCTTCGGCGTTCATCATTCCGTCATTTCACGATTTTGGAAACAATTCCAAATTTAGTCGAAATATTAGCCGGTCGTCCGAGAGTTACGACCACCCGCGGAAGATCGATATATTGCTGTTGTAGCCAAGCGGAATCGAAGATCGCGCTCCGCACGTGTGACATCTATAGTTGCTGCGCCAATTGGTAAGACGATATCTGCCACTACTGTTCGTCGAAGGCTACACATGAATGGTCTGTACGCCCGGGTACCACGAGTTTGTGTTTCTTTCTCTGGTCCAATTCAAAGGGCATGATTAAAGTGGTGCCGCCAGCATATCAATTGGACTGTGTCTCATTGGGGCAACGTTTTGTTCACAGATAAGTCCATTTTTGCCCTACATGCCCTTGTAAGCAGGAGAGGGGTGCTCACATACTCTATTAATGTCGGCTTTTGTTGTTTGTTTTGAATTTAAACATAATTTTGTTAATGGCGCAAATATGACGTCATCTTATAATTTATAAAAATTCTCTCTCTATTTTATTTTTTTTATCTCTGTTTGTAATTCTTTGTTTTGTTTCATGACTAAACATGGAGTTACTTACTTACAGCATTTCGCGTCAATCAAAGCAGTACTTGTCAATTTTTTCGCATTTAACCACTCCGTTCTTAACTTTTGGAAATGAGTGTGTAATAACCAATGTTTAATAATTCAAAAGATTTAATATTTGATTACCACTAATTTTAAAATAATTTTTCTACAATTATTTGCTTGTTTTAATGCAATTTTTCTAGATGGCGATTATTGAAAAATTCGCTTTTTCAAAAGACAGGTTTCTGTACCATATATTGGATTATAATGAATGGGAAATTAAAGTACGATCCAAAGGTTTATTGTCTCGTGTTTTTGGTCTATACTTGTTACTACTCCGTTTCATTTACCAAAAAGGAATTATGAAATAATTATTTCCAAAAATATCGCCCAATTTACCAATTTGGTTGGGGTTTTTGCCGAAGTATAATAATTATCACAAAAAGTATCGTTAAACTCGCCAAGTTGACTTACGTCTTGTATTTATATAATAGATTAGTGATGTTCGATACCCTAGTTTATTACGTAATGGGTGTTGATTTAGGAAGTAATGTTTGAAATTGCGTATTGAAGTATTATGAAGTCCATTTATAGAAAAATATATCGACTAACTTTATTACCTCAATATATGGGAACAAAAACTGAAAGCCCACTCTTTTATAGAAAATGCCCCGCAAAATTTAAAAAGAGAAAGCATACGAGATACCCACAAGTACCGTGTATGCGATTTTCCATAAAATTAATCGAAGTATGAAGTAGTTCGGAATCTCCGTAATAGTCCTTATATCCTTAATTAGCAAATATTATGGTCTATTCGTATAGACTTCTTAAGTTAAAATGCCCAAAATATTTTCGATTGGATTGAGGCCCGTTGAGTTAATAGGTCCTTAATCATGCACTAATAGTTTTCATATCCATCTGGATCAACCAAATTCCATTTTTATCACTAAGTATCACGATAACCATATGTGCAGGAAGGCACATAAATTTCCTTTCTTGGGAATTCTTTTTAACTAGTGTTTATGAGCCAATTTTCGTGGGCCATGTAGCCTTATTACGTAGTACATATGCAAATAGTACTGGTATACTTTTGATATTGACCGACATTTTTTGCATCAGACTGACCCTTACCAGAACCTTGTTTTGGACCTTTTTCTCCAAAAATTTAACCCTCGAAGCATTTTGTTGGTGAGAAAGAACACAATAAAACATACTTTTACAAAAATTTAGTAATGGTATACGATTTCATTTAAAGTTTTAGATTCCAACTTCAATCTGAAGATTTGTGCAACTTTATCAATCTGTTACGAATTTCTGTATATTTGTAAATATTTCGTAGTATTAATTATGTAGAAAGGAAAATGTATGTACATTTCGCATAATGCAGTGCAAGAGTTCGTCTTAACTTCGCTTTCCTGCGATGCGTCTCTTATTGCTTGAAAACGAGTTCTACAGGGATCATGCTGGAAAACGAGTTTTTCAAGGACAGGCCATTTAACAACAGGCTACATTTTGGAATAACAAAATTGTTGTAATACAGTTCTGGAAATAGAAATTTGTGACACTTCCATATTTAATTGCATATGTTTACTACAAGACTCAACAAATCACATGTCATCATAGAACAATTATCGACGAAAAACACGAATCAGAAACTCGACTATAACTATAAAGTTAAATGCAGTTTTCAAATTTTTATATCAGTATATTAATTTTTAACTAAAACACTTTAATTATTTTTTACTGCACTGGAAAACTTTACGATAAACATTATTTGTTTTTCATATTTATGTAAATGCTGTTTTAAATTCAAAACTATAGATTTAAAGTGAATTTAACATTAGTAAGCTGGAACTTTAATAAAAATACAGTGCGAATACCATGTGATATTAAAATTTAAACTAAATGTGATTTTCAGCAAGAATTTAGGAAGGAAAAGAGGGTAAAATTATACGTAAAGTCATTAATTTTTATCGAATTTAAAATTTTGTTATCAAACGCGTGAAGTAGGAAACTTCAAACCTCATCGGAACTTGATCAATATGAATTCACATGTTTCAGAACAGTACATTCTTTAGCATTGAAGAGTTTCATTTCAATCACAAGCACACAATTGTAAGTTTTGAGTCAAACATAACCACTCAGGCACGTATAAACTACCTCAACACTGTCATTAGGTAATTGAAATGGTGTTACATTCGCCACTTCTAACTAAATAATTGATAAGACGAAGCATGAATTTAAGAACGCTTATTAATATTTAAGAGTGTAGCTTACGTTTCTATAATTCATCATACAACTGTTTGGTTTGTATACACGGAATTCTTGCGTTTTAAAAAGCCAACTTCAGTATTTCAAGTAAAACATCTTAGATTCTACTAAGATCAGTGAATTTTTTAACAGGGACGAGGAGTTTTCTCGAATTATTATATTACATTAAAGTAAGTGAATTGTCGACATTGACATTGTTTAGAATGTAAATTACCCTTTTGTGACTTAATTCAATTAACAATTAATCTATTATGCAAGAACTATATGAAATGGTTGAGTTCTGTCAAATAAAAGAATAATGAGACATGTTTTAAATACCTTATTTGACCCATTTCCTATCCATGTCCATATGTTCCAGTAATCCTCATAACATTGTGTAAGTCATGACCATACCACTTTGCCATTTATTCATAACTTTTATTAGACAAAAATTCTAATAATTACCGAACTAGATAGGGGGAGGGGAATAAATTAAAAGATATTTGTAATGAATTTAAAGCTTATTTTTTTCATGATAGCATACTGTCCTGTATACACGAATAGAAACGTATCAATAATATTGGAAATAGATTTTTAGCCATAAAACTTTTGAAACTGGGGAAAATAAAGATACTATTACAGTACAAAATTGATGACAGAAAGTGAACAATTATGGACAATTATTGTTAATATTAGAGGAATTGAAAATTAAACAGTGTCTAGACAGGGTGCAAAGTAAAGTCTGGGAACACTCAAACAGCTTTGGGAAAGAAAATCTACAGTTGAGGAATAAGTGTCTATTTAAAGCAAAATAAGTATGCACTATTCATGTAAAAGAAACTTCAGTGTTCTTCTATGACGTTCGTTACAGATTCTACCTCAAAAATTATAATAAACAGAGGGAAAAGAAGTCCATTAACATGTGTCGTTAACATTAACAAACGGGGTCCATTAACATACTGGGTCGTTGTTTTAATATGAAATGGTATCTTCACTATAACTATTTAATTACAACCCCTGAAATATAAATACTTTGATACCTTACAGTCATTTCCCTTTTTTGATATCTCTCATAGTTTTTGAGATATAACTTCCGAAAATTGCTTTTATGTTGCATCATTTTCTACTTATATATTGCATTAGAGGTAGCCACATGTTCTGTAACTTTATCTTTATTTGTTCAAAAGTAATTTGAGTATTTTTAGAGTTTACGTTCTGCCAAATCTCGATTTACTAGCAGCCTAAACCTGATTTTTTTTTTTTACCAGATTTATATAACGTGAGCATTTAATAATAATGTGCTATATATTGAAATTCTTAATAAAAACTTGATGCATCATCTAAAACATAGATATATCGTTGAAAATGCTTGAATTGGCAAAATTGACGTCTTGGAAGTTTAGCAACTATGGTTTAAAGATAAACTACTTTCAGGTCATTGGGTTACATAAGAAAATCAATATCGAGAAAAGTTTTCGACTACCAGACTTGGTATCCGTTAATTCATTATCAAGTGAAGTGGAAAATTAGTTTCACTAACAAAATTGGAATTAAGCACTAAACTCTTCTTTTCAAAAGCGTGATTCCCTAAAATTCTCATCTCGCCTTGGGAGGCTAATAGATGTTCTTAAAATTCGGCCGATAACAATAACTGGTTATGTACCATCCTTGATGTAGAAAGCCGAATTTGTTTATGATAATCTGCATAATATGTATTTCATTAATTGAACTATATTAATAACGATACACAATATGCAAATAATAATATGAATAAATAATTACATATTTGATTAAGTTTAAGTGGTTATTCGTATATTTTCAGAAATAAGTGTTTTTAAATACGAAATCATGTTTTCTAAACGTTAATTTTTGAAACTTTTGTATTGGAGTTCTAGTGATTGCTGTATGATAAGAACCTAATGTTTGTACTTGTAAATCCACTAACTAATGTAGTTAGGATACAATAGCAATGAAAATAAATGAACTATCAGAAAAAGTAAAAAAAAAATATATATATATTTCGAAGTATTTTCGACCTCTCAGTATGATGATGCTTGTGTTCTTAATTTAAGACGCGTAAGCAATCGTAACATATATTTTCTAAGAATTGTGATATATCAAGTTGGGCTTACATACAATGTAATACTTGTGAAAAAATACATTGCCTCTTAATAATTTAATTTTAAATTTCCATGTTTAGATTATTTTTTGTTTAAGTTTGCTATGTTGAAACTAAATTAGTTGCATGTATTACTGATAAAGAATGTTTCATATCAAGAAACGGGGATCTTGAAAACAGAGTCTAAACATAATGTATATCATAAACAATGACCTTCTCAAATATTTCCAATTTAGCGTGTTCATTAATTATATATCTTAAATATATTCGATATGTGGAAACTAAATTAGTTGGCGCATGTATTACTAATGAAAAACATTTCAGATCTTGGTACAGAGACTTCGATCTGAGCCTAAACAGAAAGCATTTCACAAAGTGATCCTTATGTTTGAGAACTAACATAGTTATTCATAATGTACCTTAAATTAGTCAAATTGGCTGAAGCTAAATAAGTTGGCTTATGATACTGATAAAAAGCCTTTCAGATCATAAATGAGGGACTTTGAGCTCGTTCTAAACATAAAGTACATCATAAACACTATGACTTTCTTTTATATTTAAAAATTAACCTAGTTATTTATAACGTACGTTAAATGTGCTAAACTAACACACTAAACAATGAAAAATATTATATATGATGATAAACGAATTGACGTGTCATTAAAATTAGATGTAGTTATTAGGTAAAAAAAAAAGAATTCCATAGTATTAAGACAAGAACCCTATTCTCTTAACATCGATTTTGACCGTTCTTCAATCGCTTGACATGCTTAAGCGTTATACCGATTTTGGAAAAGAAAATATTAGCTCAAGATGATTGAAAGAATGTTTTCAATTTATAAAACGATCGTTCCGTCGAGAAATCAGAAAATAACTAAAAAAAGTAAAGTCCACCTCTCAAGTGCATTGATGATTGCTGGGAGGAAATTGATTTTCTAGCTTTTGACAGTCCGAAGGGTAGGAATCGGTCATTGATTGACCGTCAAAAGAAATTTTTGAAGGAGGCGATCTGCTCGACTGAATTGTTGAAATACGCAATTATTCATTCTAGTTGGAAATTATTATTTTAAATTTTGTATTTGCTTGTGCAGTGTAATTAGATGATGTAAAATGTCAATGTTAAATATATATAGGGTGGTCATAAAGACAATTTGCCGATATATGGACGTCAAGCGGCCGTTTCGCTCAATAGATCGAGATGAGATTTCAGGTATAGTTATTTACAGGTATGAGCTCAAGATTCTGTGAATGGCTACAAAATGGTTCTCACGGTTACGGTTATAGTCATAGAAACTCGAAATTTTCGAAAACACCATTGGGACACACGGAGGACGTTCGACAGATATTCAGCGTGGAAAACCGATAAAATTGCCTGTGATGGCAACCATGCGAACTTTAGCCTCTGTTATATGCAAATTTCCCCTTTGTGCCCCGATTGTCTTTTTATTGGCAGTTTACAAAGCTGGGTTTTTTTTTGCGTGCATAATGAGTCCGTTTTTGGGATACACGTACCGTTCCAAAGTCCTTTATGGTTTTTGCATGCGCTAAACATTTTGCGACAGGAAAAAATAAGGATTGCCATTCGCAAATTTCGAGTTTCTGTAACTCTAACAGTAACCTTAAGCGCCATTTTGTTGCCATTCACAGAATCCCGAGCTCATACCTCTGAATAACTATATAGATGAAATCTTATCTCGATCGGTTGAACGGAACGGAAGCTAGTGATCCATATATCGACAAAGTATTTTTATGACCACCCGGTATTATAGACGTTTCAGATTTTGATGAGCTAAATGCGTTATTTAAAATAGTGCCTCTAAAATAACTATTTATGTTGTTTTAGTGAATTATCAATGTTATTTCTAGTTTCATTTTTTTAAAACTGAATATCAATAACCTCTTCACCCTTGAAGGTTAACAAAATGATTTAAAAAATATTTTACTGTTTTATGGAGTTATTTTGTTGTCAAGAAAAATGAAAAATAAAGAATATTTGTATTTATAAGTTTACTAGGGGCCTAAAATTTTAGGTACACGTATGTGGACCCTAGTTTTTTATTACACAAAATAAAAAGAATATTTCAATTGATAAAATGCTTGTAAAAGAAGTATTAACATGTTTTAATTAAACTTTATTACTAAACACTTTATTTTTTAAGTAATTGAGAATATTTTCATTACATTTACTTTGAATGGAACTTTTCAAAGTAATTATTTTTCAGTACATATAAGTAAATGTTGCACTTGGTGCACATTACTCTCGTTCTAGATTTGCACCCCACAAGATGACATTTGGATGCATTTTTGTCATCCATGTACCTGGGTAGGTGACCTATATTATCAAATTGTACATCCTTTGGAGGACGATGAACAACTTTTCATTGCTTTCACGGGAAATTTTTCATGGAGGAGTTGAGACAGTTTGCCTGGCCTTCCTCTGCGAGAACTTCCAGATAAATGTTCTTTATACTTCAATAAAGATGAAGCAATAATCATTCTATACTCCAAATGGGGCATGTATTTTTTTTATGTCATTGCTTTTGTGAAAGCTCACATAATAAATCCAGCAATTAGATATTGCTAGATCCACAAAATGTGTAAACATACACACAGTCCATTTCTTTGTTCTAACAGCACAACGATAGTATGCTAAGTATCAATCACAGAGATCAGCACCCCCATCGAAATATTATACATTCGAATTACAGCAGGCTGTGGAATACTAACTTTTTTTTTTCTCTTCTTTACTCAGCCTCATACAAGATGCAAGTGGTTCACTTCCTAATTGAGTAAAAAACAAACAGTTAACATACTCATACATTTAAACAATAATAACTTACTATTAAACAATAATTATTTACTAATTTTAACAATAATTACTTTTTAATACATTTTCATCATATAACAATAAATTCAGCCTAATGGACGAAGGTACACAAATATGTACCCAATTATAATTCTTGAACCAACTTTTCAATAAATTTTTTTAAAAAATAAAACTATTCTAAGCAGATGTTGAAAGATGAACTAAATTAGAAATAATTTTATTGGATTGATAAATAATATTTAAAATACTGAAAATTACTTACGTTTTCGACTTCATGTCACCATCACTTTTGTAAACAAATATTTCTTGAGGAAAATTAAGCCTTTGCTGCTCTCTATGATATTCATTACGAAGCTCAGACATCCCCAAATGTAAAGGTGAGTTTGAAATTACAAATTTTGCCACCAGTAAATTTTACAAACAAATACTATGAGGTACACATATGTGGACCTACGGAGTGAAGAGGATAAATAAACGACTTGTTCGATTAAAAATATTTTTTTAGCTTCAAGTGTAAAACATATGACCAACCTATCTTAACTTTCATATCATAGTATTTCTCCATTCAATGATTACATTTTTTTATAGGTATGCCTAAGTAACTTTAAAAGAGGGCATAGTCCCACCATTTTAAATTATTTTTTTCATTTAAATTAGAAGGAAAAACAATACGAGTTTAGCTTAAATTGTCAATTTTTTATTGATCGCTTCGAAGTGAGAGTGCACTTCCATCTGAACCAAATAAATGTTATATAACATTCTTCAGTTTTTTAACAAACTACAAAATAAAATATTTATTTTCCCAATTCCTCATATATTTTTTATATTTTTCCCAACGATATCCAAACTCCGAAATAAACACATGCTTAAACCCGCCTCTCTAAATATCTCAGTTATTAAGAATATGTTTTCTATGACAGAAACTAATCTGAATTAAGTACAAGGCTACGTCACTCCTTAAATATAAAATCCACTATTCAAATTAAAAAAAACCTAAAAAAAACTACAAACTATCTCGCTATTTGACACTTCAAAGTACTTCCCATTAAACTAAACCTTACCAAATAAACCATCCGTTCTAATCCAAATTTTTTTCAACCTCCCCCCACCTCTTACGAGTCTAAGTGTGTGCTAAAATCCCCTGTGTGGCTCCCCCTTCTAGTATTTTATATCACGCACCCCCTCCCTCCAATAAAAGTCGACAGGATATTCGTCCGTGCGACTGCATTACTTGGACAGGTCCATCTGAATTCAATTCTTTGTGTCATTCACCGTAAAAGTCGGAATGTGGATTGGAGGGTTGGTTAATTAGCCAATGTTTTGTAGGAAGGGGAAGAGCCCTTTACCCCCTAAGGGAGTCCCCTCGTTCGTCGAGAATCATTAAAGTGTGTCCCGTATCATCGCACGACACGAGAATTCCATTTCTAATGTCCCCCCAGAACCACTGATCTTCATGACTGCTAATGTGGGTTGACGTGCCACCTCCTCCTAACGTTTCTTAAGTGCTGAGGTTTATGTAAGGGCAAAACTGGAGGTGGTACGGCCCACGATTTGATTTCTTATCCGACGAAAGCTTGGTGTGGATTTTTAAGAATGTAAAAATGGATTTTTAATGATCTTAAATGTATTTTTATGCATATATATTAAGATGAAGTCGTCTGGTTTGTTAAATTTTGAAAGAGTTCTTATAAGTTGAGCAGTTGGTTGTTGCGGTATATTGATCATATAAAATAAAGTGAAAAATTACTGTCAATGAATGTATTATTCGTATTCAAATAAGTCGTAACTTATTGCATGATTTTAAAGCTTTCACTTCAAAGGCTATTATTTAAAACATTTCTTCAATATTTTTATTAATTTGTTTGTGAAGAAGTTTTTTAAAAATTATATAACTGAAATGTAATAGAAATTTGAAGCTTCAATTTATAAGTAAAATTTATAAATAGTTATAAAATAGTATTTTTTTTAATGTTTTTATCATTATTTCGCTTCAACGTGTTGATCAAAATTAACTTGAGATATTTTATTTTAATTATAATTACAAAATCCCTTTCTTTTTGGTCATGCAACGCAGGCTAAAGTTCAATTGTTTGGACTTTGTGAGTGAAACACCAATTTTTTGAAAATGCAAAATACTACTTGTAATTTTCCATAAACTACTAGTTCTGAACTGTCTAATTTTGATTCAGTATGTTTATTTCATCATCCTTGACAATAAGTATAATAGCTCATTAGATAACAATTTCTTTAAAAATTAACTGTATTTATTGCTTTTATCCCTGGATTATAATCAGCAGCAAGTTACATCACATTCTTACACTATATATAAATTTCGACAATATACTTTTTTATAAAAATACAAATTATTTCGAGTTTTTTAATTATATTTATTTAAATCAATAAACAAATTAATAAATTCATGAATGTTTTCCTTATTTTCATGATAAGAATCAACTACGCAATTTTTGATTTTAAATGAAATTTTTATTTTTATTGGAAAACAAAGTACAAAACAAAAATGCATATACATAAATATTAAGGTCGTAGTATAAGTGATTTATCATCTTAGTTTGAGAAACCATCTCGCCTTTTGATGTGAAGTTTTTCCTGAAATTAAAATATCTACCTAAATCAAGGATGACTACCGATTTAGTAGTGTTTTTAAAAGCATCTTGTTGTCTCTTGTCTGAATGCATAGTAATAAATTCCATCTCTTTCCGTCTTAAAAACATGTAACGCATCTTCCAACTCCAACATTAGTCAGATCTGAAAACCCAGTCCACACAGATTAGACAAGCAATGAAACACCCAAAAAGCAATACCACACATTCACCCCCACTACCAAAAGAGATAAAGCCGTAACTTGTATAAAGGATTCACATGTTATTCCCATTCGAAACACGTCAACAACCTCATAAAAGCCAGCCCGGACAAACTTCCAACGTTAAAGACTCCTCTAAAATGACTCTAAGGTCTTTCCGGCCTCGAAATTTCCAAATTATTTTGCCGCCTTGTTTTTGATTTAACGAAATATTTCTGCAGCGAAGCGTATAAATCTATGTTTATTATCAACATATAAATTCCGCAAGGCGTGGCTTGAGGCTGCTTTTGTTTTAGCGGACGAGTCAGTTAAGAGCAATAAAACCACCCTTGGACGACCTCAAGGGAGTCGTTCACAAAAACCCATTCGCCATCTTTTATGTAGCGAGAAGCAATCAATAGGTTTTATTTCATTCCGTAATATTAGCCCGTGAAAGTGAACTTGACACATATCTGCTGCTCTGATTCGTAGTTCATAGTTCATTGCCTCCAATTTATTTGTAATTATGGCCCCCTTTGCAAAAGTTCTTCCACAAATATGAAAAGTTCGTCAAAAATGCGGGGATCAATTTAAAATTGCTATCGTAAATGGGAATTTCGGGATATTAATCCTTGTTGCCTTTTGATTCATGGATATTTAAGGAAGCCTTTTTTCTTTCAATTACCTATAAGTTAACATAGGGTAATGCATTTGGCAAAGATTTTTTTTTTGTACTTTTACACGTGTTAGAACATCCTGAATTCAAAAGAAGGGGTCTAGAAAAAAAAATTATGTGTGGGTGTTTCTCTGGTCAGCATAAATCCCTAACGGATGTACCAACGATATTTAAAAATTATATGTATTGCCATCGAACCTATCATTAAGGTTATAGTCAAAATAGTGCCTGCCATACGATAGTTGTTATTGAAAAATGTATGTTTTTCAACAATTACCAATAAACCGATATAATGATTTTGATCAAAATTGTTGCATTTAATGCCTTTTATGGCGGGGTTCTAAACAACCCAAAAATTTCAGTTAAAACTTGATAAAGACATGTAAGCTTGAAAAACAAGCGTCTATAGGAATTAGTTCTTTTCCTTGAGCATCGCCCATCAATGACTGTTCCTCCTCTGTTTTAGTTATCTAATCTGAAAATATAAATAAAGTATTTGTCAGAAACATAGCTCTTAGAATTGGAATTGATATATCGTATTACAATTTTGGTTTTGTATAAAGGGAGAAAGCGGATTGTCACAAGAAAACACTGTCTAGAAATAATATATAAGATAGATATAAACATAAAATATATAATACCTTTGTTCGGTAACAAAACATGTCAAACATAGTTAATTTTAGATTGTTTATACACTCAACAACTTATGTTTGTGTGCAGTACGAAAACAAAAAAAAGGGGGGAAAAAATAGAACGATGGCTATATCTTCGGCTCTAATTACTGTAGAATCTACGCTATCTTTGAAAATTTCAATACGATCCCCTATTTTTTATCATTTCATTCGATTTAGAATACATCATTTACTCTATAAACCAAATTTCAAATGTTGAAAAAGACGTCACTTATGAGCGAAAATGTTTAGACCATGTTTTGACAGATCTTTAAGGAGAATTTCCATAAAACGAAAGGTATTTTTAAGGTTCTACTTCACAAAGGGCGAAATCGAACGTTCAGTGCAGAAATACTAATATTAGTCTAAAATTGCATAGAAACTACTTGGATTTATAGTGTCATGTTCAAGATTAATACAAAAATAGCAAGTAAACGCAAAAGTAACATAATTTTTTTACAAGATTAAAGATGTGCATTCTTCGCACGAAATAAATAAAATATAGTAAACTGTAATTGCAGAAGTATAAAGTATACTACTGATGATTAGAAAATTGATGAATATAAAATGTAGGCATTAGTAAACAGTATTCAGCAAAGCGTGATTATTTATTTTACAGAAACATTTCACTGTAAACACAAATGTAACATGATCGTTGAAATTATTTATAAAATGAAAAAAATCACATAATTTAGTAAAATTTTGCAAGGATAACAAGGATTGAATTTTTTTTCTTGTTTCATGCCCAAGAAAGGACATTGTAATGTGTAAATATCATCGCCAAATTTTTTTTTTCTTTTTTTGTCTATGTAAAAATTGTGGCCAAAAACGCTAAATAACACCATATCAAATTTTAATACAATGACCAATATTATAGTGTAATTAAACGCTGTGCGATTTTCCACACCTCTAGTTTACCTTGAATTAATCTTTGATTGTTTTCAAAAGTCGTCTACTATACGTTCCCTTAAAGTGAGCGTTTTTTACATTTTCGCTAAAAAATCGAGAACTAAAAGTCAAAATGGAAAGAAAAAAATTGTGTGTGGAAGGGAGGGGATGGGGGTTAGACTACGGTAAATCTAATGAAAGCAAAAAAAAAAAAAAAAAAATTGTTTCTATTAAAAAAAAAAAAATTAAATTGTTTTATTAATTAATATTTAATTATTAAAAAAAATTATGCAAAAGTTGATTGCTATTTATGTTTGGCCATTTACAAACTATCTTTTGAAACAAAAATTACTGAAACATATTAATTATTTAAGTATTTATGGCCAAAAAAACCAACTTTTTTATTTAACATTAATTTATCATTTTCTTTTTATCATTTAAATTATTAACCATTCATTTGAAAATTATGATTTTTTGTATTTCGAAATTTTTTTGGATGCTGAATCAATATATGGGATAATATTATGAGGTTGCTATTGAACTTTTAAAGTTTGGTTCTGTTTTAATATGTGATGACCCCTCATGACAAAAAAACTATATGCAATTATTAAAAACTTTCCACGATTTACAACGTTACCTTTTGTTTGTTATTTTAACAATTACAGCCCAAGATGTAGCCATCGTTCTGATTTTTTTGCGTACTGTACAATAACGGGTAATCAAGCCGGTATCAACAGCTTGACGAGGATTCCAAACCACAACGAATATCTATTCCTAACCCAGGATTCGTATTTAAGCGAGGCCAGAGCGTTAATAACACAGCGACTAGGTGAACACTAATTAATTTTAGGAAATAAGAAGGTTACTTAAAGGTTGAGATAGCAGCCTCAGACATTTAAAGACTCATGCAACGCTTCTACAATAAAAACACATATATATATATATTATACGTTATGAGATTCTATGAAATTAAAAGCGAAAAAAGTGTAGCTTACTCTTTAAATGATTTCAATTAACGTGGTCTGACGGTAGAGAGATTTGGTGTAGAGGCCAATGCTTTTCAGAAATGCATAGAAGCCTTTCTCTCACAACACAATATTATTTGGTAATTTCATTGTCTCATTTTTAATGTTATTTGTGAAATATTACAGATAATAAATATTCATATGTTTAGTTTCAAATATTTTATATAAATTTTAATCAGATTCATTCTTATCGTAATAAATGTTTAAAAGAAAATGTGTGTACATAATATTATACCTTACAGGTAGAACATGAACTTTAGCTGGAAGTAAACTCACGTTATACTCCAAAAATTACAATGCAATAAGTAGAACAAAACTGCAAAAATAAGATTTCAAAAACACTGAGACACGATTGTGGATGCAAATGACCATTTCATTTTGTTTGTTGTAGCAATTGGTATGATCCATAAGATAAGCTAATGTGTGTATTTTTTTTTTATAAAAAGCTACCTTACAATGCGTTGCTTTTCCAAACAAAATTCGGTTACTCTATTTAAGTTTTGAGATATTCTTTTCCTTATTGAAGAGTAAAATTCCTTGTTATCCAAACAAATCATAGCTTTAATTCCCTCACGTATTTTATTCCCTAACGTATAGAATAAAGAATTTCTAAATTGTTTTTATAAACTTATAATTAAAGTGAGTAAATGAAGTTTCGTGTTACTCGACTTTCAAATCATCGAATAAATAAGTATTGATCCGAATATTTGTAAAAGGCCACAAATGAATAACCATAATTTTCGAGTTGACACAAAGTGCCTATTCCATTCAGACTTTTCACAGACAAGTTGAATCAATATATTTATTGACCAAACCATAGCACACCATGAGGCTTCATTAAGTGACCGTTAGAGGATCCGCGAGATTAGTTGCGTGCTTTCAAGTCGTTTAATGAAGTTAGTTATTCAGTTCAATGAGTACTAATTTTGGTTCGATGGATTTAACCATCAGTTTGTTGCGCACCAACGAGTTGCTGGAGCATCGGAAATTAACTTGTCGGAATTTAAATTCATTTGAATTTGATAAGTTGTATCATGTTTTGAGCTGTGGGTTTTATCTTCTTTTAATGGAAATCTGGAAGAGTTTTTTTTTTTTCAAAGGGAAGGTGGGAATTTGCTTTGATAGTTATTTCAGATTCCCAAACTGCTGCTTCGAATCGATTGTTCTTTTGTTTAGATTCCAGGAATGTTTATTTGGTTGCATTACCACTTGAATTAGAATAATAAAAATAATATCGCATGATGAAACAATGTGCATTAGCTGTTATCAATCAAAACAGATTCCTCATTCAAACCTAATGATCAACAACATCCTGTCAATAATCCAAATAAAATTATTCCAAACTCAGAATCATTACTATGTTAAAGATTAAAGTAACAATCTGTAAACACTTGTGTTATATCTATTATCCAAATCTAATAAATAATATATTTAAACGTCAGACAATTTAATCAGAAAAGTTGATATTTTATTCTATTTACAAATTAAGACTTTTTAAGATAGTTAAGCACTAATTTAAAAATATATCGTATTGTGGAATAAAATTTAATTATTTGTGCTCTGATTAAAGAAAGAATAATATAACTACTAACAATATTTCCTTGAAATGCAGACTGATAAATATGTACTTCATTTATTCTGTACGTTTCGACTGCACACTTTACTACATACGAACTCAAAAAATGTCTCTAAGGTCACTGCGTCATAATAATTTCTGATATTACTTACCATAGATAAATGAAAGAACAATACACAATTTCCGAAATTGAATTTAAAAGCTGTTTCTGAGTCCATAGTAAAAAACCTTATATATTCTAGTGCGATTGAAATATTCGAATCTACATAATTTAAGATAAAAGGATCAAAAGAGTCTTCAGGGCCACAAGCCTATATGTAGCAAACTCGATATAAACCTGATATTATTTCACATAGATAAATGGCAGGAAATATGCATGTTTCGAAAAATCTACAGTTAGCAACCATTTCCCAACGCCATATAAACAAACCTTTTGATTTTTCTTGTGCCGTTGGAAACTCGGAAGCATGACAAAAAAGAAGGAAGTAAAAGCATGCCCTGAGGTGTTTTTCTTTGTTTCCGGTCTCATCACAGCATAAATTTTCAGCACATCCTAAATAATGCTGGATGCTTTTTTACATGGCAAGGCACCTTCTTTACGATGGCTGATTGGCGCAAAACTACGCGGCCCTAAAAGCTTGCCCACTCAAATAGCTACGGGTGCAGGAAAGGTAAGTGATAGCAAAACAGTCGTCAAAGTAGTTTGTTCCTTTCAAAAAGCGGTGATTCCGTTGTAAGGAATTCGTGCGGGCGCTGAGTTGGTTTTTATTACTTCCTAACGCTGTTTCTTTGCGTCTCTCGCCTTTGTGTTCAGTAACGAAACAGAACTCATCAAGGAGTGGTATTTTATCATTTGTTTAATGTCGAGAGATATTGATTAGGAAGGCGTTTCTTAAGTAAAGTGCAAAAATACAAATTAGACTCATTTGTGTTAGTTAGAGAGAATTTACTTTGTCATAAGACTCACTTAGAAATAAAAAAGATAAATATGTTTTTAAGTATACTACAGGCAAATGAAAAATCACTGGAGAATTTATTTTTAATAAAAAAGCACTTTTTGCAACATTTGCATTGCATTTATGAAAATTATATGTTGCTTAAGAAACCAAAATCGTTGAACAGGAAATAACTGATAAAACTAAGTATTTGTTACAGTTTTAACAATTTGAGCCAAGTGGCAACTGCCAGAAGTCGTGAACCTAGAAAAATGAGTGTATATTGAAGGGAGCATGACAGATACCGGATATTTCTATAAAACCCTTAATTTTTAAATATTTATAACCATTATGACAGCTCCAAAAAGTTAGACGAATAGTTTTTAATGACTAAAGTGGTGATAATCGGAAATGATTTGGTATCTTATCTCTCGAAATCATAAATTATTGAATACACACCACAGTGATGCATGGGTACTTGGCAAGTTAAACATATTTTCAATATCCTTGGATTTGGAATTATTTTGCGCTTAAGAAACCCTTGCAAAAAATAGAAAAATATATGGGGATTTTTATGTGCAAACTACTGAAATATGCCAGTTGAAGTTGTTTACATATGTAAAATTATAATCAAAATGAAAGTATCTTGAAAACATTATTTCTATAAAATAGCGATAAAACGCTGCGTACAATTAACCACGGTGCTGTTCTACTTCATATGCTTAGTATGAAAAGTCTAAATAATGTCGCTTATGGAATGAAACCTCTAGGGGTGAATCTGTTTGTTTTAATTACTTGCTATTTGTTCCAAATCATAACTGATATTATATTTAAATTGTTACATATAATCCGATTTCTGGATAAAAATAGTTATTCCAAGTTATGATATAAAAGTCTGCATTTTGTAAATATTAAATCACTAAAACTAAATAATCTTAAAGGCAATGTCTTTTCTAAGCGATGTTTTTTGTGACTACCTCATTTTCTAACTTTATAGAAACCCCAAATTGATAAAATATGTACTAATTTAATGACTAAGACCTCCGCTTCTGAATGACAGTTGTACATTGTGCTATTTGTTTGAAAATCAAAGTTAATATTTTTATTTTTTACCCAATGAAAAAAGACTATGTAGAGAATACCCTACGCAAAGGATATCGTCGACTCGGTCCTATAATGAACCTCTCTTCTCCCTTTCTACTTTAAACTACAATAAATAAACGTACAACTTTTTCTAAAGATAAAGTTCTCACTTTAAATAATTTCCTTCATTTTTCGTTGATAAATCGACCTTACATTAAAAATAAAGTTCAATTTGACACTCTAGGATGAATGCACGGTATACAATTTATCACCAGACAGACCATCTACCGTACGGAGTTCTGCTTTCCAAATCAAGTTTCATTATATATCTCAGCAATGCAATATATAGTTCTGATGAACTTCGAAAAGAGTAATTTCTCCAAGAAAACTTAAATGCGCAGGCTGCACTAAGGTTTACTAGCATTAAGAGTATAAAATATGAAAGTAAGATACTGTGATAAATACACTCACTTCCGAAAGTTAAGCACGGAGCGGAAAAATGGGGGAAAATGGACAAGTACTGCTTTTATTGACACGAAATGCTGCAAGTAAGTAGCTCTAAGTTTACTCATGAAACAAAACAAGGAATTTCAAACAGAAATAATAAAAAAAAAAAGATTGAATTTTCATAAAATATAAGATAACTTCATATTTGCGTCATTAACAAAATTATGTTTAAATTCAAAATAAACAGAAAAAACAGACATTAATAGGGTATGTGAGAACCCCCTCTATCTGCATACAAAGTGTACAGGCAGCTGCAACCATAGATGTCACATGTGTGGAAAGTGATTTTCGATTCCTCTTGGCTACAACAGCAATATATCGATCTTCCACAGGGATCTTAACCTTTGGATGACCGGATACAGGTCTTCGAACAACTGTTTGGCTGGTTTGGAATTGTTTCTATAATCGTGAAATGACGGAATGAAGAAGGCCGAAGAAAAGAGCAACATCTGTAATAAACAGTCCTGCTTCAATGCTTCTGACAGCTCGACAGCGCTCAGAATCTTCCATTCGTCTTCTGGAAGCCACATAAACACGTCTAGCTTGAAAACAAATCGTATGAATGTTCTAAACACCTTTCATCAGCTCTTACATGCAACTCTTAAAACCCTTCACAATGCTGACCTCTTATACGGCTGTCTGTATTGCATATTTCTCGACGCTAAACCGTGATTGGCTGTTGCCTTACATATTTGCATACATCCTTCTACCTTTGCAGCAGATTTCAGCTTCTTTATTTCAGATTATCTTACTGAAATTAACATTTTCCTCAATATGCTTAACTTTTGGAAGTGAGTGTAGAAGCTAGAATTTCAATAAATGTAGTTCGTTGGGCTAAATTCCAGAAAGCAGCGCATGTTATATTTATTCTATCGTTTATTTGTGCTTCTTTTTGGTATCGAATACATTTAATAGTTTTATAACTTTATTGCCAATTTAATATGGATTTTGAGATATATATATATATATTGAACGGGAAAAAGCATGAAAGTATAGAGGACTCAATTGGAACAATTTTAGGGCAGTATGGGAAACAAATAAAAAATAAACTTTGTTCGTTCAAGCACTGCCAAAGGTCCTACTTCCCTAACAATGGCCTCTTTTTCCGTTTTCAAGACTAAAAATCGAAATGAAAAGTTCAACAAAAGAAGAAGAGATTCCCTGTTTAGCTGTTGTCGATGGTTACACGGATTTATCGGCTGAAATACCAGCCCTGGAGACCTTCTTGTTTCTAGTAGATATCGGATCTCTATACAAAGAGATAGTAGATGCTTACTGAGTATACAAGGTGGATAAGCCTGCTTTGGGGTTACCTCTAATTAGGGATATTAAACAGTTACTTGCTTAGGCGTGGAATTAGATCTAATGAATATACAAGGTTAGATTTTATAGGGGAATTTTCATTTTTGAGTATAAGGAGGTTACGTATTGTACTTTAATTTATAAATAAGGCATTAGGTATAATAAAAAGTTACTTGCTTAGGATTGGAATTAGAGCTCATGCATGTAAAGGGTGGGATTTTACAGGCTGAATGGCGCTGGATTTCTTTGTAGGTAGAAAGTACGTGTATTGTAAAGTATTAAAGATATTATACTGTTGACATTCTTTTGAAACATCTATTTTGTTATTCGGTGTCGATAAAACCCATAATAAAGCAAGAATACTTTTTTATATGCCATTAGTAGCTGTCTATAGACAAATAAAATGTATTTTTGTTTTGTTTTTTCGAGTTTATTTTTCTTAAAATCACCCAAATAATATTGAAATGTCAATACCATTCACTACTGTCACTTTTCACAAATTTTGTCTTTCAAGGTCAATAAATACTGTATAACTGTATAAAATTTAATAGACATTTTGAAATATATTTTTTATTAAATATCAGGAACTTCAATTACAAGAATATTGCGAATTTCCTTTAAAAAAAATTTTAAAAACAAATTACTAGTACTTTTAACTTAGGGTATCCGATTGCCTTAAAATAACTTTTTTTTTCAAAATTAGCGAACTTTTTTAAGGGAGATATCTATATATTTAATAGGCAATACGTTTTTTGGGGTTAGTCCGTCCGCCTAAACTACTCAACCAATTTCAATGATCAAGGTGTCATTTTAAAGGAAATAAGCTGTAGATTTGCCAAAACGTGCCAAAATAATTTATTAACACTTTATTAATTAGTTAAATTTCAATATTTTTCATCATTAAGCTACTACAAAGCCTCAATGATTTTGAATATAAGAATGGCAACATCCTTAAGTAAACAAACCCGCTGCTCGGTCGTTCAACCAACCAACCGTTGCTAATTTTAAAGCTATCCTTACGTATGTAAACAACAAACCCGTTGCTAATTTTAAAGCTCTTTTTAAACTCTTCGTTTCAAAGTAGATTTTTTCCGTTTTTCTGAAGCATTTTTGTATTAGAGTAATTATTACTTTGAAGTATTTCTATCCAGAAAATGCCTCGCGTTGGACGTCGTTCTCTAACGGGGCGACTTATCAGAATAAATAAAAGATATTGGGACTTCAATGTAAGGGCATAACTAATGAAGTTTTAAATCAGAATGTTGGCGGATAGTATATTTAACTTTCTATTATGAAACTTGCAATTTGGGTGTTTTCTCTATTAGGCCTTACATTAAAGTTATAAAAATTTGGTTAAATTTTTTATGGCTGGCAAACCTATTCGAGCGCAGCAAGATGTTTTAACCACAAATTCGAGCGGCAAAGCCGCTCAATCCGAGCGCAGCGAGATGTTTGGGGGTTGGCGAGCTTTAGCAAGCAGGTGGCGAAGCCCCCTAGTATTAATGAATTAGCTTTAAAAAATGTAACAATTTCGTTTGTACGGATCTTATTAGTGAAGTTATTCGTAATTTGTGATAAGTTTTCATCGTTCACATTAGCCGAGAATTTGTATTTTGAATGCGTTTTCACAAATTATGTTTTTCTGTGATTTTTTCAAATTTAAAAGTTTAAAACCAAAAATTTATTGGTATAACTGAATAAAATTATTATATATCATGCTTAAAATTTAATCTAATGAATTGACTAAGCTTATGAAAATATTTTAAATAACTTTTGAATCATAGGTTATTTTATACTGTGGTTCAACTGCTTTATTAAATAAAATATCGATTTAATTTAATCAATATCTAATAACACAATATTTAGAGTTTTGGTAAACTCTAAATATAATGAAACTTTTAGCCCCTTAACTAGAGAATAGCTTATAAATAATGTTGCCTAATTTAAAGGTTAAAAAATGTAAATGTTTTTGTTAAGAATTGTTATCTACTTAAAAAAAAAAAAAATCCTAAAAATTTCCTTAAAATTAGCTTAAATTTTTTTTACAATCTCGGAATATAGTGGGTGGTTAAAATTAAACTGACAGGTACTCAGAATCTTGTAGCTCCGGTTCTACTGAACGGATCCGAATGAAACTTGAAATGTATGTTATGTAGATCATGCGGACGATATTTCCGTCGGAAAAAAATAAGTTTGAAATGTTGCCAATAAATGGCACTGTACTGATAAAACGATATGCAAATGAGTAGTTCATGCAATTAAATCCATGGCTCATAAGTTTGAAGATACCGGTTCTCTGGACGTTGCAACTGGTAAGAAGTCGACATAAAACTGAGCGGGCGATTGTGGAGTAAGTTGCAATTGCAACAGTTAACGAGCATCTGCAAGATCTTCTACGTAGGCAACCGTGCGCATGAACCCCTGTGACTTCTGGCTGTGAGGTTTTTCAAAGTTCGTGTTTATCAAGATCGCGTAACTAATCATTCAATAGTTTTTCATCTTTTCTTGACCACTAAATAACACTATTAATTAAAATAACATGCTGTATGAGCAGTAGCATTTATAGGGTTGTGATTTTAACAATTTTACTGCTTGGAAATATCTTTATACATTTTAGTTAGGATTGATGGTTAGAAAAATAGTTTTAGTGCTGTCAACACCATCCTTAATCTTTTTCAATTATATTAAATTATTTTGCACATTTTTCGGTTAGATGAACTTATATTCTAATTTTACAATAAAAAAAAGTTAAATTTTTTTATGATTTTTAAAATATAGTGAAATCTCATTACCATCTTCATACCTAATTTTGAATGCTCTTAATTAATTTTATTGTTGACAATTTAATTGATAGACTTTTAAATATTAGTTCTGCTAATATTTTGAGAAATTAACTTTATTTTGAATACAAGATATATTCTTGCTAATTGACTTGAAGCCGAAGATAGCTTAAGATTAACCACAGAAATATCTATAAGCAACTCTGTTCCAACTAGTTAGAGTCTGTTAGTGAACCTGGCAACGTGTGCATAGCATTAGAAGTGGGACAGTAAGGCGGCATTTCGATTTGCTTCGATGTTTTTTGATGTTTTTGCAAAACAGAAACTGCTTATGAGCTATTCAGAAGTAATATAAGTGTTCATTAGTAATTTCTTTTAAGAAGATGATATAATTTTGTAGTGGTATTAAAGGTGAATTATTTTGCAGTATATTTTAAGATGAGGGCGGGGAGAGGTGAAATTTCGTGATATTAGCCCATAAAATATTCAAGTAGAGTTTAGAATGAACTCCATAAACAGATGATATATTCAAACAACAATATAATTGGTAGCATGTCTCACCATTTCAAATATTAAAGAAAAAAGGTCCATAATGAAATTTACCCCAGTTTAAAGTTTTCGGAAACATATACAACACGATAAAGATTTAAATTTCTTTTAAAACAAAGTAATAGTGCTTCTAAGCTAGAAGAATATTATATTTTAAATTAATTAATTTTGGAGAAATGAGGGTGTAATATTACAAGTATTTTCAAAGTCAGTTCATTAAACTTATATTACTCCAACAAACATTATTTTGAAATGCAGGTTTTACCATTAGTTATTTTGTTTTGTCCGAACATAAACTTTTAATGACTGGAAAATTATCGATTCTCAGTATAAAGTATTTTATTTTTGTCGAACGATTTTCCCAAATTTAATTGGAGTCCATGGGAAGACTAAAAACTACAAACTTATTTTCTATGATTATATATTATATTCTTACATAGGTCATTAATCTTCATTAAATTAAAATACCACAATTCAGATCGTAGTATTTTCCGCATCATTAATAAAAGGTCCACTTTAAAAAAAAGATAATTGTTACTTTCAATCATTAACTTACGCAATTTAAGGTATATAACAAACGAAGCAACTGAAATTAAATTAATTTGTGTAACTTCATTTTTTCAACTGCATATCTCTTAGTGTTCAAGAATGAACTTCTAATTATTTTGTGGATTTTCAAAAATTTTATGTATTACACAAAAGTCGTTAAGCCACTTGTTATTGACAAGTTATTTGAAGTTTAATTTCTTTTATTTTTCAAGTTTAAAAATAGATAATTGAAGGATTTGGAGCTAAAATTGTTGCAATCCAATAAATATGTTGTCGAGTTTATTAAATGGGCTCAATGCTATTCTGCAAAGTATAGTAATATGTAGAGCTCCTATAAAATATAGGGGCCTTAGTAATATGGCTTCATGAGTGTAGCAATATAGATGACCTGACTCTGTCCTCTTTGAAATATGATGTGTCCTCTAAACTAAGCTGATTTCAAACAACACAATTGAATTTGGAGCACTAAAGCTATTAATATAGTTTAATTGAATTCTCACAAAATTATTAAAAAAAACAAAAAAAAAAACATAATAATTGATCTATATGTATTTATAAAATTATTTGTTTTCACTTTTAAAAAGCAAAATTTTGTTTCGTTTAACTACTTGGTAAATTATTTATTACACTCATATTACAAGAAAATTTATCATTTTATTTTCCCATTATTTTAAGAGTATTGCTCTATGTATGCCTCACATAGTTGTGATTGAAGATAAGACAGATACGAAATCGTATTTGTTATAAATCCTATCTTCTGCCATACGTCACAATGTTGTTTAATCAAAGCTGTAGGGTTTTATTCTACTAAAGAAAGCCATCCTTCTTTCTTAGATAAGTATGCATCACAATATCCGTAAGAACGTCTTTAAGAAGACCTTGAAAAAAAGGAATTTGATTTATGCATTATATGTCGGATTTATGTATAATTAAATTTGCAATAAAGAAGAAAGGAAGTTATGATCAAGGCTGGTGGCGTGAAGTAGTGGTAAACTCTTTCCGTGTTGATAAATAACGAGCATATCTTTTTGCTTTCAATGATTAAATTCTAACCGCAAAATCCAATTGCTGACACACTGTAGATTTTACTTCATATTTCATGTATTATGAAATTCATCTGGTAGACGCCCTTTTGTTTCTACTGGACGTCACACTTTTGTAAGATCCGTGACTGACAGGCCTTCATTGCCGCAGATAAAACCAATCTTTCTTCAGACACCGCGAAGTCATATCCCCACATTCCATAAGAGCGCTTTTAAGAAAGCAAACTCCCCTAAAAATAGGACTCGGCATTGTGTATTATGACAAATCGAAAAAGAAGGAAGCCGTAATCAAGGCCAATGGCACGAAGTGGTGATAAAGTCCTTTCGGGCTAGTAAATAACCTGCAGAGAAGCAGGTATCCGCCTTTTCAATCAGGAAAGTGTAGGCTGTAAACCGGAGAGTGCGGGACTACCATTAGATTTCTCTTTCCCAAGGTTATTGGCAGGAGGGATCCTGTCACCATCCAATATAAATCCTACTCGTAGCCGCAAGCCTCCCCCAAGCTGTGGCTATTTCCCTCAATTACACAGCCGTGACTCCTGCTTGCGATTTCCCCTTCTTCCCCTCTACTCGATCTACGTGCTTTTGTCGGATCACCTGGGACTTGAACTTCCCAACGCTGTGATTACTGCCGAATATTAAGAACACGTATTTTAAGCTCCGTTTTAAGATCGCACTTTGGCAGGAAGAGATTTCGCCCAAATCGCGGAGGAGGATAGGTTTTCATTGATTGAATGGGAGTGAGGCTAGTGGCTGGGATGCTTTTTATTGCACTCGAGGAATTTTAACTCGCTTAGAGGGAAATTAAGTTCCTCCCTCGTGTAAATTGCTTTTATGAGCTGCAACCTAATAATTGGGGGTGGTATGAAAATAAGATTGCTTGACGTAAATGATCAATGTTTGAGGAATTTTATGACTAATTGTTAGGCTTATACCACTTTTGACGAAAATGAAGATTCGGCATTATGACAAATCATAAAAGAAAGCCTTAATCAAGGTCACTGACATGAAGTGCTGATAAATGTCATTCGGGAATTATACATAAGCTACAGACAAGTAGCTTCATTTCATTGACGATTTTCTAATGAAATCTAATTTTTTCTATTAAAGATAGTTTGCTTGAGGAAACGTACTTCAGTAATTACTTCAATGACTCAGCTTCCACTTGAGCAATTTGAATAATTAAGCTTTAAAATCCTAATAAATATGGCACACTAGAGCCATAGTTGAACTTTATGAAAATCAGATCCAATAGAATTTATCTTTATTATTTCCTATTTAAAAATCATAGACCATAGATTATAATCTAAAAAGGAAACTTTAGTTCTGTAAGCTAATACCTTAATCTGATAGTAAATTAATGCAAATAAACATAAATACTCATAAGTGAATCAATATTTGCATTAATTTTGATAAATTATGGAATCGTGTTATAGCCTCCAGGTAGAAAAGCAGAAACTCAATTAAATTGTATTTGTGATGTACAATTGAAAATACACATCCTCCACCCTAACAAAATTTATTAATGAAGTAAACACTATTATGAATATAATGAAACAACACAAAATTATCTGAGTTAATTGAGTGATACTAATATAAAAGTTTAATAAAATAGAAGGTGATTGGTACAAGTGAGTAATGATTGAGATTGAGAGTTAATATAAAGTGTCATGATGTATGGTGAAAGATCTTTTGTAGTTTTATCGACCAGTCGATCATATAATCAATTATTTTTACTTATTTGATCATATGTCACATCTTAAAGGAGTTTTGACTAGAAATAAGTGTGCGGCGTTGAAGTTATTAAGCTTTTAATTGGGTTAACTCGCAAGTATCTTTGAGTAATAGAGTTCTTACAAGAGCAGGGGTCACCAACCAATCTTAAAATGCTGTAACAAAAAATTGGTTTCTTCTTGTGTAACATTATAACAGAAGCTTAAGTTTTATATAAGCTTACTAAAATTTAAGAAGATGAGGCAACGTTGTATTGACCAAATGAGAGGTCTTATAAATCTGTAAATAATACTTTAACATTGCTACAATATGCACAAAAAAAAAAAAATCCAAACGAGGGCTATATCTTGTATTCTAATCGATGAAATAAAAAAAAGTATCGTTGTGCGGTAGTTTTGAGGGAAACCATGGAAAGTTCTAGAGTAGATATTTTTTTGCACATTATTACTAATTAAAATATACTATTGACAGTTATGCTGTGTACAATCTAATATTTTTTTCTAACCTCGGCAATCCGTATTTTTCGTCCACCCAACAATCTGGCAACAGCTTCATTTTCCCATCGTTAAACAGTCTATCCAGTGGTTTATCTAATATATCGATGGATTATGCACGCTATAGAACATTCTAAAAGGTTTTACATTCAGAAAGTATACAGTATAGTTTGTAAGTTTTTTGATTAAAGGGTGCAAACGAGTTCATATATATTATATCAGAAATAATGCAGAGCATTATGCACGCTATCGAACATTTTAAATCGTTTTGTGTATGGAAAGTGCATAGTATATTTTTAAATTTTTTGATTAAATGGTTATATTTTGAGGTTGGTTCTGCAGTTAAATCTGTTGCCTCTTTCTATGATGAAGTTCCAGCTTTGCAAAATTTCGTTTTTGGTCATAAGGCTATTTTTTTTTAATCTGAACTAACCTTTGCTATCTGTAATAGAAGGCTCTATGGCAACAAAGCGCATTAGTTGAAATGCATTAGAACTCAAAAGGGTCCATGTACCTATCTCACCCTACTTCTCTAGGGACATAGCAGATCGACACAGTGCTCTTCTGTACACGACACTATAGCAGCCCCACCCTCTGTTTTTATACCAATTTCCTCTTCCTTCTAATGCTGTCCTAAAGACGGTCGTTGGGGAGTTGGGTAAGTAAGATTTGTGACCTTGTAGCGTTCCGTTTTACGGTAGTATCAGGGTTAATGCTCAGGTTTGCCATTTCAAATGGTCAAGGGGCATGGATGAGGGTGAGGGTGTTTTTCGGACTTTGTATTAGAAATGGATTGATTAACCCATGGCATGAAAATGAGGTTGCCAAATTATTGTCGTAATACATGTACCAGATTAGTTCAGTTATCCAAGTTATGTTCTATTATGTAATAGTTTAAATATAAATTAAAAATGCCGAACCAGTAACTGACGGGCACCAACTTGCTTCATATATAGTATTCTATAAATACAATTCACAAAGCATCAAATTGCATATCATTTAATAAATAAATTTTTCGTCATTCTAACCAGTGCTTCTGTTTTACAGCTTTTTGAAAATTGAACCTTAATAATAATCACCCAGCTTAACATGAAACAGATAATTAGAGTAAAACAAAAGTCAAATCCATTTTGCTTTCGACTGATTCTCACAAAATGGCAAAGCCGTAATATTTGTGGAAAAAATTCGCAGTCTCACCTCCATTCACTTCTACAACCAACCGAGAAAACTTCCTCTAACATTCAATTACTTCAATTGCAAAGCCACTTTTAGGGGATCGTATAACGAAATATTTATGAGAGTGTCATTTAGCAGGCGTCCCCTGGAAAAGAGTCTTCAAATATTAATTACAAAAATGTTCTTCCTCTCTATGTAATCGAATATTGAGGAGGAGACTGTGATATCTCTTACCAATTGAGAAAGATACTAGGCACTAAATGAATGGAGAGCATAAATAAATAAACTGAGATTTGAATATTTGAGTGGAATTTTAAGGATACTGTTTCAAGGATATTGCTTCCTGCGTAAATGGGTTAGAGGCTCAGATAGAGCCCGCATGCGTAACAGTTCTTCTACAAAAGCTTCTCGAAAATCGTGTTCGAAGATACTTCCTATAACATACCATTAACGTCTTCAGTCTTTTCCAAGTAGTTTATAACTGTGGGGAGTCCTTGAAAAAAGAAATTGTCCTAAGTGCGAAAAGGTACTTTATTTCAACTGGGTGTATGGTCCATTTATTTGTTGTTATTCAAAAAATTTTGAATTTAAAAGTATATAATTTCGAAATGAATTATTTGTTGTTGAAAATATATATATTTTTAAATATACCAGCATATAATTATAATTCCGTAATTGGTTAGTATTTTTCATGAATCAAAGATGGCTATTCGTTGTTAAAGGTTGTTGTTTTTTCTTCAAAATTTGAGAGTATTCAATTTCGGGTTAAAATTTTGCTCTTTTAAAAAAAAAAAAAAAAAAAAAAACTTAGAGGAACAATAACAAAAAAACAATTCATATTAATTAAACTTATTTGGCTTTGACATTAATGAATGTCCAATGGAAAATTGTTATAGGAGTCACGATTGAATTTTGTTAATTGTCTCAATAATATCATCATTATCGTGAATAAGTTGCTTTAAATTAATTTTGTAAGTAAAACATTATGGAAGTGGATTTTTTTAAATAGATTAAATAAAACTCATTTAATAACTTTAAGATTAGGCTTTTATTATTTAAGGCTTTTAGAGCGTTCAAAAATTCCTAAGCATAATTTCCAGTTTAGTATTTAATTACAGGAATAATTTACTATCGTTTCGATTGGGCATAGGTATAATATGCTGTCCCTTTCATACAATTGCACATTCAAATGAGCAGATCTTGCAAGTTTTTTTTTCTCAAGGAACTACTTCTATGGCAATCTAGTTGACAAAAGCTAATAAAAGCTAAGTGTATTAAATTTCTTCTTACGAAATCAATAATCAGTGAGAACTATTCGATCTTTTGAAAGTTTTCTGCTTTCATCGTGATTAGTTTTTCAAATAATCAACTCGAAGGGGAGTTTCAGGAAAGTATTCGTACAAACTTTTTATGCAATGTTTACAAAATTTTTAATCAACTTAGAATGCTACACAATCTCAAAATTTCAGAATTTTAAAACTTAACCTAAGTAATTCTCTACAAAGGTAAATTTCAGAGTTTTCCTTCTTACAAAGTTAAATACTTAACTCGATTTGAATTTTCTCATAGAATTTCAATTCATTTTTTATAGCTGATAATTTATGGACATACGGACTTCACCAAAGCATTTGTTAAACAAATTAGACCACATCAAAAAGGGTATTTATTGAATTTTATGCACCCGAAAGTGGAACTTTTTTCCTTTATTGTTATCGATAACTTTTACCTTCTGTTTTATTTCCTTTGTCATTTTCTACAGATTTCTCCTGTTGTACTTGGTGTAAAATTTCTTGAGTTAATCCAATTGAGGCCAAATAAAGAAGTATTAGGTGTAAAAGGTAGAGGTCGGCGGTATATCGATACGACGATATTTTTCAAAAAATACTGATATTAAAAATATCGATACAAGCTAACGATATATCGATATTTTCTAAAATTTTTAGTTTTTTGGTGATCGTTTTGTAGTTCCATGTGTATTTACGATTTTCTTTATTCCCTTTTCAAAAACTTCAAAACTAAAGTTCGGACTTGGCTGAGAGACAGTTAAAATGGCACCCTAATCAAAAAGAAAACGTAATGTAATGAAAGCTAAGATCATTTATTAGTAGTCACTAACACATCACCGTTTCTGATGCCAACGTGTGCCTGGAATTTGCATCTAATTTTAAATATTAAAAACAACTCTATCAATAAAATATGTGGTAAATGCATTGACAGCCAAATGTATTTCATTTATTCCGATTAAAACAATTTGATAATTTATTTAAAAAAAACAACAATTTTGGCAACAAGAAAGAGTTTCTTTAATGATTTGTTAAATACTATTTCAGCATGATTGGCTGACGACAAGTTGGTTTATTTGTATTCCGTAAGAGAAACTTTTAGTGGCAGTGACAGCCCCCAAAACTTGATAGAATGCATTGTCATCGGCATTGAATCTATCTGGCAAGTTTCAGACAGATTGGATTACGGCAAGGAAGTTATTTAGACCTCTGCAGATTAGTCCACCATATACAAACATACAAACCCAATCAACCCCCCACTTACTAAAAGGCCACTTTTGAAAAAGCTTCTATTGGCGATTCGAATTACTAATAAACCCGTAAATAGTTCGGAGTTGATGTTTTTTTCGTAGTGGTCAAGCACTATGAAAATGATCTGAACTCAAAAAGTTGCAATTGCACATTAAATTTGGCAATGCATGTAAAGGATTTTCAAAAAATTGTGTTTGTGGTTTATTTATTATGCCTTCTGCTTCTTCTGTTCAAAACACTACTACTTTTAATACCGCGAATGCTACTTGGAAGATAAAAAACAGCAAAACAATAAAATCATTAAAAAATTGTTTTGGATATTTTTATCATTTCTTTCTTGTAAAAGAGTTTTTTTTACTTCTAAATATGGTTGTGCTGAACACCTAATACAATACACAAAAGAGAGAATTTCAAAAATATACACTGTAAGTTTTGTTCATTCTCAAAATGAAAATTGATGCATTAGTAATTTGCAATCAACATTTCCGAAAAATTAAAGAATTAAACAAAATTCTATCTATCTTGCACCCCCTTGCAAATAATCCTGCCCATGCCCATGTTCATAAATCATATTTTATTTTTTGTATATAATATAGAGATTACATATGCAAGTAGTAATTGAGCTATATTAAAAGCTATTGAAAATTAACAAAAATTTTCTTAAAATCACTGCACCAATTAAGCCAATATATATATATATATATATTTTTTGTAATAGGTCCATTTCATTTGGAAAAGTAGTCACCTTACAAAAAGTAATCATGAAAAGAAGACATTTGCCCCGAAAAAGTTCGTTTCTGGCAAAATCAAAAATAAAATAAAAAAAATAAAAAATCATGTATCAATATATCGATATTTTATCGATATTTTTTCTATGCAACGATATAGTATCGATATTTATTTTGATCGATATTTCCGACCTCTAGTAAGAGGTGAAGATATCACTCTTAAGAAAGGAATTATTTGATTTACAACCTCAAAATTTAGATAATATACTGTTCCTTTTTTACAATTGCACATTTGAATAAGCATGGCTTGTGTATGTTTTACTACGAAAAACTTCTACGGCATTCTAGTTGACAAAAAGCTAAAAATAGAATACTGTTATAAATCCGAAGTTAGAGACAACGGGCTGCTCAAATCATTTTGTCACCTATAACAATAAAATGGATATTTATTGAATTCGACTGTCTAGGATTAATAAAACTTTTATAATTTCATTGCAGGATAATTGTTTTTAATTTTCATCTTTTTAATTTTCTTTGTCCTTTTCTTGCTCAATTTATTCCTCTAATATCTTGGACTTCCTTTGTAATTTGATTTTTTCCAATTTTGAGGGTTTAGATCTGAATTGCATAACATTAAATATACAGGGTGTATACAATTAAACTTACGCTGTTTAAAGCAATTTACAGCATGTAAAGATCTTCATAAAATTTTGTGTACGTCAGGGAGAGACAAGAAAAGATGACAAGCTAAGATTTTCTGATATTTGACTTGCAGTAAATATTAAAGTATCAAAACCAATGAACGTATACTACAAATATTCTTCAAAACTTTATCAATCAACTTGGAATTAAGTAAGTACTTAATAAATAATTATTTTTTTATTAAGTAATGACAATTTTGTCCGACATGATCGGATAAAGTGGCAACTTAGTTTCAAACTCAAAAAATGGGAATTGAAATTGTATAAACTTACTAAATAATGTATTTCATCGATAGGAAAGTTATAGAACCTAAAAACAATAAAAATAAGAGAGTCTTCAACTATACTTCATAGTTTGTTGATCCAAAAGAAATACATTTGGTTGGTTATATTAGGGTAAGTTACACTAGCGAAATACTGCACAAGAACATTGTTGGATCAATATATGTATTTGCAAAGTGGGAAAATCTTTCAAGGGGAAACTGACCCACATTAGCGTTTAGAAAGAGAAGAAAATTCCCAGAAAACTCTCACCACGCAACCGAACAACTTCCAAAAACTATTTGTCATAATCGCCACCGTGTCTACTTAATTTGAAAAGAGAAACTGTAGACCCCTCTGAAGCTCGATTGCGAGTCTTCTTGCATACTGCACAAGTATTCTGTCTCCAAACGTACCTGGTGATAAAATAGCTTTGACATTTTGGAGATAATATTGGTATGTAAATAAAATTTTATATGGATTTGTTCATTAGAAAATGCTTAAGACGCTTCTTTACAGATGCAGTTTAAATATGGCCATCCTTTATTTAGTTGTAACAGGACATTTATTTTCTGGTTGATAACACCCACTAATGCTAAAAAAACCTATTATTTGTGAAATGAAAAATTCGGGACTTTAAATAAGGATGCACTGTACGTAATAATCACTATAGGTGCTCAAACAATGCATTACGGTTGGTTGGTTGTTTTCAGATTATCTGGCACCGTCAGCAACACGAGCGCTATAATGCGCCGAACTTTCGTCATTAGACAAGCCAACATACATTTACAAACACCCATGCCTAACACGGGAGTCGAACCCGCAACCTCGCGGTCTAGAGGCTAGCACGCTAACCACTATACCATTTGGTCGGCCAATGCATTACAATATTAACAAATATAGATTCATTTGTTTTGAGATAAATACCTATAAAACCTCTAATTTTAGTTGTCTAATGGAAAAGCAAGATACCCAACTTTTTGTAAAATATAAAATGTTCAATGCTTCATAAACTTTCTGGGCTTAAATACAATGCAACCGGTATTACTCTAAATAATTTAAAACGTAAAAGCAGCACTTTGCTTCAAATGTATAGACGTCAATGAAATGAAAAATTGTTTATGATATGCATTATACTTAGTTGAAGTTCTTTATTATTAGCTGATAATTTGCATTACGTAGAGCACACTTAAAGGCATGTAATTAAGTTCTAATTAAAGAGTAAAACTTAAGATTTTTAAGGATTATTTATAGCATTTTTAATTTTAACTTTAAACAATCACCCGTAGAAACATGGGTTTTCTTTGATGTTAAACGGAAAATTAGTTAAATACTAATTAGGTGCTCTTCAAGGAAAAGAGCATTTGAAATAATCCATTTGTACTTGTAGTAACTTTCCATGGATACAAGATATATTGTACTCAATTTACCAAGCAGTCCACATTGCTACTTGATACTGTCCTTTATTACATTTGAAGCCGGAGGGGATTTCTCAATTACGAGCCACTTGTGTATCTTGACGATTGAGGCACTTCAATAACCTAGTTTGCTGGGAGGTATCATTATTGGATCATTATGCAAAAGCCAAAGAAAAGGGAGAGTTTATATTCCACTAAAAATTGTCCCCATGTGCCACTTAAGGTTAACAATGGGTCAGTATGCAATGCAATAATGAAAGGAATCGCATTGGGATGCTTTTTGTATGAAAGAACATTTGGATTGAGTAATTAAATGAATTAAGATAATTACTGAGGAGATGAGTAGCTATATTCTGTTTATAAAATAGTCGATTTTGATTTAATTAAAAAAATATCAAGACAAATTCTATGGCAATATAATATTTCCAATTTTTCCCATTAGATTACACGTATGTTGCAATTGCTATTAAAGGGGAGGGTAATTGTTAACGAATTATTTGACAATTGCAAAAAAACGCTTAGATAGAGTTTGTTTAGTATATTTTAAATAAAATATATTGGGTGCAACCTATCATCTATAATTTTTTTTTTTTTTTTTTGTTTTTTTTAGTAGAGAACTAAAATACTTACCGTACATTGTTTATTTTACATTCATTTATCAATGTGTGTTGTTTTCTCTATGTATGGGATACTTTTTGCAATAGGAATATTAATTTTATTAGAGCATTTTAGATTACATTTAATTTTACTAAACTCAAAAATAAAGTGAAACAATTGTCGCATTTTCATGTCATATACTTCACTAGCATTTCAATCAATTATATTTTTCAATATTAGAGAATTCTCTTCATATTCCGTGGAGCATACTTTTACACCATCTTACTCTTCTTTCTAATCAACTCATATTAATGATTTGCTATTTGTAGTCATTCAGAATACATAATAAAAATAACAACAACAAATTCACCACATATTTCAGAATTTTTAAATGCATTTTATTTCCATCAAGATCTTGCCACAAACTAATTTCATTTCCATTTCAAACAGCGATGCTACATTGAAACTATAGTTTTGCACTTTCTCCCACTTTCGTGGTAAGGGCTATTTTACCCGACTCTTTCAATATTTTTCTTATCTTTAGAGCAATCGTTTCAATGTAGGACAATACTTTCGATCAATTAAAAGCATCGATTTATCGAAAGATAATTAGGCTGCTGTCAAGAAAATTAGAGCTCCATTGTACAACTCGACATAAAAACTTATTCACGTGATGTGATTGATTGAAAAGGGTAAGATGTCACCATTTGTATAGTCTAGTACCATAAAATCACACAAATTTTAGGTGGCGTACATATCTTTAATTCCCATACAAATATTTTATTGATACACAATAATAGTGAAAGATTTATAGAATCTGCATGAAATTTAATACTTTATGGTAGTATTTTTGTTACAAATTATTTCAGTTATAGGTTATATCATTAATTACACTTCTTATAAGCAACACAAACAATTAAATATAGTTTAGTAACTGATTCTGGTTATTAGAATTAGTTTTCAAACAAGATCTGGGCCTACCTCAGAGTCAAACGAGCGTATGTCCAAAAGTGGGGATTTTTGTTTCATTTCAGAGTTGGTTAAAAAAATTATTTTCTATCGAACTAAAACAGCGTATTTCACTAAAAATATCTTATTTATTCAGAGCAAAACGTTACATAGATACTATTGAGAGATTTGTTTTTTTATTCACCTGTAAAAGTCCAATTTTATCTTAGGTTTGTTAAGTTCTAAAGCTCAGAAATACGAAGATACTATGTATCTATACTGTAATTGATATTGTACTATTACATATAGCATGAATTATTATGCTTCGAATATATTGTGTGTGTAGCATAGATTAATCGGCAATTGAGGTAACCACACACCACAATAACTATCTTTTATTTTGAACTGTACTCATTCTGATCTCTACTTTTTCCCCCATTCACTACAAAGTTAGCTAACGTTTAATCTTTAGAGCTCATGAGTACAACTTGTTTTACTTAAACCTAAATATTTATTGTAATAATTAAATGCTATCTTCAAACGGAAGCTCGTCTACACCTTTATTTTTCTTGTGTTAAATTAATCTTCCTAATGACCGTAATGCAGCAGCGATCTATACAGGGAGATACAGACAATTATATTTAAGAACTATCCCAATATCCCATGTAAGAAGCATGTTATTGATCTAGTGTACATCGAGAGAACAGTTGTCAAATTTAAACAACAGTTTGTGCACTAATAAAAATAAGGCGGAGGAGGATTATACTTTAAAACCAATACACACATCCATAAAGAAAATCTTTACTTTGATGTTTTCGGCTTATATTACAAAAAAGAAAAACAACTTTCCTTTATTTTATAAAGTTACCTCATTTGAAAGTTTCTATTTCCCAAAATAAATTAATCAGAGAAAATACGAATCATTAAAAATTGCTTATTTTATTGAATTCTCACTTGTGTATGAGTGGTATTCTAGCAAAAGGTATACTGGAAATCTAAAAAATATGCCACAAAGACTTTCGTAGTATTCTATTTTTCCAAATTCCCGGACAAAAGAAGACATCAAGTTTTCAAAATCAACTTGAATCAAGATCTCTCAACTTGGCCAACAAAACACCGCCAACACATTTCATCCATACATCATCCCTAGTTTTGGTTCTTGAAAAATTTCGAAATTTAACAATGTAACAAATGGATATTGGAAGAAACTGATATTGATAGAACAGGCTCGAAAATGAATCACCGAATGAAGACGAATCACTCAGGAGTGAATCGTGACGGAAGAACAGTCGTCCTTTGAACAACTTGTGACTTTCTTGTTGGAATTTCCTGTTTCTCCAGAAACATGCGAGAGAAAAGCGTTGATGTGGATCTTGTTAAATTTTGAAAAGCGAAGGATGGGATTTTCCGAATTTGTTTCCCGGAGCACTTTCTTCGTTTAGGAACCTCAGAATGGAAAATAGAAAAGAAACGGATATACTCTTGAAATTGTCTGGGTGCGATGCTTTTCAGATTTGTTAAGAGTTTTGGCAGCGATGTTTCTTCGGAGACAGTGTCTGAAAAAGAAGAAAAAGTCGATATCCAAGGTGCAAAAGAAATTCTATTAACTCCACACGTGGACTCCTATCTGGATATTAGACTGAAAAGAAGCCTTGCTTTTCACTGATGAAGATTTGGATTCGCTCGTGTTTATTGTGTAACTTGAATTTGAAATGCGACAACACATTTAAAGTTGTGTATGTATTTAGAGTGCAGTGATTTTCCTGTTTTACAAAATGCAAGATTTTAGGAAAGTGGTCTTGAAAAATAAAATGTATAAATGCTTGATGATAAGCAAATTTTTTTATAATTCATGTAATCTAGGACAGAAAATGAGACTGTATCTACTAAAACTGACTTTAGTATAATGATATGCATTGTACATGGAATTTTTTTTTATGCACTATTTTTTTATAAGTTAATCATCAGTAAAGTTTGTCTCTGCTAATGAGGATTTAGAGTTACTTGTGTATATTGCTTAACTTTACATTTAATTGAAACAATATTGAACTTGTGTTTAGATGTATCAAAGAAGCTCCACATCATGCTGTATCAAATGTGGAAGAATATTAGAAGGTGATTTAGAATCAATCGAATTTACTCCCATGGTTTATCACAATTTGTTGGAAGTACAATAAACAATATTATGACCAACTAAAATAAGAATTGCGTCTTTATTATATACAAAAGTAGGGAAATCTTAATTAAATGTCGTATTGCTGAGCAGAAAACTAATTTTTAAGCAACTGTTTCTGATAGTTTAATATCAGCTAAATAATTGAAAATAACATTTTAGCATCCTTAAACTTTTAACAACTGTTTTTAATATGTTTTGTAAAATTTTTTAATCAAAATAGTTTTCAGGAGTGCCGACGAGTTTTCTGCCAATTGAGAGACGCACGTTTGGACAATTTTGTTCTTAGATACCTATATTATAGAGTTCAACAGACACATTAAAAAACTATAATATTTTTTTGCTGGGACATTATTGTTTTTCTGAGAAAGTTAGGAAGTTGTAATTAAAAAAAAAAAAACACTCTAAAATAAATTATAAATTTATTAAATAAACATTCAAGAAAAGATTTAAGCTCGTGTCTTAAGTAACATTTATGTAATATCAGTGTGTATTCACCAATTTACGTTACTTTAAAACTACAATGATCACAAAGTTGGAATACTGGCATTATGCGAGGAAACTTGAGTATGGCATTTACAAGTTGATTTTTAAAATTAAGGGGAGTTGGTACCCAAAAATTTATAATAAATCAATTTTGAGTTTGTTGTTCTTTACTAAAATGTGACTTTTTCCCTTTAAAATGATACATCATTTGTAATAATACCTCATTTATAAGTATTTTTAATAATTTTTGGAAGAAAAAATTTTGAACTATAAGTGTAAGTAATGTTTTCTTTAAAATGCGTTTTTCTCAAAACTGCTATTTTCATTACTCATAAACCTTTTTCTCAGAAACTGCTTACCTAAAAATTTTATCACATATTCATTTTATGTATCTGTAATTACTGAAGTAAGGTTTTGTTATTATTTTTTAAAATTTTTTGTTCTGGCTTATTTCGTCAAAAAGAACTTGTGATTTTTAATAAATTTGAGCGACTTACACGATAATTCATTAAAAAAAAAAAAACAAAAAAAAAACATTATAATTAAAACCCAACTTCAGTAGAATAACAAGTGTCTGCTAAATGAAATGAAGAAAGAATTAGGCTTTTATATCAAGTATTTTCTGAGAAAAAGGTACATGGGTAATGAAAAATGTTGTTTTGAGATAAATGAATTTTACAGAAAAGCTTATTTACACTAAAAGTTCATAATTTAAATTTCAAAAAATTATTAAAAATACTTCTAAATGAGGTAATATTACAAATGAGGTATCATTTTAAAGGGAAGAATTTAAATTCTCTCCAATTAACTCAAAATAATTTTTTTTATAAATTTTAGGGTATCAACTCCTCCCAGTAGCACAAATCTTCTGGCCAATATCGGCCTGACACTATTCAATAACGACGTGGACTTTTCTCGTCCAATACTGGGTAAAATATAATGAAAGTTTTGAAATGTGGATGCAGAGTTTTAGAATTGAAGTATATTGTTATAATAAAGGATGGAGATGTAAAAAATGTTTTGTGGTGGTTTTATCATATTTAAAAAAAGAAAACACGTGTATTTTTGGAATGATGCTCGAGATTCGGCATTATTCATGGCTAATCTCGCCTAGTGCTTGGTAAAATATACTGGAAGTTTTGAAATGTTCATGCAGAGTTTAAAAATTGAAATATAATGTTATAAGAATGGATAGAGGGGTAAAAAAATGCTTCATGATGGTTTTGACATATATTTTTAAAAAAATCGTGTATTTTTGGAATGATGGTCGAGGTTCGGCATGGACTGGCCTATCTTCCCAGAATCCTTGTTTCGGACACTGATAACTGCCGTTGTGCAACCTGGGTAAGGAGAGAAACTTCAAAATTAACCCTTTTTGCAGTGATATTAAAATAATGATTTGGCATAGTTTCTAGCTTCGCTCGGGCTGGATCTTGTGCAAACAATGTCTCTTTTGAAATGGTCGTGACTGTAGAAAATTTGAATTGTCTCTGTTTATTTAAATTGTGTTTGTAAAAGGGTTACAATGAACATTTAATAATTAGAATAAAGCTTTAACCTTTAACTGCTGTGGTTGGGTGGTTTGAGGTTTTTGGCGCAAGAGCAACACATGGTTCATACTGCACCAAACACATTTGTGAACACCAGTTTAAAGTTTAAGAAACATAGTATCAGAAAAATTAATGTAAAAGTCAAAGATGAGATAATTTAGGGGGTGGAAGCATTCCACAAAAAATGACTCGCGGTCTGTCAGACCGCTTACAGCAGTTAAAGGTTAAGTACATTTGAAGATACAAGGAAAACAACATTTGAGGACGAAATTATTCAATCGAGTTATAGGTACAGGGTGTTCACATTTAAAGTTCAATTTGAACAAAAAACTGGTCTTGGAGGAAAATAAAACATAGTTTTTGACCTGAATCTTTTCAAAGGGGAAAACTAGAAAACAGAAAAAAGTATTTTAAACATTTTTTTTAATATAATAATATACTTTTTTTCTCTTTTTACATATATTTAAGAAAATTTTAGATAATTCCCTACGAGTGTTTCTAATTTTACATATTTTTGAAAATTAAACTTTAACTATAAACACCCCAGGTCTCATCTTCCCCACTTATCATCATTCATGGGTGACTATAATTAAAGTTCAACTTTCAAAAGACTTGGTTTCAAAAGCATGGCCTAATTTAAGGCAAAAAAAGAACCATTTCGAATACTTTTTTTTTATTAAAACGTACAATTTTTCCCCTTTTTGCGTTTATTCAAGTAAAATTTTAGGCCATTCTGATGAGTGTTTCTATTTTTACACCGATTAGAAAATTAAACTTTAATTTTAATTACCCTAAGGTGATTATTTTCATCCCAGGGTGTCTATTAATAAAAGTTCAACTTTCAAAAGGTATGGTTTCAGATGGCATTCATTTCATTTCTTCTTATACCAAATCATGGCTTTCAAAAAGCTATGGTATGGTATAAGAAAAAAAAAATTCGAAATGATTTTTTCCTATGCCATACCTTTTCCCCCTTCTTCGTGTACATACAAGTAAAATTTCAGTGATTTTGACCAGTGTTTTTTTTTTTTTTTTAAAGCTTTTTGAAAGTTAGATTTTAATTGTGGACACACCGTATTAAAATAGCTACTTTCAAAAAATGCAAATACATTTTTATATCGTAACTAGGCAGCATACGATATCCGTCAGTAAATGAAGTAATCTACAAAGCTTTTTAAGTTCTAGAATTATGCGCCTCTCACTTGAAATATGCTAAAATATGGTTATATATTCTTCACAATTTGTCTACGTACAACGTCAGGGAAAGAAAAGTTTCAATCTCACCGCAATAGAAATAAAACTAAATCTTAAGTCAAGAATTACCGTCTTGATTTACTTAGTGCTTAAAATAATTTTGAACATCTATTTTAAATCTGACTAATTTTCTACTGTATGCTAACTTTTTGAAGAAATGAAACCTTCAACAAAATGTTCTGCTTTCGAGTTTGCTTGCGGTGGATCGTTAGTAAGAGATCAAGATTTATTATCGTTGCAATATAAAGAAATTCGTGAGACAGGTATTTTCTGATTTTTGTAACTCGTTAATATGAATAAAAGTTAACAAAATGGAATTTTATTATAGTACTTACTTAATTTATCAATTTGGTACAAAGGTATTACGATAATCAACATATATTGTAAATTGAACCTATTTTCTAACTCATATCAATATCCGTATAGAAATAAAACATTTTGCAAGCAGCTTTAAGCTCAAGATTTAAGCGTATCTCACGTAGTGCACATTCAATACCTGCTTTCCAATTTGCTTGCGGCGAAACGTCAGTGAGAGACAAAAGTTTCAATCTCACTGGAATACAAGGGAAAAAATCGTGAGTCGGGAATTTGAGTGTGGATTTTGTCAGGAAAAAGTGTCAATCTCATAAAAAATTCCCGGATCTCCGTTTATGGCTAGCAGGAGGGGGGGAGTCAGTCCTTTGTGTTTCTGGAGTCGTCACACCCTTGTCCACTGTTTATTGAAGTGAAGCCGAGGCTATATTTAGGTTGGGTGGAGACTAACGCACTCTTTTCCCTCACCTGCCACGACTTCATGTTGACTCAATGTTGCGAAAATCCTTAATCTAATTTTGAGCAGCGGGAATGGCCGCATAAAAGACCGGGTACCCTTCTTTATTAGCACGAGATCGGAAAAGAAAAAAAGACAAGGAAAAAAAAAACCAATCGAAGAGTTTTGCGTAAAAGAAAACTTTCTTCTTTTACCTTCTTTTAGTTGGGATTGTTTTTTTTTTATTTTTTATTCTGACCGTGGTTAGACTCCGCAGAATGGCATCTTGCAGTCATTAGTGGTGAGTTGTGTGTGTTGAAGACCAGCAGTTGTGGATGCGCCTTTCTTAAGAGAGTGGTGCTTAAAAGTGCGTCGATTGGGGTCTAGGGCCTAGCGTGCGTTGCAGCTTTCTGGCGTCAATTTCTTCCCACACCTCGCGTGTCTCTCAGTGTTGAATTTTGCACCTCGTTCATTTTTTATGTTTTTTGTGTTGTTTATGTTTTTGCGTGTGTGGGGAGTGTCGTTATTGCAGTTGTGGTGCTTTATGACTAAGTGCCCTCATCTTTCCATCTTGATCGCGTAATGAAAGGGGATGATTTCAGACCATTTCTTGTCGTTGTCGTGTTTTTTTTTTTCTTTCTTTTTTTCGTATTGACGCAACCATTAGGTTTTGGCTGTTCGAATAGTGCCAACTTTTTGGTTCAATGGAGAAAAACAATTTTTAAGAATTATGGTTAACCCTTTCGAAAGGCATGCATTTTTCATTGAACAACCAATTTTGTTGTCATTTGGAAACAAATTTAAATTATCTATACTTACTCTTTCGCATTTGATTTAAATCTATTGCGTGCCTTTTTCTCTGATAGTACATTTAAAATCTTTTAAAAATCAAATTAACATCTATTTATTCTTATAATAATCTACCATTTTTGTAAAATAATAAAAAATATATTAAAAAAAAAAAAAAAGAATTGAGATCGAAATCTCACTTCAAAATTAAGAACATTATGTATATTTTAATTACAAAGTTTTATTATTTTGAGGAATGAATAAAAATCAAATTTGTACTTAATATTTTAGGGACCCATTTCAAGTTATTCCTAATTTTACTGGAGAGTAAATCAAAATTATAACTCTGTTCTTCTACCTCAGATGTAATTCTTTCAATAATCACCAATTTTAGAGAATTAAAAGTTATAAAATGATTATTCCTTTCTTGCTATGAGAATTCTTTTTTTTTTTTTACATGAGGGCAACCCCATGGTATTATGCCGTTTATAGTTAAAGCATTAAATAAATACGCCTTACTACCAAATGTCATAATTTTATAATGAGTGGTTAGTAATTTAAATGATGACAAGGAAATAACAAATTGATGTTCAAAAGAAAAACTATTTTTGTAACCATAAATTCTTAAATAATTAATATATATTAGTTTTAATATTATTAAATTGGGCTAAGTCGTTAGTTTGTTAATGATCAAACATAAATAGAACGTGACTTTTGCATTAAACAGTATTTAATAATTAGCTATGAATTAATAAAACAATTTTTTAACACTTTTAAATAGAAATAGATATGTTTTTTTCTGTTTTTTGCTTTTATTAGATATACCATGGTCGAAACCCTCCTCAGAGTATTTTTCTTCTCATTTTTGCGTCTCGATATTAAAAAAAAAATTAAAAAAAAAAAAAAAAAAAAAAAACTTTCTTTGAGGGGCCGCAAGCTAGATTACATTTGAAAGTAAAAACATATTTCAATGGAAATTTTTTAAGTATTTATTTTATCTTTACAAGGTGTTGGAAGCTTAACAATTTTGTATTTTTAGGTAGTAGATTCAAATAGTTACACACGTTTGGGTATCCACGATTAAAGTCCAAAATTTAAAGGAAACAAACACTAGTCAGACTGGCCTACAATTTGATTTGTGCATACTCGATAAAGGGGGAACTTTTTTGGTATAAAAAAAAATATACTTCGAACCACTTTTTTTTCTTACCATACCACTTTTACCCTTTTCGCCTATATTCAAGTAAAGAGTTCATTTTGACGACAGCATTTTGAATTTTGAATTTTAATTATAATCATCCCAGTGTGATTATAATCACATTGAGGTGATTATAATTAAAGTGAAACTTTCAAACAACATGATTTCAAAACCATGAGTTTTTTTTTCTTATGCAAGATCAGATTCATAACACACTTGTGTTTACACTGTAACGTTTCTGTAAAAAAATTACACTTTGTTAAACATTGTTTATAAATTCCTTAATTTTGTAATGAATAATTTTATAATCATCAGTAGTATACGTAATATTTCTGTAATTTTAGTTTCCGATATTTGATTAGCTTCGTGCGAATCTGGCACATATTTTACCCTGCTAATAAATTATGTTACTTCTGAGTTTCTTTGCTGATTTTATACTAATTTGTTGTTACACCTGACACTATAAATCCGCATAGTTTAAACACGCATTTCTTATACACGCGAATGCACGTCCCTCTCCCCAGCTCTAAAAATTTGCTTCTTAATATTGAGATATGATAACCGAATTATTCTAAATAAATGAACAAATTTGAAATAAGGGACCGTATTGAAATGTTCAAAGTGAAAGTTAAATTTACTTTCATTAGAGATTCAATCGATTTTTTTTGTCATGTTTAACGAGTAATTAAAAACTAGATCACATGAATAAATAATTTCTTCATTTGATGATATCTAATTAATTTGATGATATGATTAATTTAGATTAAATTATCTGATTAGTGATTAATTGAATCAGTCATAACTCAATTTACAATTTATTTAGAATTTTAATTTTAATTGCTAATGATTCATAGTAATTTACTACAGGATACTTGTTAACATTGCAAATACTTAAATAGCTACATTTAGAAATAATTTTGTTTTGAAAGTTATATTTATTCCCTCTCTCTATCCGTGCTATTTTAATAAATGTTTTAGATTGTTCCAAATTGACTCTTTACTGTTCCACCACCACACTGCAAAACTTTAATTAAAATGTTTTAAAAGATACTGTGGTCGAAGGTATTTTAGAATAAAAAAATAAAAAATGGTTATTTTTACCAAATTGTTTAATTTTCAATGTATAATGGTACCTCTAAAAGACTAACTAATTGATTTAATTAGTTTTGTTTTAATCTTTTGTAATAATAAGACACAATATGGGATCAAGAGGATAACTGGAAATTTCTATTAATTTGCTTAGTATCTCAAATGGAAGTTGATTTGAATGAAACCTCAATTGGCTGGCTGAAGTTATATTTTCTTGAGGTGGTATAAAATCTTTTATATCGTTTCTTATTGCCTAATCATTGAAATGAGATGTACAGTAATTTAATATTAAACATTTTTAAATATGTTTTTCTCGAGGTGGTATAAAACCTCGTATGTTGTTTCTTGTCCAATTATCGAAAGGAGACGAATCTAAAAGATTTATATATGTTTTTTCTTGAGGTGGCGTAAAGCCTCTTATATTGTTTCTTGTTGCCAAAACCTCGAAAGAGGACTAATTGTCGAATAATCTCAAATATTTATATATTTTACCCGAAAATGAGAAAGATGTAAAAGGACATTTCCATTTGTATTTTATTGAAATATTATGCTGAATTATAAACTACGTTAAGTTAGTTTTTTTCAACTTAATCAACTTTTTATTTCACAGTTCCGTTACACAATATTTTATAACTTCTTGGCATTTACCTTTTCCCATATATCCTAAAATTAACAGGTGAAAATTCGCCCCCAATTTTATAACTTCACATTTATAAAACAATATATAAATTTCTCTCGATATTTTCGAATGAATATTGTGGCGCAACAAAAAAAAGGTTTCAATGGTGATTCTTGTATACAGTTAATGGTTGTTTTAAAACGGATGATGCTTATCTCAGAACTAGCATTAAAGATTGGATAAAGTTTAAAGATTGTTCTTTTTCCTTTTATCACACTAGTGTATTAAGTAATCGATGTATGTTAACAACTGGGTTTAAAATATGAAGGAAGATAAACCACGGTTTGCTAGCATGCACTTTGGAGAAAGAAAATGTTTCCAGTTTATCGAAGTAATAGAAAATACGTAAAAGGAGATAGGGGTTGGGGATGATTGGTAGTTGCCTGTGTACATATATTCATCGCATTAGGAACATTCAAAATATAAAACGGTTGAAAATTCTAAACAAAGTTATATTTTATGAAAATTAAATTATATTTTATGAAAATTAAATTATATTTTATGAAAATTAAATTATATTTTATAAAAATTAAATTATATTTTATAAAAATTAAATTATATTTAATATTAATTGAAAATTCTATACTATATATATATATATATAAATATAACTAAAAAAATGTTTTAACAAAGACTTTTTTTCGATCTTATTTGATCTTTTGATTCAGTAAAGAAAACGATGTATAAGCCTATCAACAGAATTGTTTCTTAAGAAAATGAATCTATGCATATAAAAGCAAATGAAGGTTTGTTAATCTGTTAATCTTTGTTTCAGAGACACGGGAAGTGTCTCTGAAACAAATTTGATTACATTTTCGACAATTGTACAATTTTATCAAAAGATTCTAATTATGTACAAAATGTAACTACATTTAAATACTAGTAATTATCAAAATTAAAGTTAAGCAGTTCACTCAATTGCTTAATGAATGACATTCTAAAATACAATTTCGATTTAATTGATTAATCAAAGAAATTTAGACACTGATGTTAAAGTATTCCTCGAATTTTTTTTAATTAATAGCAATTTAATTAATAATTTAATTTTAAAGCATTTTCTTCGAGACCTTTAATTTCTACTGTTATTTATAGCACTACTTACTTCAATATGTAGCTTGAATCTGTATATATAAGAGTAATCGGTTTATCCACTGTGAACTTCAAAGTCTTTGCCTGGTTTGAACAGGATTTTTTATGCAGTGTTTTAGCCTAGGATGCTAAATAAAAGGTGTTAAGTGATGTTCATATTTATGTATTGACATTTTTTGCGAAAGTATGTACAGAGGGTATTAACACATTTTTAGAAAGATTTCGCAAGGATTAAAAGATGCAAATATTTTCAAGGGAACAATTTTTGGCAACAACTTATTATTTAAAATTAAAATCTTTATCTGATACCTTCAAATTTATGATCCTTTCAAAACACAGGGTAAAATGCTGTGGATCGAAGGATCCATTTTTATACTTTCCAAGTCCGTAATTAAAAAGCATAGTGAAACACACGGTATAAAAATGTCTAAGTGCAAAATAAGCAAAATTATTAATTGAAATAGAATCAATCAGTATTTTTACATGGAAAGAAGACTCCAAAATGAATACCTGAAAAAAAAAAAATCGTACAGTTATATATGTTTGTATAGGGAAATCGCAGGTCACAAGAAAAAATCTAGCTACGCAGAAATAAATTGCAATATCTTTAAATATATCTGTAACAACATTAAACAACAATAATAAACCCAGATTTACAGATTAATAAATCTGAAAACCATAATATTCATCTTCTTTTCCCGAGGCATGTGATTCAAAACAAGGCATCTAGTAGAATCCATGTATGAAAACCGTTTTACAAGAGATATATAATTTGTTACCATTGATGAAGTATATGTTTCCCTAAACGACTGTAAAAAAGTCTATTCACTATTGTAAACATAGAGAATAAAATATTCAAACTGTACTCCAAGTATGCTAAGAAAGTTTCAGTAAAGGATTTATAGTTGACACAAGTGTCTCTTACAAATAGGAAATAAAAAATATGACGATTGAGAGAAATTGCAAAAATCTACTCATGCTACAAAGATAAGGTTTTTACTTCTAATATTCCCTAAATGAATTCAATTTATTTTTCCTAAGGATTTTTAATGAGTGAAACTACACAAAAACAAAGCCGCCAGTCATACTTCGAAAAGTACTACTATATTCCTTGAAAAACTGACACAGATATTGCATATATACCTTCTAAAATATTCCTGTGAAGTCTCCTGATGATACCCCTATAGACTGTTCTGCCTTAGGTTTGCTACAAAAAGCTCTTTTTAAGCACAAACCCTCCACAATTTATATACTCTGCAAAGTAGGGAAATAAAAAGGCAAGCTTTATCCCTGGAACTTTAACGAAAAAATCTTTTAACATGGAAAGGACGATGCAGACTTATAGTCCCAAAACAAGGTCATCAGATCAAATATTTAAAAAAGTAGTCTTTACATTTTAAACATTTAAAAAATGGCCTCGAAATCGTTCTAAAAATGTGTTAACTCCATCTATAACCTATAATGTTTTAGTCCACTAAATTTTGTTTACTCTGTACATTTAAGAACTCCTATAATTTTGATGCAACTTTGTATTATAAAAAGGAAAAAGTCTAGGTTTATAAAATTTAATATATATCACCGGGAATGTATTTCCATATAAGTAAAACTGGGGACAGCTTAGACGGCAACAGTCTCATTAAAATCTATTCTTAAACCGAGCAGTAATACAACAATACAACATTGAACATCGTTGCTAAATTTTTAAAACTGTCTGCTGGTTTTATACGAACGATAGGGGTTAAAAATCTCATGTATCCAGTGAGCTTTTTTTAGTTTTGAAAATCAAGTGTGTCAAAGGGTATGAATGACTATGAATTTTAAGCAGTAGTATTGAAATACAACTGTTCTATAAAAGACAAACACTCTTAAGAACACCTTTCTTTGTATAGAGTAGATAGTTTGAATAGAAGTAGAGCTTTCTCTAACGAGTACTTGATTCACTAATACGAAATTTATTCATACCGTGCATTTTTAGTTAACTCCGGATCATTACTCTACTTCAATATAAAAATATATGTAAATACAAATGCAATAATTTTTCTTTAAATAGATCAAATTGTGGGTGTATTTATAACATATTTGTGTGTATATTCATTGAATGAAATGCACGTTATACAAAAACATAAATAAAAATGCATTATATTTAAATGAAAAATGCATTTTTCATTTTAGAAAAATACATTTTTTATTTGAAAATACTACCATGCATTTCAGATAAATGATAGTGCATTTTTGATAAATGAAAATACATTTCACTTAAATGAAAATGAATTTCGAATAAATGAAAATGCATTTCACTTAAATAAAATCATATTTCCCCTAAGTAAAATATTCTAATTAAAAATTCTTAATTTCTTCGTGTAGTGAGTGGCATGAGACTGGCGAGACTAGAAGTGCCTGGTGCTGTAGTAATTGGTGAGAATGTGTGGCTGAAGTGTGACTTTGACCTGGAGGGAGACGAACTTTATTCTGTGAAGTGGTACAAGAACAATGTCGAATTCTATCGCTACCAGCCACGAGACACGTTACACGGACAGATGTATGAGCTTCTGGGAGTCTATGTAGAAGTAAGTTGAAACATTAGATCCTCTTGTAACAAACTCCAATGGAGTAGGACGCATAAGGGTATAAATCATCCATTATATTGAACTTTAAACCTTAAATCTTATTTGTAGTATTCCGTATTGAAAATACTAAAACAAATATTTGATCCCCTTGTAAAAACTCCAATGGAATAGGACGCATAAAAGTGTATTCTATTATATTGAGCTTGAAGCATTATATTTTAATTGTAATAATACATATTTTCTTACAGATAATTTACACTAACTTTCTCGTGGGCATTCTGGTTTAGTTAGTAGTGTATATGGTTCAATTGGATCAGCAGTTGAGCTATTAATTTCTTTTTTATATAAATCTCCCTCTGTTTTCCTATTTCCATTTTTTTAAACAAACCAAAAAAAAATTTTTTTAGTTAGAAACTGTTCTAAAAATTGTCTCCTTATGTTTACAAGCAAACAACTCATAGGACATATTTTTATTAAAAATAAAAATTGAGTTCAAAATAGACTTATAAAAAGTGTCCAATTATCTTTCTTAGATTTAAATAAAACTGATTTTTGTTTCTTTCAAATAAGTAATTTTGGACAATGTGTGTCTGCTTTTAAAGAAAGTTCATGTGAGAACTTATACATTTGGATATTTTTATTTATGTATTTAATAATGTATAGAATAAATTGCTCTAAATCTCTTACTACAGTTAAAAAAGTCGAATGCAAGCCACGTATTTCTTCGAAGCAGTGATCTTAACACTGAAGGAACGTATGGTTGCGAAGTGTCTTCAGAAGCCCCACACTTTAAAACTGTCAAAGCAGAGGACGAACTTCGAGTGTACGGTAAGTTAGATTTATGACAGTCATTTCATGTGAGTTTTTCTTCGATGAGTCGTACCCATTCAAAATTAGTTGGAACAATATTTAGTAATTTATGGTAATTTATTTCAGAAAAATTACAAATAGCTCATTTGTGTAGATAATCTCACTATCTCTTAGCAAAAGTATTTGAAATAAATTTTACTCGTAGCTGCTTTTTAAAGCCTTTTTATTAAGTTCGATTTACTGTGCTTTTGGCAGGAAAACATTCCGAGGGTGAATTACCCTACTTGCCTTCATACAATCAAGCTGAAACTTGACAGAAAGAGTGGTTGTCGATGACTAAACATTCAAGTTTTGGAAGCTGTCAATAAAAGGCAGCTTTTACACAAGTTTCTATTCCGCTTCGGATAACTAATTAACGCACTAATTAACAGTCATCAAATCGATCAGAAACTTGGCAGATCGAATCATAACAAAGCATTCTTTTGAGTATTGCGGGTTGTCACTAAACGGTCTCTTTTACACATTAAAAGGTTGTGTTTGTATTACCATGTCAGATTCAGATATCAAGTTATATTCAAAGATGTTTGATTTTGAGATATTTAACCACTGAAACATTCCCTTGTTAAGGTTGACGATATGCGATAAGAAAACCTACCATTTTGATGTATTTAAATCTTTTATATTAACTTCCATTTTTTTAAAGTTGGCAAAATCTTTGGCATCTTGTTGGGTCCACTTGATATCATGTTGGAAGTTGGGCTGAAACTTTGCAGATAAACTAGTTTTATTCGTTGTACAAAGCATTTTTCAAGTTCTTGGTGCATAAAAACAAATTTAGGTAATGGCAAGAAACGAGGGGTTGGCAACGCATATAAAGGATTTATAGTAAAAAACTTTGTTTTTTGTGTTAATTTTTTAAAGAGTATAAGTAATTTATATGTTTTAAGAAAGTTACAAATACTTACTGAACGTTGCTGCTCATTTTCAAGGTATTCAAAATTAATAACATTTGTGTTTATATTGTGTTGTGCTTCAAAGATGATACTATGATATAGTGAATTTTAAAGTGATATATTGTTCATTTGAGAATTCGATATACATCATTTAGTACCCCTGAAAATAATTCTGCCTGCACCCATGATTAGAAAAGCGCAACTACGGATATTCCTTTTCAGCACCCGTGACCGTTTGAAAAAAGAAATTGATTGGAAGTAAATAATTTATTGCATACAATACATACGTTCAGTTCTTAGCTGCATTTTTATGCAAAAACACAATTGTCGATTAATTCAATTTAACGTATTCCATTCTGAGATGTCTTTTTATGTCCTCATTGAAAGACTAGCTTATATCAGTAAGTCAATTGTGAACTTGCAGTCATTCACTAATGTTAGCAAGCAAACAACAACGTTTGACCCATGTTGTAAAACCAAATCGATCCCAAGGCACATAAGTCCTGTCTTTATTTTGAAAATTATCAGACCGACAACGATTATGACAATCTCAGCTCTATTGTCGGCTCAAGGGCAATGCCATAGTAGAGTTAAAAAAGAGAAAGAGATAGACCTGATAGTTTTCAAGGTGTTTGTGCCACCAATGCCTCACAACTTTTGTTACATTAAAAGTAAGCGCTTTCGTTTCGGAAGAATCATACCATAGTACATGAAGAGGCCGATAACTAAGAATTTTTATTTTTAATTTTAATTAATATTTTTTAAACAATATTTTTATTGATAAATTTAAGATGCTTCGTAATGTTTTGTACAACTGTTTTCCTGGGTTTTTTGGACTCTCCCACACCGAGCTAAGTGGGAAGTTACTTAAGGTAACTGCCAGAACAGATGAACTTTCAAAAATTTTATTAATTAGGCAACTATTTTAATATTTTCAAATGATAATTTGAATAAATTATCAAATGAATAAAAAACCAGCTTCAACTTGCAATAATTTTTTTTTACTGTTTATAGATAGAACACAAATTTTTAATCTCCTTATTGTCTCAAAAGTACTATCAGTGGGGATTGTTGCTTCCGGAGCTCAACGCCGCATGTATTGGTATATGTGCAGCATCACTTCCGGTTAAAATTTTTCATTTTATATTCAGCATATCCATCCGTAAGATTTAATGGTGATGCATAGAACATGTGTAGTGTTAATGATTTTTTATTTAAGACCTTTTATAGAAGATGAGAAATTGGAAAAAGCGCCATTTTAGTTTATCTTTAATGAAGTGTAAAACCTCGACCCGGAGTGAAATCCGAGTGGTTTCCCGTCTTAAAATGATAATGAAATTTTCTATCGCTATACCAAATTACAAAATTGATTCACAAAATGTAGTTTTATACCTTCTAGAAGATATAAAATATTTATTGATTAATCACGTTAAATAGTATTTAAATGAGTTTGAGGGAAGTACATAACAAGTGAGTCTGATTGAATGTTTGATGAACGAGTATATACCTCACTGCACTTCTAAATGAATTTGTTTAAAATATTTCTCAAGTTGACGCATAAATTATGGTAAAATTATGTGCAGATTGCAGGTCTGTAATTTGATATAAAATTCAAGTTTTATATCAATTTAAAGGATAATAGAAACTGTTTCATATTTTTTGGTCTTCAAGTAATTTTATAATCTATGAAAAATATGTTTATTTTTAAATACTGTTATATTATTGAAACAATAAAAAATTTCATTTCACATAATTCGCCGCTATCGTGCAAAAAAAAAAAAAAAAAAAAAAAAAAAAAAAAAAAAAAAAAAAGAATATACAGGAAATGCAAAAAAATTCATTTCACTATGAACTTAGTGACTCCTATTGACTTGGAATTACCACATTATTGTTACAATAAGTATGACAGTTACATCTTTGTTCTCCTCGAAGTGTTAATTATTCCTTGTCACAATAAAGACCTTAACTCCGTTTTGATAAATTTTCAGTTACTTGATTTTATCACCATAACAGCGAAATGCTGTTAAAGATAAACGTTATACCTGAAATTTTAAAAACACGTACATTTAGATACTTTCAAATTGTATGTGTGATTTTGTATTTAAAAAAAAAGATAAAAACATTTGTCTGCTGCTATGAAGTTTTTATTATACACCCAATAATCTTAATGAACTAATCAATTATTCTTTAGCAATTAATCTTTGAATGAATTCAATTTTAATGTCTTTAGTTCTACCAAAAGAGCCTCCAGTGATAGAAGGAGCTGATTCGATGTACGAGGTTGGAGATCGAGTGAATATAACGTGCAACTCTGGTCCTTCGAAACCAGCTGCTACTCTCAGCTGGTACATAAACGGAATACAGGTAGGTTTGAAAACTCATTAAAAGTAGTTTTTATAATCAGTCATTTTCTGAAAAGCATAATATATACCAGATGTATGTACATTAAACATGTTTAAAATATAGATGATAAAAAACTTAGCAATTAAAATAGACTGTATTGATATTTTTTCATACATTAGTTTCTCTGAAATGCAGTTTACCCTTTATAGTGTTTATATTTAGTGTAATTTTAATACCATGCACTATTTCTAATGAACTTAAGTAATTAAGAAGTCATAATAATTTTTTTATACTATATTCTCTATTATTTCAGTTATCATTTAAGAGTGATTATGTGTCATAAACCGTACGCTATATTTTCCTTTTCGCAATATATCTTCGAGATATTAAGAAAAATATAAAATTTTATTAGCATTGTGAAATTTTATCGCATTATGAGTTCAATTTAGTAACTAAAATATTTTAACTAAACAATAAAAAAATTTTAACTTTTCCTACACATGGTACTACTTATTGCTTTCAGTTTTAATGCAAATTTATTAAGAAATTATTTAGATCAAAATATGTGATAGCAATTGGACGGTTTTATGTTATAACCAGGTTAGAGACAAGCGTCTGATTTCTTAAAAAGTTCGTCAGAACTTTTTAAGGAGATTGCACTTCTTTGTAGAGTCGCTTAAATGATCGTTAAATAACTCCCATGAAATATTTTATTTATTGGAAAAGTAAATTGACTATATCGTCGGCTTAGAGTGAAAATGTGCTAACTCCAGTTTTGATCACAAATCATTTCTTGGTATCTATTGAAACAGGTAGAGAAGACACATCGATTATTATAAAATTCAAATTGATAACTGAAATAATTTTGTGATAAATGAATGATACGCAATAGCGCTATTCTCATGTTGAATGAGCACATTAGTCAGCATCTGTGCTCCTTCATTGTAAGCCAATGACATATCGTAATATATCGTTGACGAGCTGAATCTTATGATACTAAAAACTCATTTTTTTTTATTTTATCGTACAACTTCTATTTGCATAAATCTGTCCAATTTATGTAATAATTGTTTTTATTATCATCATAACGTGTTTGATAATGATAACATTTGAAATTAATGCAATGTACAGTCCACCCATTATTTTCTCTTTATTTTGTTTTTAGATTATTTGTCTATTGTATTATTGCATAGGATTAAATTTTTCCGGCCGTCAGCTTAGAATTAAAGATTCTAACTCCACTTTTGGTTATAAATCCCTTTTTGGAACATTTGGTAACAGAAGAATACCCATCAAATAGTAAAATATGCAACTTGATCATTTTAATAAATTCGTAGTAAATGAGTAATACGTAAAGGCATAAAGATAATGATGAATTAGCACTTAAAAAAAAATTTTGCACTACGGGAAACTTTTACAAATTAGTAACAGCGTTTCATTCAAGCATGAAAATGATTTCAACTCATATGTTTAAGGATGATAAGGAATTGGAACACTAGCAATAACTCATAAAATACCTGCATCGTAAAAGTAAGTTTTCTAATTTTTAAGGCATGCTACTGTTATTTTTTTTTAGGCTAATGCAACTTTTGTCCGGAAGTACTCATCCATTCGACATTATAGTGGACTCCAGACATCTCAAGTTGGGCTTGAATTCATCGTAGGCCAAAAAGACTTTGACCAGGGAAAGTTAAAACTACGTTGCGTTGCCACTATCTCACAGGTGTATTCCAGCGGAAGTGAAGAACTCATCATAGGGGATAGAGGTCAAGCATCAGGATCACATCATGGTAACATAATCGCTATTTTTGGGCCAATAGAGAACGAGCAAATATGGTTCAAGTTAACAATTTCAACAATTTTGTGAATTCAATAATTTCGTCAAAAATTCACTTTCTGTGAAAAGTACTTAGTAAAAGGTCAGATTAGTACATCTAAATTAGTCCAAATGGCAAAATTTAACTATGTTTTTGAAACTCTGTAATTCCCTTGTGACTGCTCAGTGCAATTTAATTTCGGCAACTTAAGTTATTATTATAAATATTGGTTGATCTTTAGTTTTAAAAATAGGTATTTCTTGTGGCATAGTATATTATTGATCTATTCAGAAGTTTTAAATTGAAAATACCACAATTAATTCCCGGGAATACAAAAATAATCAACTACCACTATTTATATATGTTTTCGTAAGGATTTCATTGCAAAAGTTTTAAACCTCTAAATCCTTTTTTATTTAAACAAAAGTATTATTTCACTACTTGCTTATTATTCTTGTACAAGTCCTAACTAAAAATATTATTAACTTAGGGTAAGAATTGGATTTGCACAGACAGACTAGTCTTAAAAATAAATTGTAGTGATATCAGGCATATAACTATACGTAAACTTGACCATTCTTTTAAATCCTTTAATATATATCTTCTATTTCATTATGTATGAAAAAACGGTTTATTATAGGAAGTTATATATTACATTACACATATACAATTGGACTCTATTGTTTAAAAAATTTATCCACATTTCATTGAAGATGGAGCAACTTTTAAATGAAAGCAGAATTATTTTATAAATTTTAGTTGCATTATTCTTTGAATTAAAGTAACTCGTAAAACATAATTTATTGTACTCATTGTGTACATTAAATTGATGATGGAGCTACTTCTATTCTGATGCATAACTATTACATACATTTTTAAATTATGTTTAAAAATTAAGATTATAAAAATACAATTTTAAATAAATTAATTCCTAAATGAAATGTATTTTATTAGCAAGGATTCATTGCAGATAGCATTATCGTTATCATTATTGCAAAGACAGTAATTGTAACGATAATACTACCTACAATGAACGGGGGTACGCTAAATAGATGGAAAAGGTTGAATTTAGTCATTGAAGTTTATTCGGCAAGCTTTCTATGAAATTAGTCCTAAGAATTGCTAACTATTGTCCCAAAAACGGTTCTAACCGATGCTATGGTATTCAAAGGCGGGATGAACAATATAGATGAAGAGATATTTCTCAGAAAAAAATAGGCATTTTTTGGAAAAATAATACCACTCTACCTAAAATAAATCTTGAAGGAATGCAAAAGTAATTAATTTATAAATAAGTTAAATTTCTAAGGTATCATATACATTTATCAATACATTCTTGTGACACAATTTGATTTCACTTTTTGACACTGAAATCTCCATCATTTCATTGATTCTAAATTGTGTGAAACAGATAATAACAAATAAGAGTTTTTAAAAGGACAAATTCAAGATAAACAAGAAATTTTTACTTAATTTAATCAATAAAGAATTATAAGAACCCAATTTATACTTTATTTCGTTTTGTAGTGCCTGTTAAGTTCCAGATGAGCAAGATAAGATCGGTGGATTTTTTAGCGAGAATATTCATATCGTCCCACTAAATACAAATAGGCTCAAGCGATACTATCACTAGCTTCACATTAGCATCTTTGTGTTGAGAGCCACAATAAATACTATGATGCAATATTGAAGAGAGGGTCAGTAATACTAGTGTGAAAATTTCAGGAAATATTTTTTTTCACTTTCAAAACACTTTGCCACTTCAACGAGACTTGATGCTTTGGGTTTATTCTCATAATACCAATTCCAGTTCATTTATTTGAAATATGATTTCTTCTTATACCTATACGATGAAAAAAGTTGCACTCAAAAATAAAATAAGGACATTGTTTCAACTTGAATAGAAAAACATACAATAAAATACTACTAAAAAAAGTAGATAAGATTCTTTTCAGGATTATTTACGAACACATATGGCAAAAGAAGTCTGCAAAGTTTCCTTTTAAGTTCGATAAAAAAAACATGTGTTACCATTTTAAGTTAAAACAGCACTAGTCCTTGGTGATGCAGTCCTTAAGATGATAGACACTAGTGATCGGAAGGTACGTGGTTCAGAACCAACCAGGCACTTTGTTCTATTTAAAATTTACTTTTAAAATGTGAAGGGTTGTCTAAATCGAACTTTAAAAACTGGTTTTAATAGCTTTGATAAACACACCTAATTTACTTGAAAGTATACGTTACTTTTAATAATATTGGTATGATAATGTAACTTAAAATAACAACATTCACTTCTTTACACTCACTTCCAAAAATTAAGAACGGAGCGGGAAAATGCGAAAAAAATGGAAAAGTACTGCTTTGATTGACACGAAATGCTGCAAGTAAGTAGCTCTATGTTTATTCATGGAAAAAAAAAATTCCAACAGAGATAAAAAAAAAAAAAAATATTGAATTTTCATAAATTATAATATGGCGTCATATCTGCGTCATTAAAAAAATGATGTTTAAATTTAAAACCAACAATAAAAAACGACATTAATAGGGTATGTAAGCACCCCTCACCCGCTCACAACTTGAACAGCGTGTGATCGTGCTTGTTACGAGGTGATCAACCACCACAGACACCAGTAATCACCATTCGTCCCGTAGGGCTGTTTCTAAATCTCTGAGAGTGTTTGAAGGTGGGAAACGTCTACATACAGCATCCAATCAGACACAATCCAATTCACATGCTGGCTGCACCACTTTAATCGTGCTCCTTTGGATTGGACGGATAAAGGAACACAAACTCGTGGTATCTGGCGTACAGACCATACATATGTAGCCTTCGACGAACACCAGTGTCAGATATCGTCTTACCAATGGCTGCTGCAACAATAGATGTCTCACGAGTGGAGGGCGATCTTCGATTCCACTTGGTTACTACAATAGCAATATATCGTTCTTTAGCGGGGGAACGACCGGCCATGGTCTTCGTACAACTGTTTGGCTGTTTTGGAATTTTTTACAAAATTGTGAAATGACGAGATGATGAATGCCGAAGAAAAGAGCAATATTTGTGATAGACTTGTTCTGCTTCAATGCGTCCGATAGCGCACCAGAGCTCAGAAACTTCCATTCGTCTTCTGGAAGCCATAGAAACACGTATAGCTTGAAAAAAAAAATCTAACAACTTTATAAACACCTTTCATCAGCACTTACATGTAACTCCTGTAACCCTTCACAATGCAGGTTTCTTATACGACTGCCTGTTTTACATATTTCTCGACGCAAAACCATGATTGGCTGTTACCTAACATATTTGCATACTTCCTTCTTCCTTTGCAGCAAATTTCAGTTTCTTTAATTCAGATTGGCTTACGGAAATTAAAATTTTTCTCTCCGTGACTAACTTTTAGAAGTGAGTGTACTTTGAACAAAAAAAGGGATACTCGTTTTCAACAAAACGTCAAAAGAAATAATCTCAAACTGAGCTGTAAAAAAAAAAAAAAAAAAAAAAAAAAAAAATAGAATGACCAAAATTCATCAAACCTTTTTGGCTCTGTATATGTTAAAAATTTGGGTTGCAACCCAGTTGTGAAAGAAAAAGAATGACATTCTGTTGATTTTGGAGATTCCCAAAGTAAATTTTTGCCACGTTTCCTTATTTTATAGTAACAATTATATACCTACATACGTATCTGAGGCAAAACGATAGTAAAAAAATCAGGGCGCTAACTGTAGTAGAAGCTCAGCTTTGATGAGTAGAAACGGACCTATGCTTGGTCAACATATAGTATGACACTTTGAGTTTGGGACTTGGTGGCGTAACACTTAATTTAACCCGCTTTCACGTTCATATTTAAACTATCTTACTATATAATAAAGCATAATTTTTTTCCCCCCCAGAAAACTTTACATGTAAACAGCTCTACATAATTAAAAGCATATTTCAGCACGTATTTATCATCTACTCTTATATTAAGACTAGAGTTGTAATTAAATTTTTATTTCAAATTATCATGAGTATTACAGACAATATAATGTCATGCCCAAAATAATTATTTTCCCCTAACAAATCCTTTCAACCACTTGTTTTCTTAATTATTCTCAATTTAAATGCTGTTTCAATTTCAATTTGGCTGCTCCACTGATTATTCTCTCAATTTATAAGAAATATCCTTGATGAGATAAATTTCATTGAAGATACGCATATATTTTTGAGAAGGTGAGTGAATCGTATCTTTTTCATAAAAGGCTGATAAACCCCTCAAAAAAACTTTTGAAATGGAGAAATAACAACCAACCACTAAGACACAAAAACTTTCTTGCAACAAAAAAATCGTAAACACGATAAAAATTTATAGCTACAAAAACAGTTATATCAAAAAAGGTCAACCTCTGATTATAGCTTTCGACCATGTCTTTCTGGAAAATGTATGCTACCTTAGTTTATTTTTGAAATTTAAGTTCTGTTCCCATACAAATTTACCCTATTTTGAGATTGACGCCCGCCATAGACATTTTCAAGTGTAAACTAATTTACTACTGTTTTCACGAATTATTGAGGAAATGTCGATTTCATTATAAGAGCGGAAATCCTCCTGTAGCGAAAACTTTCATGGTCGCGTAGAGTTAATTTTGTAAGCATTTTTGATATAGAGAAATTGTGACAGCATTTCACTTTTTATTAAGGATTTTTAAATTGTAGGAAACTGTGAGAAGTGTACTTGGTGACCTTTGTTTGGTTAATAAATAGATATTTTTTTTAAAAGATTGACTTCTGTGGGGGATTTAAAGGTTTTTTTCTGGGAGATTAAACTGGACGCCAACCTCAAATAGTGTACAATTTATGGGAGCAGAAATTAAATTTCAAATATAAACTAAAATAGCATACATTTTCAAGCGAGACACAGACGAGAGCTGTTATCAGAGGTTGGCTTTTTTTTTAATATATCTGTTTTTGTAGCTATACAATGTTGTCATGTTTATGATTTGTTTTATTGCAAAAAAAGTTTCTATGTTTTTGAGGAGACGCTTTTTGTCTACTTATAAAAAAAAAAATAAATAAATAAAATCAGGTGTTATTAGAAGTATTTTTAAAACAGTTTATATATTATATGAATTCGTTATAAAAATAACAAATAATATTTTCAAAAAGCAGATACGTGAATTTTCTCCGCGAGTGATTCCAAAGTAGGGTTTAATAAATATTGTAGAGTTACAGTGAAAACCACAGAGATCCATTGAAAAAAACTATTGTAATAAAGTAAAATTAAAACGACATTATAAAAACATATACACCATTAATTATTCATCAAAAAAATATTATTGTAATTTATTATGAACTTTAAATTATTGTTAAACTTAAAAATTAAGCCATAAAAATGTGTTTTCGTAATTACATCCTTTATACGAATTACTAAATGTAAAAATGTGTCATATATTTTACTTTAGTTTTCATTAAGGAGGAAACGCATATGGTTTCTTTAATAATACTTGCTTTTGCAAAAAATGTATTTGTATCGCCTGTGTAATATCTTAATTCAAGAACTGGGGCAGAATTTTAATTCTACTTATTTAAGAATAGCCGCGAGTGTTCTTGATTTACGTATAATCTATTGATTGCTTAGACCATTTATAATAATCTTAATAAAGTCGCTAAAAGGGTCTTGATAGCCTAGGTGACTAAACGCTGGCCATTAAGACAATGGTTAAAAACACATCCAGGTCAATTTTCTTAGTTTCAATTTTAAATCCCCCAAAAAGAAATAAATAAAATAATAGAATTCATTGTAATCGGCTGTGAATCTAGCTACCAAGTTTCAACACGATTGCTTAACGGCAAGTGGGTTAATTAGTCCTCTAAGGATTTGCGCACCACAAACAATCACATAAAATTCGAGTTAGCATAAAGGATTTGGTTTGGAACTTCCGACTGTCTATTTCTGCCACTAATAAAGTGCTTAACTCAGCCATATACGTATCGTAGTTTTGAGCATCTGGAAAAATACGTGATCGAAATCTTCTTGTATAAACCCCTCTCTCCGACCCCACCACACCAACGAGAGGATATTGAGACCACGGCAGTTTTAATGTGCATCAGCCCCCATTATGTACACACCGATCTTCGGCGGCCGTGGAGGATTGAACCCACAACCCTCCGATCATGTACTCGATACTCTGATCAACAGACTAGCGGGATTTCATATAAATGAATTTTTAGTTTAATTTGCACTGTTCCGGCTGTCAATTTCTGTCCCATAAAGTGCTTTTCATAGTCAAATTAATGTTGAATTACCATAAGATTGCGAGGTCGAAACCCTATAGCGAATTCCTCTCTCTCTTTCTCTCCTCCCCTTCATACCAACGAGAGATCATCGAGGCGCAGTAGCCACCATTATCATACACACCATTATTCGGCAAGAGAAGGACTGAAACCCCATTCTACTGCTCAAGAGCTCGGTGTTGGAGGATTTAAAAATTATTATTTCTTAGCTATTATTTACTTTTATTATTCTATATAGTCAATCCAGTTGTGAAAGTTAACTCACTCTAAATTATCCGTTCAGTTCAAATAACATAGTAAATGTATAGAACAAATATTGCATTTTTATACCGTTCATTCAAAATGTAATTATTTCAATTTTAAAGATGCTAAAAGTCTTAAGAGCTTCACTCTTCAATAGTGTAACAATACCTCGGGGACCAATTAATCTTAACATGAAGATCTAGTCACTAGGTTTAGTTTTGTCTGTCTGCACTTTGGGGAAAACAAAAATAGTCCCATTTTCCACGGATTAATAAGGGAGAAAGTCGTCTACATTTGCCACATTGCAACCTTTTTAGACACCAATTTGCAGCATGTATCACCCCTATTATAAATCAACGAGTTTTGTTTCTTTAGCAACCACCACATTCCAAATTATTTGATGTTGTATTCTCCTTATAGCCAGACCGATGTTTTGGTATTATAAATAGTATACCAAATATTAAATGGGAGCTCTCACACTATTTTAGGTTTGTTGGTAAGATAAATGAAGAGATTTCATAAAAAAAACAGCAAATTACATCAATTTAAAAAAATTTGCAGATTGTATTGCAAATTGCTTTCTCAGTGGTTCTGCTGAGTGGTTCACGCAAATAAGAATTTATCCGATCAAAAACATGTAATGGTAAAACAAAGATTTTTTTTTCTTGCGTTTTACACACAAAACTGCTATGTACATCTGAGTGGTTTCTATTGAAACGCATCAAATAATGATAACATTAAACTATAAGAAGAAGTAAATTCTTAAAGTGTAGTAAATCGGAGATATAGATATAGCCGTTTTGCTTAGAACGGTAGAATATAGAAGATTTATTCCCAATAAAATTTTAAATTTTCTTCAATACTATAAAAGTTATAATTTTAAACATTACCTCACAACAATCTCAACTCATATTCGCCTTTAAGGAAAGAGAGCGTGTAATATTCCAAATTTTATATTACATCAATTCTGCATTTTTAAACATTTCTGCACCAATGAACAGAAAGGTTCTCCGACACCCTGAAGTCTAAAATGGAGATCCTTAATCACTCACTCTTCAGCCATAAAAAGAAGTGGTACCATAAATTTATTTAGTTTATGTAACTGAAATAAGTTTTATTTTAATGCTCCTGGACAGTGGACACTCTACAAAGTAAAACTGTGTTCCCAATTCTCGCAACTCTCACAGATTTTGAATAGGCAGGTTTTATATATCACTTCTATATTGTATGCCCAACAAATCCCCATAACAATTTGGCATGAATTAAAAGAAAATATGTCACCAAAGAAATTATATTTCGAGGTTCTCCTGATTCTATAAACTCATTAAGATAGTGAAATGAAAACCATAATTTTAGTATGGAATTTCCTGATATTTCTGAAAAGTTAATAAATAAAATTTTAAATAAATGTGAGGGAATATGTTTCTTTGTCAGAAACTTTAATTGTGTATTCTCTATCTCTTCATGAAAACATTAAATGATTAGAAATGGAAAAAAAAATCGGTTTAATAATATATCTAGACTCCATAGAGATAGCTGAAAAAAGCTGCTTTCTAGAGGCGAAGATTTCGGCGTTAATTCTTAACAATTTGGAGATGATATGGTGACATTTTTCTTCTATTAAAAATAATTTAAATTGTTTGAATATTAATTACATACAGGGTCTTTCAGAAAGAATTTCCAAACTTTGAATTGTATGTTGGATAGACAGGTATGGAATTTTAAATACACTGGTTTACAAAATTAGTTAAAATGATAAAATGTGCAAAGTATTGCAAAATATGAATGTAGAGGAATCAGTTTATCGTTTCCGTCATGAAAAAATACTCTATGATACTTTTACTAGATAGTGCAGCCCATATGATCACTATTGCAGAATGCAGTGGTTTTGCAAGACACACAGGTTTTCAGTTCCCCATATTCACGTTGGATTGCTTTAAAAATCTGTACTCATGAAAATAGCCCTCATTGGTAAACTATATACCGACGTCATCAAATTTACTCCCATAAATTAGTATATTTAAAATTCTTTACCTGTCTATCCACCAACCCACTTATCTCTTCTTTTTGTTCTTCACTATTCACAGTTATACCATTTCAAACTTCATGTTTACTTTCTGAAAGGTCCTAAATATCTTTGCTGAATATTTTAGGTGTTTAACCAGCCTTTAGTGTATGGATACTAACTTTCAAATGAATATTTTCAATAATCGAAATAGGTATTTTAAACCCTTATAAAACACCATTCCTCGGCATGAAGATGATTGTTCGTAAAAAGAGCAGTCAGTACTTTTAATTTCTTAATGTTGGTTCCTGATGCAATGCTGATTATACTTATTGTATGGTTATGGGGTTATCGCTCTGACCTCCCATTTCAAAGGTGCAGGGTTTGAATCCTGGGTTAAGCTTGGGTGTTCGTTGTGGTTTGGAATCCACGTTAAGCTGTAGGTCCTGGCCTGATTAGCCATTATTGTGCACAAAAATAGGTAGTTGAACTTACAAACAAACAATACAAACCGTAAATGATGGGGTACGTGGATGAAGGAGGTATGTAAGAACATATAGTTTTGAGATATTCTCTCTTAAAGTATTTACTTTTGTATTCTTTTACAGATAACATGTATTTTTCATTAATCAAAATATATGTCGCTAAGCATTTTAGAGATCCAGAGCGTATCAGAAGTTAGCCTTAATCGCACCCTTTTATTCATTGTAAGAACACAGATTTTTTTAAAAATTTCACCCTTCGAATTCATCCAATTAGCCTTTCAATCATCGATTGTATTACATAGCACTCGAAGTTCTTTTATATTTAAATGAAGGAAACTTTCGAAGACTATTTTTTTTTCCTAACCGTTATAATTTAGGTGATAGGATAATATATTGATTACAATTCGCATTTCAAGTAATACAACTTTTAATACAATATCCCCAGTAGCACACATCCGTTGGTCTATATCGGGTCGAAACTGACCCACCTCGGTGTGGACCGTTGAAGACTGGTCGTTGCTACGGATCTTAGTCAAACTTGCCTCGTGATGGGTTAAATACAGTGGAAGTTTTGAAATGTTGATGCAAAGTTTTAAAATTGAATTATAAAGTTATAAGAAAGGACGGAGGGGAACAAAATATGTTTTATGATGGTTTTGGCTTGTTTATTTAAACAAAATCGTATATTTTGGAACGATGCTAGAGATTCGGCATACACTGGGTAATCTTCCAAGAACCCCTGTTTTTAACATTGACCAGCCCCGCTGTGTTACTTGGGATGAAGCATACGATAAATTTTCTTCAAGGAACTTCGGGAGTTTTCAATAAAAACTTCATAAAATAGCCTTTTTACACGTATTATCTGGGTTCTTAAAGTTTTAAAATAAGTTAAAGAATATATAGAGAAGTCCAGCTCTATTTTTCAATCTATCAACTTGCATATATAGTCGGTTTTGAGTGAAAGAGCACTAATTCCGATTTCTCAAAATTTTCAAATTAGCAGAAAAACATTTTAAAATACTACTTCAACAGGAATTTATCGTACTTGCGCATCACTGATTTACGACACATTTATTCCAATAATCAAGGTGGAACTATTAGTAATCGATGGTATTTCTCTTCCTGTTTCCAAACATGCCAAAAATTGATTTAAGACCAAAAGTGGAGACTGTGCTTTTCAATTTTAACCGACGATATATTAACCATTTTAAACCTACTTCAAATATCAACATAATCAGGAAATCAATAAATTTTAATTAAAAAAAACAACTTTTCAATTCTTTGTTTATTGTATAATATATTTATATTTTAAACCTACTTCAAATATCAACATAATCAGGAAATTAATAAATTTTAATTAAAAAAACCAAACTTCTCAATTCTTTGTTTATTGTATAAGGTGAAAAAGTGCTTAAAGATTTAATTAGGTAATAAAACAGAAACAATTTAAATACTTAATAAAAGCGATTTAAGTATAAACAAAAATATTTATCGAATGATGCTTGATAAAAAAAAATCCTTTCAGTTCAAAATAGAATGGTAAATGAAAGAACTTAACAAAAGAAATATCATCAGTAATTGCAAACTCAGCAGATATTCCTCTTCTTGATCAAACAAAATAGGGATCTTTCTAGAACTGACCTACATTCTGACGGGTAGCGTGACTTACGTGTTGAACGCAGCATATGCCTCACGGAAGTGTTACGAGATTTCACTTGGAGAAAAGCCCAAAGAAATGTATTTGCCTAATGATACACTGTCCGAATATTTTCTCATCTTTATCAGTCTGTCTAATATCCAATTACAGAAATGAAATCACTGACTTCAGTCATGTTCGGAAGTTATTTCCTTAGAGGTGCACTTACGTTCATGATTTCCTTCTTACTACTTTGATTTATAAAGTTGAAGTTTAACTGAGTTGTTTGCAATAATTTTTTAAAGTGCAAAATAGTGTTTAAATTACATAAATAAAATCACCTTCAGTTGGGCTCAGAAGTTTTTTGCTTAGAGGTACACTTTTCTTTAATACTAATTTGAATTACGAGTATAAAGTTTAAGTTTAATATCATTTTTCGAAATAGTATTTTAAGTTGCAGAATAGTATTTAAACTGCAGAATGCAAATTACTGAATACAATCGTGTTCAGAAGTTTTCCCTTGGTGTTGCACTTATGTTCATAATTTACTTCTTACAACTTGACATTTAAAAGTTGAAGTTTAATAGAATTGTTCGAAAAAAATAGTGAGTTGAATGTTATTGATTGTGCTTATTAATTTTGTTAAATGTGTTTCTTGTTATATTCGAGTAGCTATATATTGGTTTGGAAATGTAACGATTTTTGTTTCTGCATCTCACAACTTCACGTATTGTTAAATTTAGGTTTCAGTCCTTAATATTTAATTCTCATTTTTATATATTAGCAGTGATGCCGACATAATACTTCTCGCCTGTTATAAATTAGAATTTAGTTCGATCATCATTTTAAAGAAATAAAATTATGTTTGATTAGATCTGCAATCTTTTTGACATTCTTTTTTGGGTATTTAGTTGAATTTCCTTTTATTTTGTATCAAATATTAAAAAAATCTCAGCTTTTCTATGTCTATTTTTGAAACAATCAGAGATCCTTCATAATACATTCATATAACAAGAATATAATTAAATGTATTCCGGTATATTGTATTGATTATTTTTTATAATATGATTAGTTATGCAAATGAATAAAGTAGTAATTTCTTCTTGTTAAAAGTATTTAGATATACTATACATGAAAATATGTATGTGCATATATATAAATATTTACATTATATTTTAAATAACTTGTTTATTTAGTATATATTTGATATTGCTTTAGCGGGGGTAGGAGTGGGTTATGTGACAATTTCTAGCAAAGACTGTTTTCAATTTAGTGTAATCAGTAAAAAAAAATTCATGTGGAAAGTAGGATAACAACTAATATTATCCATTTGAATATTCTAGTTGAGATCATTGGTTAAATATCTATCTATCTATATATAAAAGTGAGTTATCTGTACGTCTGAACCTTATAAAAATTCACAGTTCTACACTTAGAGGTACGAAATTAGGTATATAGAAGCTTTAGTACATGGAGATTGTAGAGAAAAACTTTTAAATTTGGTTAAATGTTGCTTTCATTAAAATGTAATGACACACTCACACAAAATATTGGAATGGCAACGATGTTTTTTTATTACATCAGAATAAAACCAAAACTTATTTTAATGTGTTCTCCTTATTTTTCTGATTATTTTTATGTATTACAATCGTCTGTCCGATGCTGAATTTTACTGTAATATTTCAATGTATTTACTGTCAGTCGATATCGTAAACAACTTCTGCGCATGTGCAGTTTTAAAGCATCATTTTTTATGCATCGTTTTGTTATTTTACATTTAAATTCATCTTGTTTTTGTTTACATTTTGTGCTGTCATCAAAGATGTATTGTGCTCAGCGGGTAATGACATTTTGATTTCATTTAATGAGTATTAATAACATTTAAACAAAATAAATTCGTTAAATTCCTTTATATTTTATTAGCAAATATCTTATGCACTACTATTATTATACATCTAACATCTAAAAATTCGTTTACCAACGTAATTAATTTACCACTACATGTTTGGGCCTTCATGGGATATTTTCAGTCGGATTTTGGTCAACTTTATATGTCTATAATAACTTTTCCCAGGATGTGTTCATTACAAGATCAAGTATAAGAAGTCCATCTAATGTGAAACACCTACGTATATCATTATGTGTGTTGTGTGGCACCGCGTTGAACAATATTGGTACTATTACGTTATATCCATGCCACTTAGCGATAATTTGTCAGTTGGCGAACAATTTGGTAGATTACACTATCGTTTCAATGCCTGTTAGTTTTTCTCTTAATTCAGATTTTTTTTTTTATTTTAAAACAAAAATTAAGAACGTGGATTTTTATGATTATTTTTAAAACAGAGGCATATTTTGATATTATTTATATGTTTACAAAATTTTAAACGGTTAAATTTTTCTAGCTAGATTGATTAAAATTATGAATCTAACTTCATTTAATGAAAGTGAGTCAAAATATACATAAAATTTAGCATAGCTACGGATTATTTAAACTCTATTTGACTTCATCACTTGCAGCCTCAATTGTAGATCGGCCGAAGATTATTGAAATTCACTGAATATTTTCAAATCATTTCGACATTTGCTAATATGCCGCCAAAGAGAAGAACGAATACAGATGCTAAGTATAGAGCATCTGCCGCCAGGAGAGCTAGGGCATCACCGCTGGAAAAAAAAAGCATCGACTGGAGAATGACCGAGCGCACTATTATAAAATGAACGAAAACATGGATCTGTCGTAGCACATTGGAAGCTGATCACCAACAACAATTAATCCAAAGAAATTCAGAGTCTATGTAATACAGAACGGTTCCGATAACACACTTTAACTCAAACATGAAGAATTTTGTCTTGTGTCACTTTTGTAGCATAGGTGCGATATAATTAATGAAGCAACTTAACTAACCATCTTTCCAGAAATGGAGAGGGTACAGAATTTTTTTTCATTCAGACCGTTGCTGGTTACATTACCTCGGCTGAAAGAGCTACAAAAGGACCATACTAGGCCTGAACATCGTTAGATCACGATGAGGACAAATGAGAGTAGTCTGGGTCAAATGTAAACATCATCTAGATTGGTTCTTTTAATGAAAAATTGCCCTAAATATGCATTCCTAAAAATTCCAACTAAGTAACCTAACAACTGAGGTGACATTGAAATTAGTAAATAGTTATATTAAAAACTGAAACATAGCCTATTAATTATAATTCACCACTTCATTCAATTAACTTCCGTATAAAAACTTTTTTTACTTTTAACTTAACTATCTCAAAACTCATGGCACATTTGAGGGCTGTAAAATTTAGCAACCTTACCTAAAACACGCAACTTATTTCTAGTGTTATACTGATTTTCATACATTTTTAACTCAAACAAATGACCACTCTGCTTATTATGTATACCAAGTAATAGTTTAATGTTGGTGTCATTGGTGTGTTGTGATTAGTTAACTCAACCTACAATATAATTTATTAATTAAATAATACCATGCAAACCATTAATATTTTCTAAAGTGAAAGAAGAGCATGCATAAATACTTCACTTCTCCTCTATTTCCCTCTCAACCCTTTCTGCATAGCTTCCTGTCATAACACTATTTAAATGAACTGGTGCCGGTAATTAACTAACGCTAAATAGCACGCAAAGAGTGTCAAACGTGACACCCTTGACACTTTTTGACTGAGTAAAATACCATTATGAGTAAAGGAAAGAAGTTTGTTAAACGGAATGTAAATAGCAGTGATTAGGTGATTAATGAGTTACCAATATTCAGGGTTGTACTTCTTTTGGAAGACTTAATCATTGCTTGCCTTAAGTTGTAGTATGAAGAAAATATAAGCTTTTACTTTTGAATCCTATTTGAAAAAGTAATGCTTAAACAATGCAATGTAATTGAGATATAAAATACTTAATTCCGACTAGGTTTACTATAAAAGAAAGGCAATTCTAATTTAATCATTAATAAAGTTTTCATAATGTGAAATAAAAACAATTAAATTGTGTTTATTTTGATTTTGAGTCTTGATTTGATATTTTTTTGAAAAAGTAAAATTTATCAGAAAGAAGAATACAACTGAAATAATGGTTAATTTAAAAGAAAAGCTCTTGTATTAAAGTGAACGAATATGGTTTTACAATCAGAAGTAAATGTTACTTAGACATTAAGCAATGAAGTTAAATAATTTCTAAGCCAACAGACTTTCAAATAGTAAACCGAAATGGATTTTCAATCTGCTACTACATTTTTTATAAAATGAATATTTGTATCAAACTTTATGTAACGAAATAAACTGCGTCGAAGAATAAAATAATGTCGCTTTAACTGTTGGAAAGCAAGATATGTATGAAATGCAATAAAAATTTATTTAGTAATTAATCTTTTCAGTTGAAAATTAATAGGAATGCGGAAAAAAAAGATATTTTTAAACTTCCAGAACAATATTTTTACTCGAATAATAACATATGTCTGAAAAGTTGGTTGAAAGGTTTTTAGTTAAAAATGATTGAACTTATTTTTAGGAGAAATTAATTTAAATCACATATAATGTCATTATTTTTAAGTAGAAGTGTCATACGATTTGGAAATTGGATCTGCTTTGCCCAAATATGCAGATGTATAAGAATATTATTTGTGTGTGTTTTTATGTTTTTAAAGTGATGTTTTTCTTACATAGCTCATCAGTGCGTTTGTCCAAGATTGAAAAATACTCCGATCTATATTCAAATAAGTATACGGACCGATTCCCATCAGAGACATGCCATTGGAAACTGGATTATTTGAAAAATTATAGACAATGCAACGCGACAGATGGCAATTATCCCTTCAAAACGCGAGACCGACCAGTTTAACCACATTGCGTAGCTGGTTTGTACGTTCAATGACCTATTTCTGTGCACAATAACGCTTGTTCAGGCCAGGACCTACAGCTTAGCGTAAGTTCCGTACCACAACGCTCATCCATTTCTAACCAAGAATTCGAATCCGGAACCTTTAACATGAGAGTTCAGAACACTAACCACACGGCCATCAGATGAGCTTTTGTTACAGAGTGACATTCATAAAGTGAGCATCAGATGTGATTGTAATTCAAATTTCTCTAATCAGTGTGTGGAGTAAGCTTGTGAAACCATTATATTTGTTATGTTTACGGATTCGTAGATCCCCATTAATGATTGCTATCGGGTATTTAGGGTATGAATTACCTGACTATCCACCGATGGTTTAAAAACCCCTTCTTCCGAGATCCGCTTATAGGCCTCTAGTCGGTAGAACCAGATCTGGTTGGGATACAGACTGTGACTACTGATCCCCGGAATCCTCAAGTCTGTAAGTTAATGAATGAAGCGATTTTATGCGTCTTTGGTCTAGCGACAACTTGCACGACGAACTGGATGCTCAATACTCAGCTCTATCCAACGCGATGATCTTAAGTGCGTGCTCGCAACTCTTTAATAATAACAATGCCTCGCACGATGAACTGGGTGTTCAGCTCTGCCTGACGTGGTAATCATACACGTCTATCTGCAACTTATTGATACTAACAATGCCTCACACAACGAAATGGGTGGTCATTTATGTCTGAATTGATGGTATTACTCGCGTTCTCGCAACATAATTTTTTTAATGACAAACACTTGACGAACTATACTGAGAAGACAACATATCCTCAGCTCACTGAATACCCTACAGCGAATAGTGAACCGGTTTTACTACGCTCTGATTGGCTAATCGGAACGATGTCTGGTCGATTCGTTAAAACTCTTGTAGTATCCGGGGTTAGAAAAGTAAAATAGTAATTAAAATTTAAACTTAAAATGACTTATTTCCTTCTCTTTTTTTTATCAACTTATATTTAAGTTTAATACAAAACTATGTGTGCAGGTTAACAATATTAACATGTTAGTTGTGATTTTCTTGGAACTGTATCTTTTCGGAGGAAGGATCCATCCTATAGCGTATTCAGTTAGATCAGGGTATGTTGTCTTCTAGTATAGGTGGACATCTCTGCCCGACCTAGACGACTGTCTAAGGTGCTTGCCCGCAAAATATTGATACTAACAATGACTCACAACTGTATATCATTCTGTATTCGACGTGAAGGTCTTACAGCGTTTTTTCTTCTATATGATGCTGATTTTTAGTGAAAAACTGTTTTGGTCTGACTTCCTTGACACCTATGGCCCATTCAGACCTTCGATCTGCGATAGATTCCTTTCCAAGAAAACGAAGAACTAGTCTGCAGTAAAACACCCTGAGTGTAACATCTCCACTTTAAGTGTTTTTCGGGCAGCTGTGAGATATGTAGTCCTCATGCAGGGGGGTACTACCTCCGCATCATTTCTGGATGTAGAATATATGAAGCTTGTAAGCATCAAAACTAGCTCCTTCCACATTTTTTCCAGAATAATTTTTCTTTATTTTTCATAAATTCTCGATACATTTCATCAAACTGCGATTAGCTTAAACACCAACTCCTTCAATGTGAAAATTACTTTCAAAGTAACGGGTTTGTTTCAAAATCAAACTCCAACCAAGTTTCCTTGCATGGCCACCAGGAACACTGTGATCTGCTTTAACACCCAGGAAGGTTATTGTTCTCTTTGTGTTTAGTAAAACACGTAAACACTATTTAAGTGTTTATTTCGTAGTTGTTCGTTCGTTGCAAAAAAGCTTTCTTTTTGTAATTTTGTAAAAATTCATTTGTATTTGAATATTTTTCATTAAATAATAACTATATTTTTTTCAGACTTGTTTCATTTATAATGTTCGTATTTTTTTTCTAAATTCTTATTTCTTTCAAAATATCATTTATTTACCTAATAACTGCAATTCCTATTTTACGAAGATTTCATGCAGTAGGTAACTCTACAACAGTTACTTACTGCATTGCAAAAGGTTGTTGATCACCCGTTTTGCTTCAAAACCAGCTGTATCCAAAATTTGTATTTAAATTTCTAAAAACTTTAAATTGCAGATGTTGTAGAGCTCATAATTTAAAAATATCAAAAACTAAACGGCATGAAAACGGAACTTTTTTTTGTTTGTTCTCCTGATTTTTTTAAACAATAGATGAAACTGCTTTTGAAGCTACACTCCTCATATAATAACTTTTTTCAAAAGACACTGAAAGTGAATGCGCAATCAAATGCAAATCATCAAAAATAATTCAAATATTTAGAATTTTATAAATTTGCTACTTTGAAAGATATTAATTTTAGAATATCATATAATAATGATATATGTTTCAAAATTTGTCTCCCACTTGTCTCCTATTGTATCATCATAAGTTTTACGTGAAAAGTTACTTTTGCGCATGTTTGTAAATCTTAACAAAAGCTCAGTTTAGTAGCCTAAATCAGTTAACGAGATTTAAAGGTATGTTTATAAAGTTTTATTACAATTTTAAAATATTCAGACATGAAGAGCTGCATCGTCTCTTAGAAAAAGGTGGGTTTTATTTACAAGCCATGTTATATTATTATCCTAGATTAACTTTTTTATATTATTGGGTTAACGTTTTAATGTTACACACTGTTGATTGATCACGGGTAAACTCGTGATTTCATGCTCAAACCTTGTTGATTGGTCAAGAGTTAACTAATGTTTATACTTACATTATCTGTTTCAGTTTATAATATCCAGGGGAATATAGAATATTTCAAAAGCTTTGTTCATTATGTTTAGTACTCACCACTATATTATAAAGAAAATATTTTTCTTGGTATTTAGCTTTTTATACCAATTTAAGTAGTCCAGAAATCTCAACTATAAAGGAACGTGACAGTAAAGAAATTTTCAATAAATTATACGCCATTGATTTATTTGATTGTCCGAGTAATTTCGAAATAAATTGCAGTAAATCGGAAAGTAATAGTTTATCGGAAATCAGTTAGAGGGCCCACCAAGTCGACAAAAAAGAAATACAAGAGAATTTAATAGTGAAAGTGGTAATTAAGATATGAGTGGATTGAAAACGATATTACACCAAACTTGTAGGATTATTCAAATTGTTAGTGTAACTGTTGCACTTGGTGATGCACCAACTATCAGTGAAGTAGCGAATTTACTTCACTAAAAATCGGTGCATCACTAAGTTTGGTGATATAAAATAGTTACTGTAAAAATCTTATGGTTGACAATGTGTTATTACTTTCATAAATATGAATAATGATAAAAAAAGACTGGCATTTGAAATGGTGATTGAAATTTTCCTCACCCCTATTGTCAAGAAACCCATCGCCTTTATCACTTTTAAATTCACTCCCTCATGCGAATCTTTTTAGCTTTTTACTTTAAATAAGATTTTATCACCTTATTTAACTTTTAAGCATTTACGCTATGTTTACGTTTAATCACGTTTCAGTCTTTTGTTTATCAATGTGTTTTGTGTATTTTTTTGTGAATAATTAATTTTGTTGTACTAGATTAATTTTAAAAATGGGTTGTTGGGGCAGTTTGGCTCTTGTGTTGCCCTTGCACCTAATAAATCTGAAAAACAACCAACCAACCCCACTTGTTTTAAAATTATTAAAGGCAAAATATTTAAACTAGAATTGGTGATTAACTTTTTTTAACTCGGAAATAAATTGAGGATAAAATTTCATATCCCCAGCTTCAATATTGATTCTTTTTCTGCTAAAACATAATACATATGTATTAGTAAAAAGTTGCATTTTATTATAGAATTAAAGATCTGTTATATATTTTTACATAAAAACTTTCAATAAACATATGCAATTAAGGGTGAGAAATTAAAAAAAAAAAAAAAAAAAAAAAATTTCAATAATTTTTGTTAAAAAAAACCTACTAAATTATGTAAAAAATAAATTAATCGTTTTGTTATGAATAGGTGAAATTACTCACACTACTTTCCTTATCACAGTTTCGTGACTATTCTTTATAGTGAAATTAACTACACTTTACACATCTATTTTAAACCTTTCAGATCTAATGTGCATATACATCCCGAAGATTAGGCATTCCTCTATCTGAAAAATAAATCCCACTTTTAGATTGGTTTTACGTTTTCAGTGTTCATAAGGAATTAAGGAATAAAAATTCGATTAAGGAAATTTGGAAAGAAACTCAGATTGCAAATATCGGACTTATGTTAATAAATTAAATGACTTTCCATGGTTTTAAATTTTAACTATGCAAAAGTCGGGTCAGAAAGGTTAAATAGTGAAATTAAACTTAATATTATTTTATATAGGCTTATTTTAATAACTAACTTTTAACTCAATATCTAATTGAATATATTGCATTGCAGCAGTCCCCTATCTTATTCCTGGACAAGATGGGCCAAAAATTGAGGGCACCAGTCCAAGGTATGAAATTGGTGACTTGGTAGATGTAAATTGCACTTCAGCTCCTGCACGAAGCGCAGCACTGCTCAAATGGTTTATAAATGACAAAGAGGTAAATATGACAATATCTTACATTATCTTCAAGATTAAACCTGGTGCATGGCATATTTGATAATATACTGCTTTACAATGTTGTAAAGATGAATACCTCTACAAACCCTTTTAGTTTTTATTTAAAACATAACTTTAGTACAAACACGTGTTTACCGTTCACCGCTTTGCATGTTTTTTACTTTGGCAAGAACTAACCACATGATTATCTTTTATTTTCTTCCTCCCCACTGGGAACTATCTGCAATGAATTAGCAATGGACAACCCCTCACTGTTACAAATTTTGTGCCGCCTTGCACCGAAAATTGATTCCCATTTAGCCGCAACCAACATTTGGTGCTTAGTTTCACGATTTAATGGTGCTACCTCGGACCGTAAGCACCAATAAATTGTGAAACTAAGCATCAAATGTTGGTTGCAGCTAAATGGGAACCAAATTTTTGTGCAAGGTGGAACAAATTTTTAACAGTGCTTAATTCAAGAAACTTATAGGGAAAAAAAACCTGTTCAAATTTGTTCAGTCGATCTTAAGTAAATATTATACCCCTTTAAGGGTTGGAAATTGTGAGGGGAAGGGGGGGGGGGTTATTTTTTGAAGTCTAAAAAAAAAAACCAGAGAGTTTCCACTTGCTTTGACTTGATTAGAAGAAAATTATAGATTCTAGGTTATGATAATAGTCCTTAAGGAGAGTCGGAAATTAAATCTACTTACAGGGTGTTTCACGAACGACCCCTAACTTAAAAAATACATAACTCGGAAATGGAGATAAAAAAAACATGAAAGCAGTTATATATTTATTTAAAAAAACGTAAGAATCTGATAAAGAAACCTCACAATTTTAGTAATAAGATTTTAGTTTAGATGGCGGTGCAGTCGGTATTACCATAAGTAGGCTGTACAGTAAACAGTACATAGTGGGTAATGGAAGCCCTCGTTGCATTCCCGTCAAAAGCTATTCAAAATGTACACCTTTCATGTAACACACTTGTCGCAAACGAAGAATCAAAGTTTCAGTGACTCACCTGTAGTGTCTCTGGAAATCGATACACAAGCTTCACAAATAGCTTTCTCCAGCTCATCGAATGTTGAAGGATTATTGCAGTAAACAATGTCCTTCAGTGTGCTTCACAGAAAGTAGTCACAGGGGATGGGGTCGGATGAATAAGGAGACTGGAGTCTATGCCTTTTCCCTTAACTATTTAATCACCGAAGTAATTATCCAGAAAGTCAAAAACGTATTGTGCACGGCGCGGGCAAGCCCCACCTTTCATGAACCACATCGTGTCTGGTCGATTGCACTGACGCTTGTTGAGTGGGGACAAATTGTTTTAAAAGTGAAATATACCGGTCAGTCGTCGCCGTTTGTAGCAAGAAAAAGAATTAAGTGAGGCCTTTGCAGGAGATTGCACCCCCAAACAGTAAGTTTTGGGCAATGGAGTAGTCATGCGTGAGACGAATATGGGTTTTCGGTACCCGAAAATCATCAATTGTGTCTGTTAAGGATACCACCCAGATGAAATGGTCTTTGTAAACCATATACGGCCGACATCAAAGCCAGAACCATCAGTCGTTTCGAACATCACGTTAGCGAAATCCTCTCATTGTCGTTCAATTCGAAATGATATAAGGTGCCGGCATCGAATCTTGCACGGAATACTCGACGTTTGAGCTTTTTTAAAAGGGATCCTTAACGCCTCCAGCAGTGCCATCTATCGACGCATTTTGTAACTATTATTTTGAGGTTTCTGTTTCAAATTTTTACGTTCTTTTGAATAAACATACCACTGGTTTCATGCTTCTATCTATCACAGCTTCCAAGTTATTTATTTTGAAATTTAGGAGTTCTTCATGAAACACCATTAATTTTCCCATGTTAAAAGCACCTTACCTAAGAAATATTTTCTCAGCTATTTGCATACTTACATACTAAAAAAAATCACACACACATACATGCTTACTGGACATTTTGAGAGTAGCATCAGTAAATATTTTGTTTTGCTTCTTGAAGAAAACTGAAATGTCTAATGTTTTACAGAATTTTCAAAAATTGCCATTTTTGGTGACAGTAAAACTCTGTAAAATCTTTTTTTTTGAAAATATTAAAAAATGCCTCACTAAAATTGCGTAGCATATTTTTGTAGGAACATACGTTAATAGTTTTAAGTATTTATTTTTAGTAGTTTTTAAATAAATATTTTTTGCGTATCAAAAATTGTTGTTTTGAGATATGGGCGGTAAAAGTTGAAAAAAAAAAAAAAAAAAAAAAAAAAACTGCAAATAAAAGCACACTTTAAAAAAATAAAAAATACGCCTAATTTAGCGAGATTAAAACTTTTTTCACTGTCAGATGCAAAAATGTTTTATATGATTACTCATGAAAACTCAAAGTTGACCATTTCTCTATCCAAATCATACTTCACAAAAAAAATAATCTTACCCACCCTGTGGTACGCCGGTTCTGAATAAAATGTAATCAGAGAACAAAATGAAAAATTTTATAAAATGAAACCACAAGCTATATTACGCATTTTATGTTTGCTACAAATAGCATATTATGACTAGGATCTTCAACTACTAATCATTGAATTCAACTTCCTAAATTGCCCATCTGGGCTGACTGTATTGAGTGACACCAATTGGAACACCTTGGCAAGGAATATATCAGAATGAAACAAGATTCTGAAGAACGTCTTGGCCTACAAAGAGCCAATAGAAGAAGAAAAGAAAGAAATCACCCATCATATAGGGAGTTTTTCCTTTCTATTAATTTTATATCTATGTTTAAAGTGAAATGTTGATCAAACAACTCGTTTGCTCTAAAAAATGGAAATCATATTTTCTATAATAATTCATTCTGCTTAAAATTTAAGAAAATTTACTCCTCTTTGCTGAAATTATTTCGATTAATGTGTACTTTAACTAATAAATTAAAATGTATGAATAAGTTCTTTATTTCTTTTTCTTTTCAAATAGTCGTGTATAAAATGCAAACTGCCAAAGGTAAATAACTAAATATGTCAAATGCATAATTTCATTTGAACTTTTCTTTCGTGGTGACGACCGTTTGCTGGAATATTAGATTTCATTATATTAGAGAGTAGAAAAGTCTTGTGTTCTTGGGACGAGTAGGTCCACTATCTTATAGTTCTAAATCTATACCCTATGACATACCAAATAGTTAAGTAGTCTTGCAAAAACACAAACAGTACCATACGGAGTCTTTTCAAAAGTCATTACATTTAAGGTCTGTAGCTCTAAAGGTTTTTAGCTTTAAGCCCATAACGGAATCGCCAAAAACATGCTCCACTGTTTCAATTCAGTTTCCACAGCCTCTGTTTCTCTAAAAAAATCATTGTTGTTAAATGATTTATATGTCTCTGATTATATGCTATGTCCTTTTTCACTTTCCGTCGAGATCTTTAATTTCCACTGTTAAAAATAGCACTACTTAATTCAATATGTTGCTTGATTTTGCTAATAAATAAGAGAAATCTTTTAATCCTCTGTGAACTCCAAAACCTTTGGCTGGTTTGAACAAGATTTAGCTACGTCCACATTTGGATATAAAATGGTTTATTATAAATAATAATAATGCTAAAACACACTACTTTAATATCATCTTCTTCTTAACCTTTATCCCTTTAAATTGTCTTTGCTTTGGCAAGCGCTCAGCACCTTATTACTTTTTTTTATTTTCTTATTCCCCACTGGGAACTTTCAGCGATGATGTAGTAATCACCAACCCTTCACGCAAGCACTACAGATTTATTTATGATCTAAAATGTTTATATATTTTAACCATACGTTCAACTACCTGTTGATATACTGGCGTTACCCTGTACAGCTCGGTTGAAATATCATGTTATGAGCTTGTCCATTTTCATTCTTTACAGTGCCGACCAAACGGTATAGTGGTTAGCGTGCTAGCTTCTAGACCGCGAGGTTGCGGGTTCGAGTCCCGTGTTGACATGGGTGTTTGTAAATGTATGTTGGCTTGTCTAATGACGAATGTTTCGGCCCATTATAGCCCTCGTGTTGCTGACGGCGCCAGATAATCTGAAAACAACCAACCATTCTCTACAGTCGATTTTTAAATGTTAATCATAAAGCATTACAATGAAATTGTATTCCTAATGATCTACATTATTCAAAATACCTATAGAAAAATAAAACAATTCAAATTAATTCAGTCGATCTCAAATTAGTATTATGCCCCTACGAAGGTTTCAAAAGGAGAAATGGGTATTTTTCAAAATGTAATGTAAACAGTGAACTTCAACATGTTTAAAAGTTTAACTGAGCAAATTTTCAACAGTTAATTTTAGTAAATTTTGTTTCAAACGAGAGTGTTTAAATGCCAAACATAAATAGTACGCAGCTTTTAATTTATACAGTTTTTAGTAATTATTGATCAATTAAACAATTAAAAAATTAGAAGCATGTATTTTAACTAAATTAGGCTTATCAAGATCGAAATTCCTTTACATTTTTTTTCAGAGGCAGCAAATGCTCCTAGCATGTATACGACTTCTGTTCAATTCCCAACATCGTAAAACGAAATATTCTAGATCGAATGAAAAAGTAAAAATCAGGGGCTATTGATTGAAATTCTCAAAGTTAAAGTTGAATTTAATTTGTGAATAGCTAGCTCCCCAAGAAAAAAAGTTGCACTAGATATATAAAGAACAGTAAAGAAATTTGTTTGTCCAAATCATAATATTCTAAAACTTTTTGAACCAGGGAACCAGGGATACCGCCATCGTTTGGATGTGTGTGTGTGTGTGGTGTGTGTGTGTGTGTGTGTGTGTGTGTGTGTGTGTGTGTGTGTGTGTGTGTGTGTGTGTGTGTGTGTGTGTGTGTGTGTGTGTGATGCACATTTCATAATCTAGTGTAGAAGAATAAAAACAGAGGCAGTAAATCAATTTAATGAATCAAAAATACATGAATAAGTTCTTCATTTCTTCTCTTTTTAAAATGGCTGTATGTAAAATGCGAAATGTCAAAGGTAAATAAGTCATTTTCGCAATTTCTTTTATTGCATGCTTTCGTGTAGACGATGTGTGCTGAAGAATTATATTAGAGAGAGAGAGTAGCGAAGTCGTGTAACGGGGGTTGGCCAACTAGGCTCATTGTTCCTCGCATACAAGTCAAAATATATAATCTATAGCATACCGAATAGTTATGTAGCCTCGCATGTAGCCTTATGTCCAAACAGCCACTTATGGAAACATTGTAAGCCCCCCCCCCCCAACAGACTTGAGGTCTATAACACCACACGTTTTAAACTTGTGGATCCGTGAAGGAGTGGCATTCTCCCAAAAATTATTTGAGTTAGCATAGCCTCTTAATATATAATCCTTCACAATATTCATTGTATTAAGGGTGTCCAATACCGAAATTTCGTCAAAATCATAAAAAAAATTTGGGTTTTAAAAAATAGTTCATACATTTCTGAACAGAATGATGTTTATATTTTATTTCTTAAAAAAAAAAAAAAAAAAAAAAAAAACACCCGTCATTCTATTTAGAAATGTATGAACTGGTGATTAGAACCTCTCGAAATTACTTATTATTCAAACATCATTAATGGGTGTGTAGCGCATGGAAACGTCTGCTTAAAGTGCATTTTTCGACTACACGTGCGTTTTTTAGAGATGTTACAAATTCAAATCGATATATCTCCAGAACCATTAACAATTGTCAGTTTAAATTTGTTGAACATTTAATTTATATAGTTCTAAACATTTTGTCTTCGCAGAGTTTATTTTAAATTTTTTTAAATATGACATTTAGCGTAAAAGACAACATGTAAAAAAGCAAAAATTTCAATATTTTAACTTTGTGATTTTTCAAAAAATTTCTAATTCACCCATAAAAATTCTGTGAAGACAATCTTTTTCTTGCGTAACATGTACTACAGTAAGCTTGCACTGTGAAAAAAAATAAATCTTGACTTGTATAAATTTTCGCAAACATCAATTATTATAATTTTTTAATTTTTAAAAAATAAACTCACTATTTAAAAAAAATAATATATATATATATATATATATATATATATATATATATATATATATATATATATATATATATATATATATATATATATATATATATGGCAGGAATGTAAATAGCCTAATATATATATTATACACAAGAAAAAAATTGGAATAAAAATACTAATACATAAAAAAATATTTTTGGTACCAGACCCCCTTAAGTTGATTTACATGTCGTTATCTGATTGACATATTGTATGTTGAGTGACATGATAGTGTACCGATGCCTATTGTGTATGTGTAATATTTTCAGACTTAGATGCAAGCTTATTACCCTGAGCCTTAAGCCCAAGGGTAGTGTTTTCAATTAGTCAAAAGTGTGGTCCGACGCCTGTCACCACTTAATGTTTGGGCATGAGCAGAAAAGGCATTGTGTGGGCATGCGCCTGCTCCACCAGCTTGTATAAAAATAGATGTATGCTGATGTTATTCAGTTGTATTGATGAATCGATGTTTTATAAAACTCAAATAAAAACAACAACTTTGTAATGAGCTTGAAATTAAGGCCCAGGTTAAACTGTACACAGGCACTAAGCCGATTTTTATTAAATTTTGAATGTTTTTAAAAATAATCCTGAAATTTAAGAACATGTGTCAATCACTATTTTCGTTACCAATGTTTATTTAAACACTCATTAACTTCCCTATAAGCTAAATTAGTGTGTTTCCTACAGTTGCGTTTTGACTGCTCCTAGCTAAAGTACCGACGTTTCCCTGTGAGCAGCCGGAATAATTCTCTTGTTATGATTATGTCCCCTTTCACTCCTCTCGACTTTTCTACTTAAATCACAAAACATCAGTATGACATTGTGGTCCCCATAATCTAATTTATTGGATATGCATAGAACAAAATCCAGATGAAATTGGTTCAATAGATCTCAAGATATGATCATACCCCTTTTCATTCTTATCGTTAATTTCATCTATTATAAACATCGGAGTGAATTCGGTTTCCCTATAATTTGAAATTAGCTAGAGACCTATAGAAAAAAGAGGGTAAATACATCGTTCTGAAGATTTTAAGTTATTATCATACCTATTTATAGTTTGGAAACTTTACAGCCTATACTATGTTAATATTAGAATACAGTTTGATGGGTTTTGAAATGTTATTTTCTATCCATATGTCAAATCTTCTAAGGTAAGTTCTCCGAAAAAGGTTTAAAAATCCTATTTTCAAAAAATAATTACAAAAAAAAAAAAAAAAAAAAAAAAAATCACTTTCGCTTGTAAATATTTTTTATTAGTAAAAATGTTACAAAATTTCAAATTTTGTAAACACATTTTCTTATAACTTTACAGACTATATTGAGTTATTATTAAAATACAATTTAATGGAATATTTTTGAAATGTCCTTTTCTATCCACATGTCAAATTTGCTAAAGTGACATATAAAAAGGAGAGGAAAAAATAAACCGTTTACAATAGGTACTAACAAAAACATATACTTTATTTTGTTGTTGTCAAATATTTTCATTTATATATATGTTCTTTGACTCATATTTTTACTAACTTCCATAGAAATAGACAGGATTTTATGTCTCTCGAATTTATATGAAATATAAATTTTAATATTGAAGTGTCTGATCGTGAATTCAAAGAGACTATGTATATCATTTATAAAATGCCTTAAAAAACAATTTTTTATTTGGCTGTATGCAGTTTATATTTTATCCTTTTAACTTTCAAACAACAAGTTATATTTTCGTTAAAATCATTAAGTTTATTAAATACAAATCAAAATAAATATACATTCGCAAAAAATATGTATTTTTTTATATTTGTAGCTTTTCAGAATGATATATCATAAAATTATACATGAGAGCACATCATAAACATCATTCTAAGGTAGAATAGCTTGCTCAAAATTTTCTCTAAAATCCCAATAATTTATACTTTTTGCATCCAGTCCTAGTTGGCCCACATAATGGATGAATGGTTTGTGCTCTGGTTCTACGTGCCGAAGATGCTGAGTACGAATCACGGGCGCTGTCAGAGAAGTGCAAGGAGGTGCAATTGTATTCCCCTGGATTTGAAAAATTAAATATATCTCAAAGAAAAGGGATATGATTCACTGGAAATAAAAATATGATATAACTTTTAAAATATTCAACGAATAAAAAATTTAAAACAAAACTATTAATTAAAAATTCAGTAAGATATCCAAATGAAAATCAAGGTAAAAACAAAAAAATAGCCGTCTTACACCCCCCTTTGGTTGCAATCTGCACCTCTCGGAAAATAATTATGCCGGTGTCCATAGTACGAATCCTGGGTTAGGCATGGAAGTTCGATGTGGTTAAGAATCTACGTTTAGCTGTATGTCCTTAAGTGAATAGGCCGACCAAACGGTATAGTGGTTAGCGTGCTAGCTTCTAGACAGCGAGGTTGCGGGTTCGAGTCCCGTGTTAGGCATGGGTGTTTGTAAATGTATGTTGGCTTGTCTAATGACGAATGTTTCGGCGCATTATAGTCCTCGTGTTGCTGACGGCGCCAGATAATCTGAAAACAACCAACCCTAAGTGAATAGCAGTTACTGTGCAACAATATAGGTAGTTGGATGCACAAACCAATCAGTCCTAGTTGTGCTAACACAATACCATAGTCGGCATAGCAAAGAAAGCGGTATGTGATCTGAGACGTTTTGATGGTTTGGTTTGTACGCTCAACAACCTATTTTTATACACAATGTCAGCAAATCTGGCTGGCCTTAGCGTGAATTCCAAACCACAATGAACATCCATGCCTAACCCAGGATTCGAACCTATCATCTTTGGCATGCGAAGCAAAAGCTCTAACCCCGCAACCATCAGATGGGCATCTTGTATTCTAAATGATAAAATAGAAAAATTAAAAGATCATGAATTTAATAGTCAGTAGGGACTTTTTTTTTTGGTACTACTTGATTTTTAAAGTCCTTGGCGATAATCCACTAAATTGTGTTAGAGAGCCAAACGAGGGACAATCCTAAGCCGGTTCATTTATCTTATACCGAATTTGATAATGAACCAGTTTAGCAAAATCCCAAGAAGTTTAAACTTATCTATAATAATAGCGTCGCTTGATAACGGGGGCTATGAAAATAAAGTAGTACCATATTTGGTGCTTCCCTTTTAATGGCGATAACTTCTATTGAATGGTTGTTTTCCAAAAAGCAGTGAAAACGAAATGAAATGATATATTGCTCGCATGCTTTGCTTCAATTTCGTATTGATTTCGAATTTATAACTTCATAATTTAATCACAGATGTTTAGATATTTTTAAAAATACTAAAATTACAATAATAATATTGATAGATATAAATGGCACTCTCTTGTGAGCAGTATATGAGCAACGCTTTTCAAATATTAATACACGAAGTCTACTGCATAAAAAATCTATAGCATAAGAAATTATAGAAGATGGATAGAGGTACTTCTCAGATCATCATGAAATAACCCATAAACATATGCCCCCTTATCAATCAGGTAAACGAAATAAATTCATGTCTAAACAGTAAAAACATGATTGATTTACAATCATGTTTTTACTGAAAGTGACATCATTTGAAAAAAGTTAGAATGACTTTATTATTTAATACATGCATGAATTTAATTAAAAAAAAAATGGAACTACTTCTCCTGTTTATAATAAATAGAGGACTGTTATGTTTTACATACTTTTGAACATTATCTAGGATGCAGGTACTTTACTTGTAAAATATGTATGCTTTTTATATAAATGGAATGGAGGACTGCTAATTATTATTTTAAAATGAATTCGTTTTTAATAATGATATGTAATAAAGCCATTCTAATTTTGTAAAATACCTTCTTAACAACAAGCATTTTTCTTTAATTTTGATATCCCATTACGTAACAGTAAAATGCTTATATTTTGTAAAAAAAAAAATTAAAACCTGTTTCAATAAGAAAAAATACAGAACAGTTATTTTTCAAGTAAATTGCATTTAGAGCTGAAGAGTTAAGATTTTCCAAGTATCTCTATCTCAGAGTCAAACGAGCATAGTCCAAATGCGGTGATTTTTATTTTAATGTATATCATGTGCAATGCTTGTATTCTATCAAATCATAACATCACAACTTATTAAAAAAATCTAAAGCATTTAGAGAGAGTAATAACTGAGCGTTATAAAAAGAGTCCAATGATAGTAGGAATCAGTATTTCACTCACATATAAAGTAGTTAAATTTTGACAAAATTGCTAAGTTTCTAGTTCATTTAAGAAATGATTTTATTAAGTTTGATACTTTTAATTATGTTAGAGGTACCAATAATTTATTTTATCACTAGACATAAAATTAAGAATAGTTATAAAAAAGTGGGATTTTTGTAGAATAACGAGTTAAACAGAAAAGCAAAGCCACAAAATAGTAGTATTCCAATGCTTTGTAACAATACTAGTTCATTTCTATTTTTGGAGAAAAAATAACTCTCGGAGAGGTTAGTATTTTCAAATACGTAACTTACTTTGATGGTGAATTTCTTGTTGACTGAACCACTTACTCAAAAAAAGAAATGTATTTTAAAAAAACAGTTTTTTGAATCCTCACGATGATTGGCATTTTAGCCAGTTTGCTCTTTTATTTGGATTATTTATCCTGCCTTATTTTGGTCTTTGTTTACGCTCTAAGAACTTAAAGAGGTAAATTAAGTTTACGATTTTCTAAAGAAAAACAATTTCTATAAAAACTTGAAAACAAATAAATTCATGTGTTGTCATAGTACTTTGTTAGTTAAAATATTTTTAAAAGATATTACTTAATAAATGTATTGATTTTTAAGTGATGATCTAGAAACTTGGTTATGATTAACTGCCAAGTCCCAATGTCAAAATATTGTTTCAGCTGTGTGAACGAAAAACAACAACGTAATTCACATTGAATAGGAAATATGGCGAAAAGTTATGTTGGAAACCATTGAAGCCATTGGAAATTTCTGCTGCATCTTCTTCTGTTTCTGATTGTAATTAACATTTCTGACATGCATAAAACCAAAACAATTTTTTGAATTTTGATAATTAGTTGTTTTTTGTTTCTCAGCTTGATTATTGGGTCGGGTGGTTTGTACGCTCAACGACCAATTTGTTTGCACAATGACGGCTTATCAGGCCAGAACCTACAGTTTGACGTGGATTCCGAAACACAACTAGCACTATGCATAACCCAAGATTCGAACCCGGCACTTTATCATGCTACTAGGATGTGTCTTTTGTATATCTCGTTGAGGACCTCTATCTCCAGGACATTATACTTGAAGCTAGGAATTTTAGGAATTTTTAGAGTATGGAATGATAAAAATAGTTAGAAGGAATTCGGGTATGTCATCAATGTTTTTTGTAGGGTTTTTCTATTTCTTGACAGTCATTTTAATGACTGCACCACCGAAAATCTCTTAAGGGGGTAGGTGTACGAAAATTTTATTGTATAAAAACAATGTTTGAATTGTTTTTAAGGTACTTTTAAAAATATACTATTTAACCTATCTATTTTTTTCTATGCATTATATGAACTATTTTGCAAATATTAACCCAAGCATTTATAGTTGCAAGACTTGATGTATTTAAAAAATAATGTCTGTAAGTACATGTACTTTTGCTAAACCCTAAAATGCTTACATTTTTTATGCCCCACAATTTTCCAATTGTTTCATACATAAATTCATGGTTTAAATGTTTATTGCTATCTCATTATTAGATCTACACAGTGTGTGGAAAAATGTTGTTTATAAAATGTTCCTTCATGAATAAAAAACTGGATTAAGTGACAATCTGAAAAAACGTTTTACGATTGCTAAATATAGAAATGTTCTTAATTTTAGAAACTGAAAAATACATTTTTAGATCATTTGCGATTACTAAACCCCCTGAGCTCGTTCTCAAAATTATAGCAAAAGTCGTTAGCAGATTTTTTTCGTATGCAAAATAAGTTTTCTATAAGTATTTTATATGTAAAATAAGTACTTATTTTTTGAGTATATCATTGTATGTTTTTTAACTCACGTTAAAACGAGTGTATGAAGGTTTTTATAATTATAATTCTTTTTCTTGGTATAAGTATAAGGAGGACACAATTTCAAGTAAATGAACCTGAATTGGTATTTTAAGGGCAAACTTAAGGCATCAAATGCCTCTATATAACGTCAAATTGTTTTAAAAGTGATCAAAAGAGCAAACATTTCCAAAAATTTATATAGAGAATTGTACACACTATATTTACTTTTGAATCATGGTATGTATCGTCACTCGCATTACCAAGATACGTATAAGACGCTAGAGTAATTGTAAATTACCCCTCTTTTTGCACTTTCCCCCAAATCATCCATTAACATACCTTACTCTTTGAACATAATAAGTTCTAGCAGATGAATTGATATTTTACATAAAACAACTAGACGTTTCTAAAAAAATCGTCTAGAAAATGGTCAGCCATAAAAAGTTATGAAATCTAATGGTTGCCGTTAAGTGGCCGCGCTTCGTTTCTTTAGGGTAACTTGGTTAATTTCTTTGGGTTTCTTGCTTCCTTGCTTTACAGATAAAGAAGTAAATTGTGATTTTTGGGAAAACTCAAAGTTATTTGAAGAATCAAAAACATTGTCATCAAAGGATATATTCAATCAAAATGTAACCACACTGTTTTTTTTTTTTTTTTTTTTTTTTTTTCGTTTTTTTTTTTTTTTCCAGGTAACTTTACCTTTCTTTTATTTAAATGGCATATTTTTTCTTTTCCTCCAATCCCGGAAGAACAACATAAAAAATTGGATTTGTGTTTATTTTTTATCTTGATATGAATTTTGTAATACCAAAATAACTAAGATATTTTGAGAATTTATGAACAAGCAATGTAAAATATATAAAAAGTATGAAATTAGACTCAATATCTACCTTATAAAAAGTATGTACATGTTTTATATTTTAACCTATGTATTGCAACCATCGGTTGCATTCGTTAATCTTTAAGTTAGATCACAATATGCTTAATAGGCCAAATTCAACAAACATAATTAGCGTATAATTAAGCTCATCATATACATCCACGAAATGAGTATTGCTTTAAATGCGAACACCTAAACCTCTCTTTAAAAAGTAATTTTAGAGCAGAAAATAAGAGTGTATGACACATATTTTATTTTTATTTGAGGACAAAACCAAACTTTTTAATAGGAAAAGTCAAAATAAACATTAGTCTCTATATGTTGTAAAAAGATTGCATTTTGAATAAAAATATTTCGAGGGTTTTAGAGCTGCCTTTGATTCGATATGAAAATATTTCGGAGGCAGAGATAAAGGTGAGGCCGAAAAAGAAATATAATTTGGGTTAGTACGGTTTATTCGCCGGCTCTTCATTTATAATAACCGATTTTTTTATTTTTATTTTTAAATTTATTTATTAATTTAAAAATATTTTATTTAATTTTCTTGCAAAACTTTTTCTTAGTGTTGTAGAGTAATGGATACTCCGATATAAAGTACTTAAAATCAAATTTCAAAATCTTATAGTGTTTCCAAAGTGAGTAATTACTGGAAAAAGCATATTCTAAAATGTTGAGTCAATTATCGGAGACACTTTTGATATTGCATCATGATTCGTATAATTATTACAATAATTAATCCCTCGACAATATTTTATCATCATACATAAAACCTACTACATGAAAAGCCGCCCATTGGGCATTCAAATGTGGAAATAATTTCCCCTTAAAAAACAACCTTCATAAAACTCGAAATTATGTTAAAACTATGTTTCATCGCGTCGTTCTCCCACAACGAAAAATCCAATGCAATTAACTTCCTTCTAAACTCACTAAAAATTCCAACACATCAATTGAAGCGTTGCAGATACGAAGAACGAATTCAACATCGGATAAAAAAATATTTTTACGCCATCCGAATCTTGATCCTTCACAGATTCTACAGGTATATTTTTCATGTTGAGTTCGCCCTTTTTTCTTTACGCAGAGAATGATACCAAGCATGTAAAAATCATTACAAGGAAAACTTTTCAAACGCGTTTTTCTGTCAACCACTTTTGTAGAGTTCGCCCTTTGTTTCTGCAACTTCTCAATTCTACTTTTCTTGTAAAACTTCATTGAATTTTGAAACCCATACTTTTCCAAAAATTCTCAGCAAGAAGAACTTATAATTTGACTGCTAATGGTAACTACCTTCCCTACCCTACGCTTTCTCTCCCCAAGAAGAACATTTTTAATTTTTAAAGAAGCCGACTCCTCAGGTTAGTAGCCCCGACAGCCAGCGGAACCATTTCTTTGTTTTCCGCTGGTAATTAAATTAATGGGGACTGCAATGCTGCGGGCGATTGCCTCCCAAACCACAGAAGACCCGACTCCGTGGGTAGCCAAGCATTCGGAACATTCGGTCAAACCGATCAATTGTCGATTTCTTTGCAGTATGTCATCCCCAAATGTTTCTTAGGGACGATATTGAAGCGAATGTCAGAGAGAGAGAGAAGGGGAGGGTGTGGGGTGTGGAATGCCGACGGCCAATGCAATCGGTGACGGCTTTGAAAAAGATTCATTTGTGTAGTGCTTCCTTGGATAACACTTTTCAAATCATGTCTTTGTCATATACTTGAAGATAGTCTGTAAATATTTCGTTTGATTTTGAAAAATATCCGTAGAGAGATGTTTCTGGTAAAAGTGTTTGTTAGTTCGTAGTGTTTTAAGTAAATTTTTGAATGTAATTTATTAAAACAATAAAATTAATGTATTAATTTTCTGCGACCTAAATTATTAAATTAACTATTAAATCATCAAAAGGAATGAGTGTCTTCCTTTTTTTTTTTTTTTTTTTTTTTTTAATTTAGATTTATATATTATAACAAAATTGCGTGTAAAATTATTCCCATGATCAATAAAATATATATTTTTTTTTTATTATAGACTGTTTTAATTAACAAATGCATTTGTATGAAAACTTTGAAACTGCTTTTTGATACATAAATTATTAAAGTACTAAAAAAAGATTTTAAGGGTAAAAATTTTATGGTAAATGGATCTTTAAAAAATTAAAAAAAAATAAAAAATAACAAAAACCAACTTCCAGCCATCTTTTTCAACTAAAAATCAGTGCGTCAAAATAATCAGAAATACAGGATGCAGATAATGCTTCTTCCCAATTATTTAAATATCTTCTATTCAGTTGTTATATTAATTCATCTTCTATTTCAGAACTCATTTATAAACATAATATATTAATGTTCTGAGCAGGTTATGCGTGACGATATCGCAGTCAGATTGTATGCCCGGGATCAAATGATTCTTAGCATTTTTCAATAAAAAAATAGACCGCTTTAGAATAAAATATTTTCCAAAACATATGTATCATATGTAACAACCATCTGATTAACGAAATTTGAAGGATAACGAAAGTGTTGATTTTTTACTTTCGAAATTAGTAAAAAAAAAAATCTTTTGGTTCGTAGCTCCACCTGTTAGATAAAAAACATTATCATTATTTACAATTTTAGCTTCAGAAATTTAAAACATTAATGGCCATTTAATAAGTTTGAAATCTAAAGGTCCTCCAATTTTGATTTCTGCACTACACTAATTTATTGAGGTGGAGCTTATACAAAATCTATTTTCATCCTTCTGTCTGATGTCAACATTCCCAGACAAAACTGCAAATGCTATAAACACGTGTGATATGTCAAATGAAAGGACTCATCAAGATGTTGGTTGGATTCAGATTATCTGGCGCCGTCAGCAACACGAGGGCTATAATGCGCCGAAACATTTCGTCATTTAACAAACCAACATACATTTACAAACACCCATGCCTACACGGGACTCGAACCCGCAACCTCGCGGTCTAGAAGCCAGCACGCTAACCACTATACCGTTTGGTCGGCGACTCATCAAGATGAGTTCCCATTCAAGTATTAAATAAGAGAAACTAATATCAGATCTATGGAGCTGAGATAGACTGTTGATCATCAATAACCATCTATGTATTTGTTATTATAAGCAATAAAGTTTTCCATTACGATTACCAACCAACAAATCTAATTAATAGAATGAACTTTGTCGAAATCTGCATAACGGTGAAGTACTATTAAAAAGTTTATTGTGATCTCTGAATTAGAGACCTGATTCAAAAAACCTGATTTCATAAGCATGGCATTTTTGCCAGATCACGGCTTTCGAAAAGCAGTGGTATGGCATAAGAAAAAAAAAATAGTTTATGATAGTATTTTTTGATATTATATTTTCCTCATCTTCGAGTATATACAAGTCAATTTTCTGGCATTCTGACCAGTTATTTTTTAAAGTTGAACTTTTATCGTGGATGCCCTGTATTTTTAACTGAACGTTTTTTACAAGTTACCTACATTTTGACAAGTAGAAATTCACAGAATAACAATTTTGAACTGTAATGCTTGTATAAAAAATACTTCTGGCCTTATGTTTTGGAATTTCTTGGCAGATCGTTCAGTTTAATTCGGTATTTTTACTTGTCCCTCTACAAAAAGCTTTTATTATAACTCTTTTATTTAGCATTACCTTTTCAGGATTTAAAATTTGGACCACTGAATTGATAAGATACTTATTTTTATATTACAAACTATTAATACCTTTCATTTTAATATTATACAGGGTTATTCAGAATTCCCTCCCGGGTTTCGAACCGCTATAGTAAAAAGAACTAAGACTAATACAGCAAATATGAATATTTGAAAGAACACAAAAACAATTCAAGTTTTATTTATATAGCTTACAGTTGTTCTTTGTGTGAACCCTTGGTCACACGGCATACATCAATGCGATAGTCCAGTTCCTGCCGAAAAGTCCATCCTTGCTTCGAAACCCGGGAGGGAATTCTGAATAACCCTGTATATATTTTCATTGTTCCAAATTAGGAATTTATAGTGAAAACTATCAGAACAATTCTTAAGTAATGCATGAACAACTAAGATAAAATGTCACATAATTGTGTTTCTTATACGGTACAATGCATAAGAAAAGCTTGTACGAAACAAAACTCAAAAGATTTACAATACGATCAAGTACCAATTAAAAATAATCTATTCAATACAAATTATTACTCTTCAATTGTAAACATATGTCAATGTACTGATATATCGTATAATATTGAAAAATTACTGGGATTAAGAAATAAATAATACAAGAAAATATTCCTCTTTGATTGGATAAATGACGTATCATAATACATTGCAAAAACATGCTAATGTATTATGATGTTTCATTGATTGCAAATATTTTCAGGGGTTAGTTATACAAGGGAGCATGCATAGTTGGAGAAAGTCCAGTAGGTATAGTAAACAAGTTCAATAAACACTTTAGCTGCTTTATCATTCACAACCAATCAAAACTTTAAATTGATAATTTTTCATACTGTTCCACTTTGCTCTCATTCACAACCAATCCAAAATACATGCGGATTTGCGTTTCTTTCACATCCAATCAGAACCTTAAACGATCCTGTTTATACCATCTTATCATTATCAATTAAGCTTGTTTATAGATATAAAAATGGACAACATAAGATTATGAATTTCTGTGGATGTAAATGCCAATGTGGTATGATATTTCATATAATGTTTCAGGTGGCAGCCAACAAAACTACTCCTCACCCTCCTATCCAATACACAGAGGATTTGAAAGCAACTGTGTTAGGCCTGCGCTTTCGTGTAGAGCAGACAATGTTCAAAAGCGATGAACTCAGACTGAAATGCACAGCCACCCTCTCACGAGTTGTAAGTCTCAGCAGTGACGTCACTGTAGTTGGAGGCAACCAACAGAATTCTGGTTTCCATGTGTCAGAAAACACCGTTTCTGGTAAGTAACAACGGTTTGTCATTCACAAGTACGTATTGATACTTAAGTAGCCGGATACATAAAAACTGAATGGGTTCTCACAGAAATACTGACAAAAAATAATTTTCCACGAAAAATGAATTGCTAAACGTTAAATGGAGTCATGTAAAAAAAAATTTCAGTTTCAGGAGTGAGGAAAACATATGGCTTCTTTAATAATACATTTATTGCAAAAAATGTAATTCTATTGTACATGAAGTGTGTTTATATTATCTTTACTTTCAAGTTTTTCTATGTATTCAGGTTGATCAAACCCACATATTGGTCAACTGGGCTCAATCTCTTGCTATTTTTATAATTATTTTATATTGGCGAAATCCCAACCACAAGGCCTCTGATGGGGAAATAGAGTTAAATTTCATGAAAACGTCCAGTTTCCATTATGAATACCAAAACACCTCATGAATGAATAATTTTTCCACAGTTCATAAAAAAAGTCAATAATTCGTTAACAGTGATGATTTATTAGTAATGTCAAATGTCCACAATCCAATATAAACTAAGAAAACCAACTCAGGAAGGTAGCTAAAAAGGAAACCATAACACCTTCTTCTACCTGTAACTGTTTTCAAGAACTAAATACAAAGAGAATGTTGGACTTGATCCCTTTTGAATTTTGCCCACAGACTGTTCAGATAATATTTAGAAAATAATTGTGTTTGCAATAATTATTAATTATCTGCATGAGCAAATTCAGAAAATACTGAAACCTTTATTCGAACTGCAGTGTTTGCATATGCCAATTTTGTATTACATAAAGAAGTTTTTATTAATGACGATAAACAACTTTTCCAATAGACCGATTGTTATAAACTGCGTTTAATGTTTTTGAAGAATTTAGTAAATGTTTTTCAGGAAAATTGTTCTTAAAGATTCGGCAAATTTAATTATAAAACAATTTTGAACTATATTCGTATGTATTAAGTAATGATTTCCTTCATAATAAAAGCAAAGCATAGAGTTCATGCTAAAAAAATCAACAAATCCACAGTTGGTACATTTAAATACAACAAACGAAATCTGTCCAAAAATATTTTCCGGACGGACACATCAGAGATAACGTCCGTTAGGTAAAGAAGTCGATAGCCTCTTGAACATTCTAAAAACTTTGTTTTTAAATTTGAGTAGATAAAATGGAGATTTTAACATGTATTGATTTTCTTACTTAAACAAAAATTTACTTTTATAGTCAAATTTCAAGATGCAAATGCTAAAGTTAGTTCGTTTTTCGTCAACAGATTATCTTAGCATACAATAACAGCTAATCAGACACAGATCATTACAGCTAATTAGATCGAACCTACAGCTTAATGGGGAATCTGAACCAAAACGAACCTCAATTTTTAAGCTGGGATTCGAAAACAGAACTTTTAACACGCGGGAACAGAGAGCTAACCACACAGCCATCAGGTAGGCCAAGTGCGAAAGAGTTTTCTCTTGATTGATATCCCTTGAGTCGTTCCCCCACTGAAACACTACAGTAGTGTTTCAAAAAGTACAAGGTCTGGACTACTGAGAGTAACTGTCAAAAGTTCAAGCCTTCTAGCGAAGTTCTGCAAGAATATAGTCTTCACATGATGTTCTTGCATCCGAAAATACCTAATACAATAAAGCTACCAAAGATATTTTAACTTACTTTATATCATTCGAAAAAATAGGTTTTGTCTTTCACAATTTAGCTTTTTGAAAAAAGTTTTTTCATGTTTTTATTCAGTATTGTTGACTTTCACCGGGCATATTTTTTTTTGGTTTCAGCTATTAATCCTAAAAGTTGCTCTGGAACTAAGTTTTAAATTTTAGGTAATCTTTTGATACATATTAAAAATCATATTATATAGTTTCAGCATCAGTTTTAAATAAAAAAATATTGGTTATGTAGTAAATAATCATTCATATCTGAAATATTAATTTGCATTTTAAACAAGAAGAAAACAATTCTAAGTTTTAAATAATCTATTTAGTTCAATACAAACATTAATTATTTTTAAATTATTAAGGAATTATTAATAAGGAAGTATTACAAAAGAAATTGTCTAGACGGTTTCAATTTATTAAAACTTACTTTTGTAAATCTTTACATAAAATGAATGGCATTTTTTAACAATTACTATATTTGAAATTATTTCAAAATGATAAATAATGATACTTCCACGTACAGAAGTAATTAAAATTGTGTTTACAAGACTCCAATTCCAAATAAAATATTGATTTTACATCTTTGAATGTGACCTAAACATATTTTAGCCTTTTTAAGAATTTAATGAGGTTTATGTTTCAATTTGAAATCTCTTCAATTTAAACTTTTATTATTGAAAGGGCACTTTCTTATACTTTGTAGAAATGAAAATGGTTAAAAAAAACTTAACAGTTTTTAATATTATTAATTCAAATTTTTTAAATTACCATAATGAATATTCAAATAAAGCACCCTTTTTGTAAAGATTTATCCCTTAGATGCATATATTGCCAATTGTGTAAATTACTTAAAATCTCATACCTATTTATATAGCTACCTTGCATACTAATTATTTTTTTTTTTTAATTTTAATTTTACCAAATTTATGGTATCGTTTTCGAACGCAACTAGAATCTTTGACTGTTTATTTCTTGATATGTGATTTTTTTTATTGTTGGGAGGCGCTGTTGACTAAGAACAATTTCATTTCGGCGGGTATTACGATTATTACCTACGATTATTTTTATAAAAATTAATAAAAACATACAGGAAAAATTGTCTTCGGATAGAAACTTAGAAACAGGGTAAGAGTAAAATTTAATATTTATAATTTTGCATGTACTGATTAATTTATGCAAGAAAAAATTAGCTTTTTTTGTGATGTAAAAATGATGCTGTTCTAAACTATATTTTCCCATTTGGTTGTCATCAACAAAGCAACTCACTTGATGCAATATAAACCTAATACAATGTTTATCGACTCGCATATACTAAGCATTTGATATTTTATACAGAAGTGAGACCAAGTTCAATTTTCTGAAAAGAATTATACAATTTTATTATACGTAAAATCTCTATTAATTTTTGTTGCCCAAAATATTTTTCAACTTGTACTTTTTTACTTTTGACCTCTCTTGAGGTATTCCGGTACGTTTGGAGGTAATTTTTTGATAAAAATTTCACCTTGCAAATAATTTTAATGCATGTTATGGAATAATATTTGTCAGAATGAAGGTAAAAGCAAAATGATTTTAAAGTTGATATAAATTTTATTAAAAAAAATAATAATTTATTTTTAATTTTTTGATGTAAAATAATAATTAATGAACCTTTCTCTAGTGAATGATCTATTTGGATATATTTAAAATTGTGGCATATTTATTGGTTATCAAGTAAATAAATCCAGATTTGATTAAAAAATAGTTGTACCGCATCATGAAACCATCTATAATAAAAACAATATTTTAAATTTATTTTTAATGGTCTTAGTTTATTCACTAGATAACATTGTAAGTATGGTATGTAATTAATTTCATGCAGTTATATAATAACTTTTTTGTTTCAAATGAGAAAAAATTGCAGAAAAATAAAATTTGCAAAACTTTCATTGAAATTAAAAGAAGGGCAATCTAAATTTTAAACACAACACACCATTATAAAATCCTCCTGATTTATACGTTATGCCTTCTCATTCTTCATTCAGAAGACATTTTCTTCCTGGTAGCTCTATTTTTTTTCTGAGCATTTGCGTAGAAAAAGGAATAGAATATCAAATTCGTGTATATGACAGTTACATGAATCCTCAGCGTAGTGTTAAATATATGTTGTATAAAACGACATAATAACATTATAATCATATTTGAAATATTATAATTATTCTTTCAGTGACAAATCCAACCCCTCGTTGCTGCGTTGAAAGAACTTTATGGATTTCCATATTGCTGACAATATTATCATCCTGGTACCCGGGCGACCTATGCTCGGGACTACTGCTGACATCTGCCTACTGACAATCAATGACTCTAGCAGGGATGACTCTATGGAGAATACTCATCAGCAGGTAGCTTTCATCATATCAACAAGAACTGTGACACACAATCGGACTTTGAATGGACAGATGAAGTAATCAATTAATATCAGCAGGATGACTGTTCCTAGTCAATGCTGATCTCTCCCTAAAATATGTCGTGCTAAAAATGACTTATCAGGGAGTGCTATCAAAGATTCTATCAGTGACATCCTAGTCAATGCTGAGCTCTCCCTAAAACGGGTCGTGTTAAAATTTTAAGATCTTTAAGAGATATCCAGGACTATATGACATTCAAAGACTTGTCACCTTGCGAAGAGATTGAAAAAGCTCAAAGTAATGTATAAGGACTAAGTTGAGATTTCAAACTAAGCGATGCCGATGTATGGCGTGTTTTGCACGTACGATCAACAATAAGCAGCACTTACCTCATCTGTATTATAAAGACTGAATGGAAAGACACTTGAATATTTTGCTACAAAATATCAATTTTCATCTGAATTCCTATTAGTAATTTAATTTAGGAGTTTTATGCCAAGATGAGCATTGTCGAGTTTAGGACTACGACTGTTATAAAATATACTATCTGGAAACTTAAACAAAGCATGATATTTTTTAAGTCGGGAACTTAATGACTTGGTAGTAAGAAATCAGCATATTTTACCTCTTAATATTGGACTAAACTTGGAATATTTCATTGTAATATATTGCTTTACTGCACGCAACAGTAATTTATAACTTATTTCATATAACTTTACAGTAAACATTCGGAAATTTAGGAAATAAAACATTATGATATCTTGCTATGGGAAGTTTATGTGATTTCGAGAAGTTCTTAAATCAACAACTCAGGCTTCTAGTCAATCAATTAATTACGGCTTGGTATAGAATTGTGGTTTACTTGCTTGTGGTGATTGCACATATGTACATACACACTCGCTGTATAAGTCGGAAAGGTAATCAAACTGTTTCAACAATGCATTTGAAATCATATGTGAAGAAAATGGAAAAAGTATCATATCATATTAAAAAGGCATTTAGAATAAAAATATTTCTCTTTCATTAGACCTAAGTCTGCTTTCATTAAAATAATAATAAATTAAGTACATTGAAATAAGAACTTAGGGATACACACCTAGGCATTGATATTCTATTTGAAAACTCCGTTTCAGGAAGAATGAAAATCACGCTAGAAATTTTTTATATATAACAAGTGAAATCTACACATCGACATCAAAGTCCAAAAATAAAATATCAGACTTAGATATTAAAAAAAAAAAAAAAAAAAAAGTCAGCATCAATTTCAAAATTATTTAGCTACTGCAGTCAATGAGCTACTAATTTCTAAACTTGGTATAAATTGAACTATTAAATTTAGAGACAGGGAGACAAAAACAAGTTTTTTCTAGGGATCACAAAATACTCTCATAAATTAAATATTACGGTAAGACATTCAACTTCAACCGGCTGTGATTTCAGTGTTTCGTTGCTCTATACAATGACTATATCTTTGGTTCACGAAAAGTATTGCGGTTTGCGTAGAATATTCAGATTTGAGCCAAAGTGTTTTGTTTACAATATTTTATGTACATGCAATATTTGCTACAATTATTTTTCTTGAAGAGAGGGAAGGGCTGTTTACTAAGTAAATTTAATTCTAATTTTGAAATTTCAATATGTATAATTTTTTTTATCTTATTATTCGATTTAGATTACTTTGTTGAACCTAAATAAAAATTTCAATTTATTATGTTGTGAAAGTAGTCACTTATAAAGGAAAATGTTAAGGCAGATCTCCTATGAAAATCTCAAAACTAAGAAAAGTATTTTTAAGGTCCAACTCTTAAAAGGGAAAGAAATGAATGATCGCATGATTCAGGTCGGCAAGATTTAGGAAGTTATAAAAATAAAGGTATTAGTCTAAAATTTTATTACTTGTATTAATAGTGTCATGTTTAACAACAGATTAATAAAAAACCAGTAAAGCAACTCAAAATTAACTTAATTTATTACCAAATTTAGTGATGTGCCAACTTCTTACGAAGTAATTTAAATACCGGAAACTATCATTATGGAAACATAATGTACACTACTGTTGATTCTAAAATTAATAAATACAAAATTTAGGCATTTGTTAACAGAATATTCAACAAAGTGTAGTTTTTTTACAGAAATTTTACACTGTAAACACACAAATGTAATATGAATGTGGAAATTATTTATTAAATATAATTTAATTTATAATTGCTTATTAAATGTAAATTAATTCCTGACATTCGTGGATATCTCTTTTTAGATAGAACAAAAATATGTTTGTAACAATCCCACTATATTCCTTTAACCTTTGTCAATAAATTTCAGAAAATTTATCGACTACTGTTTAGCAAATAATAAAATTTGCTTATTAATTTTGTCAAAACAAATAACACATTTTGTTATTGATAGACCTATATATATATATATATATATACATATATTATATGACAATCTTACTTCTTTTTAATACGCTTTTATTAGCTTCAGATGTATGTATGTAACGGAATCTTTGAACATGATTTTGACCCCCTTCAAAACGTCGGATTAACTTGAAATTTGTCATACCTATTAAGGACCGATGACAATTCAATAATTCAATAAGTTTGTCTCGATTCAATAAATTGCCCTTGCGCCGTTAAATTCCTACCAACCAACCTTCTCCGGAATCGAATCCTGGTGTGCCGTTTGAACGACAGTTATACAAAGCGTGTTTTTTTTAGTCGCATTATCCTTACCAGGATCTTCAGGATTAGTGATTTTTCATATTCAGAGACACGGTAGTGTTTTGTGCCAAGTAATACGGTGTGTACTAAGGCATACACATGACTTAAATTTGAGACAAGCATGTGACTATTGGCAGAAACAACTGGAGAGTTTTATACACTAACTAAAAAAAAAATTATAGTTTACAGAAAAAATAATTAATAGTTTAAAAACTAAAAAAACACGCATTAACAGAAAACCAAACTAAAAAGTAGAAAATAATTAATAGTTTAAAAAACTAAAAAAATACGCTTTTATAGAAAAGTGAACTAAAAGTAGAAAATAATTTTAAATAAGTTTGAAATAAGAATAGAGTGATTAACAAGAAATATTTATTTTATCGTAAAAAAGCGTGGGGTGCTTGATGTCAATTATTGAAAATATCTTAAAAAGCACCCCACGCTTTTTTACGATAAAATAAATATTTCTTGTTAATCACTCTATTCTTATTTCAAACTTATTTAAAATTATTTTCTACTTTTTAGTTCACTTTTCTATAAAAGCGTATTTTTTTTAGTTTTTTAAACTATTAATTTATGTTAAATTAAGCTTATTTTTTTAAGTTTCATTAATCTACAATAATAAAGATTTGGCGGATTAATATTTTTTCAGTTTTTGAAAAAAAAAACTTTGTGTAGATTTTTTAACTTAATTAAACTTTGTGTAGAATTACAAACTTCAAAAGTAATTATATGATATTGATGAAACTGTTTTGTGTAAATTCAGTCCAACCCTCATGGTTATTCGCAATACTTTTTACTTTAGGTTTGTAATGTATGTAATTATTGTCGAATATGTGTGTTTTTACGACTTTCATAATTTTTTGTATGACACATGAGGTTGAATTTTTGGAAATCTGTTATGATTTGGAACACAACTTTGCATTGTTCTTTTTCTTATCGAAAAATATCTAAATCAACGGTATGTTGCACCAAAATATTGTAATACTTATACTATCGATATTAGACTGAATTAAAGGAGGAATGACTTATAAAAAATCTTTTAATGCAATTTTTTGCATTTAAGTTTGAATGGGAGAATCTTCGAATTGATGACCTGAAAGTACAATTAATCATAAAAAACCCTATGCGTTTATTAATTTTTCCGAGCAAGAATACCAAAACCAAATATTGAAATGGAGTTGTTACACGTGCCAGGTGAATGTGTTGAAGCTGATCTAGGAGTTTAGTTTCAATCACTGGAGAGAACCTAATAAAGAATGAATTTGATGCACACTTCTCAAAACCTACTTAAACTTACAATTAAAGTTCAACTTTCAGAAAGTTGTACAAAAACACATACTGTTCGGTTGGTTGGTTGTATTCAGATTATCTGGCACCGTCAGCAACACGAGGGCTATAACGCGCCGAAACATTTCGTCATTTAACAAACCAACATACATTTACAAACACCCATGCCTACACGGGACTCGAACCCGCAACCTCGCGGTCTAGAAGCCAGCACGCTAACCACTATACCGTTTGGTCGGCCACATACTGTTCGGAATCACCTGAAATCGGACCTGTATGTACTCGAAGAAGGAGGAAACGGTATGGCATAAGAAAAATAACACTACGAACTATATTTTTTTCTTATGCCGTACTATTATTTAAAAAAAAAAGGATCTGGCTTAAGAAAATATTTGATGCTTTTGAAAATTGAATTTTAATTATAATTGATTACTGTAAGTATTATCACCCAGAGTGATATAATTCAAGTTCAATTTGCAAAACGCTGTAAAAACAAACACTTGCTAGAATGACATAAAAATTTACTTGAATACACGCATAAAGGAGAAAAGTGAAATGTTATAAGTAAAAAAATTGTTCAAAACACAGGGTGGTTATAATTAAAGTTACCCTGTTTAGAGCCACGTAGAGTCCGTTCTAACGAGCAGATTTTAATGAAACTTGGTATATACACTATATGGGGGACCATAGGGAAAAGTAATCTGCAATAAAAAATTGTAGTTCAAATTTTTACCACCAGGTGAAAAAGTGGCGCATAAAGAACAAAAACCACAAATTAAAAACACACATTTTTATTTAATTACAGCATATGTTCAATGTGCATTCCATTTACGTCAACCACATGCTCGAAGCGTGTTATAGCATGTTCAACAGTAGCGCGAAGGGTTTCTCGATAAATTGCAGCAACATGACGTGTTATGCTTGCTTTCATTTCAGGAAAAGTCCGTATGCTTCCTCCATACACACGATCTTTCAGAAATCCCCACAACCAGAAATCATAGGGATTTAAGTCCGGAGAACGAGAAGGCCAGGCAGTCAAAAAACTTATCGAAATTACCCGATCATCTCCAAAGTGAGCACGAAGTAGTGCTGTCAGTGGTCGTGCAATGTGAGGTGGTGCACCATCTTGCATAAAGACAGTAGTCTCTAAACATTATCGTTCTTGTAGGGCAGGAAGGACTTGCTGCCGAAGAAGCTCGCAGTAGCGGGTCCCCGTAATCAAACATATTCGAGTGCCACGAAGCGTGCTCCCCTCAAAGAAAAGGGACCAAGAGTAAATTCAGCCGTAAAACCACACAATACAGTAATGTAATCAGAATGCAGAGACTGTTAATGCACAACATTCAGTTTTGCCGCACCCCATATTCGACAGTTCTGAGTATTCACGGCTCCATCTAGTGTAAAATGAGCCTCGTCCGACTATAAAATGTTCCAAGGCCATGCATTATCAACGACTATTCTGGCCAAAAAAATTCTACAAAATTGAGTGTACTTACCAGAGTCAGCAGGTTTCACTTGTTGCACAACATGGATCTTATATGGATACCATTTTACAATGGATCGAAGAATCTTTCTAACTGTATACCAAGGGATAGACAAATCATGTGACACCGCTCGAGCACTTGTAGAAGAACTTGAACACGCTATAACACGCTTCGAGCATGTGGTTGACATAAAGGGAATTCACATTGAACATATGCTGTAATTAAATAAAAATTTGTGTTTTCAATGTGTGGTTTTTGTTCTATATGAGCCACTTTTTTCACCTGGTGGTCAAAATTTGAACTACAATTTTTTTTATTGCAGATTTCTTTTCCCCATTGTCCATATAGTGTATATACCAAGTTTCATCAAAATCTGCTCATTAGAACTGAGTCTACGTGGCTCTAAACAGGGTAACTTTAATTATAACCACCCTGTACTTTTTTTTCTTATGCCATAAAGTTTCCATTTCCTTCGAGTATATACAAGAAAAATTGCATGTCGAACCAATGTTTAAATACTGCTTTTTTTAAGTTAAAATTGAATTGTGGACAACCTGTTCATTTATTGATTTCACGATTTAAATCTACTTCCGAAAAACATACATTTTTAAGGTTGACCAGTAAGCCAAAGGGTTTAATTTTTTATTATTCAACTTACACACATACACAGTTGAAAATCCTCAATATGAGACAAACTGTGCGGATATTTTTTACATAAAATATTAATTTTAATTTACGGAAGAAAAAAATGGCATTTTATTTCTTTTTATGAATTTTTTTAAAAAGTCTACTACACTTATAATTTTTTAAATTCTGGTCTGATTTATGTTCTACAACATTATTGAACTATTTTGAAATGAAGTGTGTTAAGATATAAATTGTTTTAAAAAAACCTTTTTCAACTGTACTAAAATATCATCCGAAAAAAGTCAATGTTGCATTTTAAATATTTTTTTAAATGTACATGTTTAAAACAAAACTCAACATACATTTGTTAATTAATTTAAGGAGAATAAAATAAAACATAAATCAAACCTTTAGGATTATTTACAACTATGCCTTAGCAATTTAAAGAAGCTTGCAAATATCAAAATCACAATTCTGAGATAAGCACGTTTAAAGATTATAATGAAAAATGAGACCAGTGAGTTCAACTAAATGAAAACAAATATAATGTTTGCGGTCTGCTACGATCACTAAATTTGGACCACATGTTATTCAATATCTATAAATAATAATATGGATAATAATAAAAAATACGATATTTTGAAGATTTTATTCGAATCAAGTTCCGGGTCTTCATTTACTACCTGTTTTCCAACACTAAAGATAAATGAAATTCTTAAAAAACAATTAATGACATACTTTATCACTTCAATGAAACTTTAATTCATTTCAAATTTAATGTAGTATTCCATCGCGTAAATTTAGCTTTTTTTCAGATTATTGGTCAGATATTGAGAACTAAACGTCAAAATGAAAATAAAAAATTTTATTAGAAGGTTTTCGACATTAATAAGTTAGTTAAAAGCAAATATATTGTTACGAATTTTTGTATATTTGTAAATATTTCGTAGTGTTAATTTTGTAAATCGATAAATTTCTGTACATTTCGCATAAGGCAATGCAATTGTTTGTTTCCCTGCAATGAACCTCCCAATGCTTGATAACGGGTTTTGCAGAGATAACTCTGGGAAGCGAGTTTCAAGGGGCAGGGCATTTAATATTATGGTAATGGGAATCTCGCCAAATTGGCGATGGTTTTGGCGACTAATTTTTGTCGCCAAATTTGGCGAGAAATCGCCAAATGTCGCCAAACTTGGCGACCATTTGGCGACATTTTCGGTACATGTATAGGTACATGTATCCCCATATACATGTATAGACTTTTCAACTACAGTCTGGAAAGTTCTCCAAACATCTACCTCTAGAAGTCTCAAGAATGTTCGCCGCCTCCCCAATATAAGCACGGCCGTGAGTGGAGTTAGTTAGTTAGTTGTTGTTGACTGATTTTGAGTCACGGAGCTAGTTGTTAGCTGAGTCCGGATTTTGAGTGACTGAATTAGTTGACTGGTGAGTCGACTGTAGTTAGTTAGTTGATTTTGAATCACTGAGTGAGTTGTCTCTCAACGTTCATTGTGAGAGCTGTATTCTTGACTTGAGATACTGAGCATTCTAAAGCGAACTGTTTTGCATTGTCTTTTGCGGCGATTTAGCAGTTGTTTGTCAAGTTTTTAACTGCTGTTTTGTGCTCTGTTGAGGTGAAAAGAGCTGTATTGTGTCTACTAGAACGAGAAGTTCTGGAGCTGTAAGATAACTGTGAAGAGTTATTTTGGAATAAATTTCTGCAAGTTTTGATCTGCTTTGGCGTCAAATCTTTCGAACCCGTACAACGCAACAACTGGTGTCAGAAGTGGGGTTTGAATGCCGATTACAAGAGCAATGGCGGAACAAGATGAAAAATGTCAACAGCTTTTTGCTTTCATGCAAGAAATGGAGAAGAAATTATCCAAAGGGCAAGAAGAGATAAAGAAGAGAATGTCCGAATGGCTGGAAGAAATGAAAGCGAGCCAAGAAGAAATGAAGAAGGGAATATTCGAATGGCGTGAAGAAATGAAAGCGAGCCGAGATGGGATGAAGAAAGAGATTTTCTCTGATCCAGAAGATATGAAGGAAGAGATTTCCTCTGACGAAGAAGAGATGAAAAAAGAGATTTCCTCTGGCCAAGAAGAGATGAAAAAAGAGATTTTCTCTGGTCAAGAAGAGATGAAGAAAGAGATTTTCTCTGGTCATGAAAAGATGAAGAAAGTGATTTTCTCTGGCCAAGAGGAAATACAGAAGAATAATGCTGCGATTTATGCCGGACAAGAGGATTTAAAGGAGTCTTCGAATGCGACACCAACTTGGCAGGACATTTCCCTCTGTAGTCCTACGACAAAGCAATATTGGGACCTCTGGGACTCTGACCACATTCGAAACGACGTGTTCTACTGGAAGTTCTACTGGAAGTATTTGATGATGGAAAGACATCCCGATGGCAGCTATTGCTTCCAAGATCCCGAGTCACAGACGTTCTTAAAGAACTGCATAGCAGTCCGATTGGAGGCCACTATGGAATAATGAAGAGATTACAAAGAGTTCGAGAGCGGTACTACTGGAGAAAGGCGAGGGCTGACGTGGAGAAGTGGTGCCGATCATGTGATGCCTGTGCAGCCCGGAAAGGACCGAAGAAACGCAGTCGAGGAAAACTGCAACGTTATACAACGTGGGAGCTCCTTTTGAACGGATTGCGTTTGACATCTTGGGACCACTACCACGATCTGCTGACGGCAACAGATACCTCTTCGTTGTCATGGGTTATTTTACGAAGTGGACCGAAGCGTATCCTATCCCTGATCAAGAGGCTACCACCGTTGCAGAGGTAATGGTTCAGAGCTGGATTTCCAGATTTGGAGTGCCTCTTCAGTTACACTCTGATCAAGGAAGGAATTTTACCTTTGCTGTAATGAAAGGACTTTGTGATATACTTGGCATTGACAAAACACAGACGACGCCTTTACACCCACAATCGGATGACATGGTGGAGAAGTTTAACAGAACCATCCTCAATAACCTCTCACTGATGGTTTCGAGAAACCAACAGGACTGGGATCAGAAGTTACCTTTGTTTCTTCTGGCCTATCGCAGTGCTGTCCACGAGACTACCGGCTATTCCCCATCCCAGATGCTCTTCGGTCGTAACCTTCGTCTGCCTTGCGATCTGTTGTTTGGCCGCCCTCCGGATGCACCTTCATCGCCAGAGGAGTACGTCGAGGATCTTCAGGCACGGTTTGAAGATGTGCACAATTTTGCCCGAGAGCGAATCCACTTGGCGACGGATAAGATGAAGACCAGATGCGACACGAAGGCTACAGGACATCAATTCCACGAAGGTGACAAGGTTTGGTTCTGGAACCCGAAACGACAGAAAGGACTTTCTCCGAAACTTCAGTCTCACTGGGATGGTCCTTACTCATGCCTCAACCAGCTGAATGATGTCGTGGTCCGAATCCGTAAGTCACCAAATTCTAAACCTAGAGTCATTCATTACGACAGGTTAGCTCCTTACTATGGCCATAGTTTGTAATCCCCATAGTTTGTAATCCCCCTAATGTACAAAGTGTATATAGTTATTAAGACCATGGTCACATGTGTATATAAATTTTTACGTTTATTGTTTATTTAATTGTTTATTTAATTATTTATCTATTTATTCAGTAATGTTTCTGTCTTTAAATTAGTAAGTTTAGTAAGTTGTATAGTTTTGTAATGAACACAGAGTGTTTGCTATTGCATGGAAAGTGAGCCTTCTTTCCGGGAACTGTACTGCCCGGGACGTGCAGTCCTTGGGAGAGGGGCAATGTTACGAATTTTTGTATATTTGTAAATATTTCGTAGTGTTAATTTTGTAAATCGATAAATTTCTGTACATTTCGCATAAGGCAATGCAATTGTTTGTTTCCCTGCAATGAGCCTCCCAATGCTTGATAACGGGTTTTACAGAGGTAACTCTGGGAAGCGAGTTTCAAGGGGCAAGGCATTTAACATTATGGTAATGGGAATCTCGCCAAATTGGCGATGGTTTTGGAGACTAATTTTTGTCGCCAAATTTGGCGAGAAATCGCCAAATGTCGCCAAACTTAGCGACCATTTAACGACATTTTCGGTACATGTATCCCCATATACATGTATGGACTTTTCAACTACAGTCTGGAAAGTTCTCCAAACATCTACCTCTAGAAGTCTCAAGAATGTTCGCCGCCTCCCCTATATAAACACGGCCGTGAGTGGAGTTAGTTAGTTGTTGTTGACTGATTTTGAGTCACGGAGCTAGTTGTTAGCTGAGTCCGGATTTTGAGTGACTGAATTAGTTGACTGGTGAGTCGACTGTAGTTAGTTAGTTGATTTTGAATCACTGAGTGAGTTGTCTCTCAACGTTCATTGTGAGAGCTGTATTCCTGACTTGAGATACTGAGCATTCTAAAGCGAACTGTTTTGCATTATCTTTTGCGGCGATTTAGCAGTTGTTTGTCAAGTTTTTAACTGCTGTTTTGTGCTCTGTTGAGGTGAAAAGAGCTGTATTGTGTCTACTAGAACGAGAAGTTCTGGAGCTGTAAGATAACTGTTAAGAGTTATTTTGGAATAAATTTCTGTAAGTTTTGATCTGCCTTGGCGTCAAATCTTTCGAACCCGTACAACGCAACAATATATATATATATATATATATATATATATATATATATATATATATATATTCATATTTTTTTCTATTAATTATTTAAAACTGTTAAAACTATTATTTTATTAATTATTAAAAACTATTTCATGCACAAAATGCATACTATTTATGTTTGGCCTTTTAAAAAATATCATGTGAAACAAAAAATAATTAAATACATGAATTATTTCAGTATTTATGAATTAAAAAATATTTGTTATTTTTAACACTAATTTTTCATTTCCTTGTTATCATTAAAAACCTCCTACTAATTACAACAGTATTTTTTTAACCTATTAGAATACAAGTTACGGCCATACAATAATTTGTCTTACTAATATATGAAAGTCAAAGTTTATTGACTTTTTTTTTTTTATAGTTTGTTGCAAATTACCCTACTGAAAGATTTAATGAAATATGTATGATTTTTTAATTATAATATTCTGAAAGCGGATACAAGCTGTAAATAATAATATATTCCGGCTGCATTTTAGATAAATACCGGCCTCCGCTTTATTTTACACACAAAAATAACTACTTTTTTAAATTTCTTTCAAAATGTCTATGACTTTAAATTCTTCCGCAATAGCATCACCAACCACGCCATGACAGTATAAATGTTTTTAGAAGAATTTCATGCTTGTCTATCTTTCAGTAAGATTATGAAAAGTTGACGAGGTTTCATAAGAAGCAAAAGAAATTTTGGACAAACATTTACATAAATACAATGGATCAAATCCGACGAATAATTTACTGCGAAGTAAAATCATATATACAAGAAAAGAAAGCTTATGATAAAATAATAAAAATAATAGTTGTCATAAACAGCTGCAGAATTGCCTACTTTTAAATAATAGTAAAAAACAATACTTAAAATTAATTGGTTAATATTGAGTCAAGCAAAAGATTCTAGTAAAGGTAGAACAATAAAGTTTCGTTTTTTTTTTTTCTTCTTTTGACTACTATATACCTTACAACGTGCAGGACGTATGCAGAACTTAACAACCTAAGATGATATAAACATAATTTTATATCATCTTAGGTTGCGTATTACAAGATGTCATTTTTTTAATTTCACATGTGAAATAAAAAGAAAATTAATTTCACCATTCTTTTCTAAATGAAAAGGTTTTCAAAAACTGTTAAGCTGTTCCAACGGAAGATTTGGTACATACCGAGTTTTATGTGCCAATTAAGTGTTTCCGATTAATGCTTAAATGAATCGGACTCACGCTTGTATATGAGAAACAGTGAAGTCACAAGGTGAAATGAACCTTTCGTCGGGCATATTTGATCAGGCACTCGCGGCTGTTTGATCGGTTTACCCAAACGACAAGTTGGAGGTTAAATATTTTGTTTTTTGCAGAAACAATTGCAAATATTTCACCTTATAATGATATTCATAACTTGGAAATTGTATATGTTTATCACGTATTTTTATGAGGCCCATCAAACATATAATACCAGAACTCAGCGGTCAGCATAAGCGACCAATAAATGAAATGTTAATTCAAAGAAGGTCATATTTTATCCAGAAAATACGTGACTAGCACAGAATTTAAATTTCATCATTTTATAGCAAATTATTGTTAAACGTTTATCTCTTCAACTTTAAGGTATTAAAAGAATGAAAATATCGAAACATTCCAAGTAGAAAATATAAACTAGTGCATTGTTTAATAAATTTCCTCTAATTCTAATAGCCATTTTCTATGACATCCTAAAGTCTTCGAACAAGGGAGTGAGGAAGGGGCGATCATCTACTTCTACTAGCAAAGGCAAAGAACTAACCCATATATATATATATATATATATATATATATATATATATATATATATATATATATTATATATATATATATATATTTAAGCAATTTTGAACTCAAATCGAGTATTCATAATGTTTGGCCACTACAAGGAAACATCAATTTCGTGCCATTGATCTATTTTTTTTCACACATAAACTTGAGAGAACGCATTGCCATCGACAACGAGTCTATCTATCAAGTTTCTTTTGGATTAGCTTACGACAATTGGAGTTGATTAATCTTACAAAGCGTCAATTAGAAACATTTGTAGAAATGGCCCCACTCCTAAAAATTTGATAGACTGTAATGTCATCGAAAACGAAACTGGCTGCTAAGTTTCAACTTGATTGGATGACACCAAAAGGATTAATTATACCACCGCAGATATATACAAACACACAAACAAAGTTGGATTTAATAAAAAGAATTTAAATACATTTTTAGACAAAATATAACTTTTGTTTGAATAGACGTTTAAGAATTTTTTATTTTAAATGCATAGTGTAAAATTATTGAAATCTAAAGTAATTATATTGATTTTCAGCACAATTTGAACGAAATATATAGATACTAAACCCTTCCACTCACTAACCATAACACAATTTTGAACTATTTATCTTGTGTACTCTTTGGACAAAATTAAAACTCTTTATGCTAGTTATTTGATTTACAATTTTTATTTTTTGATCAGGAAATAAAAGTGAAACAAAAGTGCATTTCCAAATTCAAGTAAAACTTAGTTTTCAGAAAAGAAATCCATTGAAACTCTCAACAAGTAAAACTAAATCCAACATTCTTATTTGTAGTCACGTTTCTCTCATAGAAAATAATCAACACATATATAATTCTAAACCTAAATGATGTAACCCATATTTTCTTGTCATCGTACAAGTAGGACATCACACATAAGTGAATTTTATATTAATAATTTTGAGGATTTTATTTACTTCAAAGAAAATATTTTGTTTAAAAATATTTGTCTTATTGACTAGTTTAAAAGCAGTCTAGAATCATATGGAACTTTTAAATGGGGATTCTCCTAACTTTTTTTTTATATTTTAAACACACATGTATTAAAAGTTTTTAGCTCCAAAAGAGCATAATAAATAAATAAATAAATATTACCACTAGTGATAGCAGCAAACGCTTTTGAGAATTATCCTCCACAGTTGGATATGTTATGTTAATAGATAGTCCTTCCAGAATGTTCAAAATATGGATACATTAATTTGAATCACTCTTTATTTTACAGTTGAAATAACAAAAAACTTTTGTTCTGCAGTAGAAAAGGTCAAGTTTGTTACATTTTTAAATATAGTTCTATAAGAAATTGAATGATTCTAATATTTAAACTTGCTAATAAATAACATTGAAATTACGTGCAGTAAAAGAAAATTATAAGTTTTTGGTTGATAAACCCAAACAGTCATTTGGTACCCACTATCGACGCACTTTAGGACAAATAACGGTCGTATTTCAGAAGAAAAGTGTATGTCTTTTATTAATTTCGATATAGCTCAATAATCGATTAAATGACTTAAATACTTACAACCGAACTTTTAACAAAATTTACTTACAAATAACATATATATTACGCACCACACATAAACGTTATAAATATTTGGCTGACAAACCAAAACAGTCATTCCACCCCCACATTTGACTCTTCTTCTTCTTATCAAGGACTATGGGGACTAAGGCATCTCTGCTTAAGCATTTTGTACCAACCCCATATCCCGCACAGATCGGTAGTGGGCAGTACTGCACAGGATGTAAGAGCACACTCGCGAGTGGGAGTGCGCAAGTCTACCTATAGCCACCGAAGAGTTCATTTCTACCTCTTTCGGTAGCTATCCGATAGATGGCAGCACTACCGACCGTATGTGGAACTTCTTAATTTAGAGGCAATACCAAGCAGAAGATTCCACCAGAAGACTTGGCTTTTCCACCCCCAGAGGTATTGATTTGTATGGGAACTTGGAGGACTTTGCGACCATGACTGATTTAACGTGCTCCAGTCACCATTAGCGAACACGGCGGTCTTTAGCCGGTCCCAGGCTCGTAACCTTCTAGTTACGAGAACGATACTCTCCCGACTGGTCTACGCGGCCCTACATTTGACTCACTTTCCGAAACAATAAATGCTTTCGATTTTTAGAAATATATATATATATATATATATATATATATATATATATATATATATATATATATATATATATTTTTATTTTTTTTTAAGTACAATAATAAATTAATCAAATAAAATATTTACTAAAATTTACTGACAAATAACTATTTTTTTAATGTATGCATGTGTTTAAGCTTTTCATAATGGTTTTGTTGGTTTAGTTTGTTGAAATTGATTTGCACAAGGACAACGCTAGGGCAATGCTGCTGTCAATTAAATAACATTGAAATTACACCCTGTTAATGAACATTTTAAGTAAGCTGACTAACCCAAATAGTCATGCCGCCGTCGTTTTCGACTTAGAGTTTTAACGAAAGAACATTAAAAAACAAAAAACATAAAAACTTCGCCTCCACCCACTCTTAATTAAACCTTAAAAGCGATGTCACATTAACAAGAAAGATTAAAAATATGCGCCAGTCTCTTACACATTTAGACAGCCCTGAAAGCAGGATCTTGCCGTTCAATTAATGTACGGTGGAGTTTATTGGCCACCTAATCTGGCGATTTATCTCCCCCAAAGTCGTTGAACCATCATTAGGTCTTCATTAAGGTATCTTGTCCTTCCGCGGAATAGCGAGAATATTACAAAGCGGTTATTGGCTGGTGTGGGGGAGGACAACATTTTGGATTTTGACAGCATTGCTGGTTAATTTTGATGACATAAAGTCACTGTGACTCAATTGATTTAAGTTCAAGGCGGAGAATTTTTCTAATGACCTTGTAAAATGTTATGTTGTGGGTTGAAATGCAAAAAGGGGACAAAAAATTCTTGGTTCTCTTCATTTTTCCTTTAAATAGTGCTCGAAATGGAAATTAAAGATGTCAACAGAATATATGTAATTACTAACCGTTAAATACTATTTAGTTATGAATATCGCTTATAGTTATTTTGCATTTATAGTTATTTTGCATTGAACACCTCCACATGTTGTAGATATTTTTCTGAATTAGTAAACAGAAATCACCATAACGATAGAATTTAATTATTTTTTTATCGAATAAAAGTTATTTTTCTTAATGTTTGACTTTCTTCAAAGCGTAGATTTTCAAGCTATCATGGTTATTAAGAATTCTAACTTGACTCTACTTTAACCTTTAGTACATGATTTTTCTTTTCTTTATTATGCAACTAGCGGGGTCACGTAACCATTGTTTAATACAAAAAGTACTCAAATAAATACTTTTTAGGTATCTATATAATCTAGTATATCTGATATAGTTAATTGCAATTTCTATTTGCGATAAAATATATTAATTATTACTCACATTTTATTCCAAATTGTTTACCATATATGCTACACAAATGCACTAGAATAAAATCTAAAGGAAATATTATTTACTAAATAAGAAAGAATTAGAAACAATTGATACAGGAATGTCAATTTTAATAAAAATGGTGCCGAAAATGTTTATATTATACACAAACAAATCTGGACGTTCAGTTTTAAGCCTGACGCAGATTCCTCAAGGTTTCTATACCTAAGTAGAAACAGAACCAACTCATAAAAAAGAAAAAATATGAATATCACTTATTTTGAAACTTATAATTAATAAAATGTAAGCTTTAATTTGACTGGTTAGTCTTATTGCTTTAAATTAAAGATGAACAAAATTAATGTAATCCTTTTAAGACTTGTGAACAAAAACTATTTCAAACTTTTAATACTTCGTCTCATTTTCTAAAAAGCTACAGAAATCTTTAGAAGAAAATATCCTTTAAAAATGTAAAAACATAACTCTTAATTAAACAATTTTAATTTTCATATCATATCAAATTTTTCAACTTAAGAATCACAATTCCTAATAAACAAAAATTAAAAACAATTTCAACTTCTAATTTTCAAAAGATAGATTGCAAAGTAAGATATTTAAGGGAATTTAATAAGAAAAGTAAAAGTAACAAATTAAGAGTAACAGTAAACTTTTAATGATTAATTGCATGCTTAAAAATATACATATGTTTTGAATTCTAAATCTTTTATCATTCAATAGTTCATTCATCACAAAACAAACCATTTTATATTCATAAGTAAAAGGACAAAGTTGTACTTGCACTCTTTAGAGTATTTGCTTTTTTTCTACCAAATTTTGGATTAAGATGTATTACGATAGGTTTCTGCGTTGACCAAAGAAAAACCGATTTGGAAAATTTTTGGAGAGTTATAGATCAGGTTGTAAATGGACACATTAATTGCAATATTGTTCTTTTTAGTATATAATTAAGAATAATACGTAAAGCTAATAGCAAAGATTTTTCCATATCTCTTAACATAGCTACAAAATTTAACATGATATATTAACAAATTATAAAAGAAGGTTCCACAATGATTGAAATATTATAAATATGTATTTTCTACAATAAATATTGCAGCAATATTTATAGGATCTTCATTTCCTAAACTTCTAAAAACTAAGCATGAACTAATACTTTGTTGCACATTCAATTTTTTTTTTACGAAAAATCTTTTTTTAATGAGACTTGAGATTTTAAAATATTATTATGAAAATAACAGGAACCTTTTTAACTTTAATTTGTAGGTCATTTACTACAACCTCATAAAAAAGCGATGGTATATCTTTATTAGTTGGTGAGAAAAAAGTATATGTTTGATGTCTCACGTTTAGAAAAAATCAAAAAATGAAATTTATATTTATCTTATAAGCTAAATGATTTTCTTTTTCTAAATTATTCTCAAGCTCAATAAGAAATTTATACACCATTTCTAAAAAAAATTACTATGTAAAGGGTAAAACTATCTTTCTGTCTTTTAAATTAAACTCGTACGTTCTAGCAGTTTTGTAAAAAATTTTAGGAAAGTACACCGCAATTTTAAACGGATAGTTTTAGCAGTTATGTAAAAGGTATTTTAGTATCTAGGACATTTAAACCCTCCTCCCATCCCTATCACATGCAAAATTACCCTTAACCGAGTTTTCTAAATATGACACAATTTATTCATCCAATTAACATCACTAATTCGTTTGTCAATATACATTCCTATTTATTTTTTCAAAAAAAAAAAAAAGTTAACCACGCTTGATAATCATGCCACCATATTAAAAAACTCCCATCATTATCATGGGAACCAGTGCTTTGTAACTATCTCAATCATCTGGAAATAACATCCTAGTTTAACTTGAATTTACTCCAATGGAACTTGCAGTGTCTCTTGGGAAATCGCCGATTATTCTGACTTTAGACTAATAAGCTGTACATCATTTTGCGAATGTCCCTCTGAAAGACAACAAAAGATATCTCTATAGATGAGAAACTAGAGATAAGGACACTCTTGGGTGTAATTTTAGCTTGAAAAGATCAAACGTGAAAAGAGGCCTGTCATAAAAAAATCTTTAATAAAGAGCCCATTAAAATTTAGCGGAATTCCGAACTTCTTTTCCTTAAGAAAGATAATTCTTTATCAGTAAAGATGCTGCTACTGTATAAAGTTGCACAGCTGGGAAATGCTTCTTAAAGTAGAGTTTTGGGCTCTTAATTTGTGTGTAGCTGAGAAAGGGTTTACTTTTCTCATACTGCTAATTGCTACTATAATAAAAACGAAGGTGAAAATAAAAATGTCGTATCTTTTGAATCTGAATAAAGAAAAATTAAAGTTTATGATTGTTGCGTAATTATTTTAAAAGTAACTTTTGAACGTTTACGCGCCTTTGAATGTGTTAACTTAGTCAGAATTTAGAAACACCTTGTTGCAACTTGTCATTCTTTTTTTATATTTAGGAATTTCTGCTTTACAATAGATTCGAAAAATAATAATACACAGGAGGTCCCAAAAAGGTCTGTCACATTTGAAAATAGAATTTAAAAAATACAGACCTGTTTCGTTGTACGGAGATATACCATTTGCTGCATACTCTAGTTGGGAAATCGAATAATTTTAAACTTTCAGTTTTCAAAAATAGTTACAAAGATTACCTACAGATGGCGTTGTTGATATAAAAACTAAAAAGTGAATGGTCTGATCATATTGTACAAACTACAAAAGGATGCGTGTTTTCAAAATTACCACCGTTTTTTGCAACAAATGGAACAATTGAAACATCGTTTTATTGGTTTTGCAACCTGTCAAATAGGTTTTTTTTTTTTTTTCAATTTTTATTGAACAATACAATATGATAGTGAATTTGTTACCTATTTTTTAAAAAAATTGCTGAATAATATTCCGTTGTTACTCAATACAATGTAGTACAGGTAATATAGTAGCAAAAAAAACGTCAGAAAAATGAAAAATAAAAAAATGGTCCATTGATGGAACTCAACAAAAATGTTTCATTTGTCATGAAAACGAAGAATCTAAAGAGTCTATAAGAATATCTAGCATAGAAGGATGTTTTGGGAGGAGTAGGGGTGTGAGGGTTAGGGTTAGGGGGTTTTGAAACAGAAAAACTAATTTTCGAACTATCTAGGCATGTGACGCATGTTTTAGCGTATTATTCATGCTGAATCGAATGACAAAAAGCAAGACGATATAACCAATCTAGAAAAAATTACAGACCTTTTTGTAAACGATACATGTAAAAATACATGTAGTACATGTAAAAAGCGAGAGAGGATAACGTACAAAAACAAAAAATTGGTCCGTTCATGAAACTTGGCCAAAACGTTTTCTTTATCATAAAAATAAAGACACAAAAGAGTCTATAAAAATATCGAGCCTAGAAAGATGTTTTTTGAGGGGTGGGAGGAGGTATTTTTTTAAACTAAAAATTAACTTCAGTATAACCTAGCATGTGTGTAAAGTATTGCATGTGACTCATGTGTGTGAAGTATTTTTTGACGCTGAATGAAATGAAAATATAAACAAAATGATATAACTTTCTTATAAAAAGTTGTAGGCATTTTTAGAGGCAAAAATACACGTAAAAGTGAACCTTATTCCATAACTTATTATTTATATTTTATACTTTTATTTACTTACTATTTCAATTATTCAATACTATTTATTCTGTACTATTACAGGTAATTGCATCGACAACATGTACTATAACTTTTTATTGGATAGAGTATTATCCTCTAGTTTCTTTTCCATTTGATTCTGCATAAATAAATACTCCACGGGTATTTGTCACATGCCTAGGTTATTCCAAAATTAATTTTCAGTTTAAACTCAACACCCCCCCCCCCCCCATCTACCTAAAAACACCTTTCTACGCTAGATATTTTTTATAGACTCTTTTTTTCTTTTTCTTTATTTTCATGACAAATAAAAAAAATTTGCCAAGTTTCGTGAACGAACCATTTTTTTATGTCGTATTTTACCTTTCCTCACTTGTCACACGTAGTTTCGTTCAATCTGTTTTCATTGTTCCAGAGTTCCATCGAAGTAAGAACATTAAGGTAAATTTATTATGAAAATTATCTACTAATGTACCCCTTCTTCTTCCTTATACACCAAAAGTTTTAATACCTCATCAAATTTTATTGTAGTATAAATTTATATGCAGGTTTGAATCCACTTTTAGCTCAACACACTATCAAACAAAAATAATCGCAATAATTATTTTAAAGATTAAACTCTATTTTAGAGTTTACGTGGCTTTATTGCACTTTTTTCTAAATGGTTGTCATGCAATAGATACCGTGATCGAGTGTCTTCGGGCATGGAAGGCATTCCCCCTTCATGGAGAGATTATTCCAGAGACGTTTCGGTACAATATAGCCCTTATGTAATTCCTATGCCAGAAATTTCCCTCTACAACCTATTATCAATTGCTATAACTTCGAAAATTATCATCTTTTTCAATACAAGTCACCTCAAATGAGATATTTTTTAGTACTGTATCATAGAAATAAATCTAATATTGGGAATTCATATTAGTGTAGGGCAAGTCAATATTTTTACCCAGCTCTTAAGAAATATTTAATTATAAACAAAATTTATTTATTTTTAATTTGAACTTAATAATTATGAATTTACCCATTAATGACGGTTGTCAAGTTTTTTGTTTCTTTTTTAATAAATTGCGGTTGTGTTTCTACTTAGTGTTTTTTTTAATCATAAAAATAATTTTCCAAAAATCTGAAAAATTCAAAATGTACCTCAAATGGTCTAAATAAACATGGAAAAATAAAAAATTTAGAATGTTAAATGGTTGAAACGGTAACTAAATATAGAAAATTTAGCACATCTGGTAAGACAACAGCATAGTAAAATATTTATTCAAATCTTTTTTTTTTTTTTTTTTAAGTATTTGAATCTCAAAAGTTATGCAATTTCAAAAAGCTTAAATATGTAATGAAAAAAAATTACCCTCCCCCCTAGCAGTTGGAATTTGAATTGAAATTAATTTTACATTAACAATTTTTAAATCATAGGTCACTGGAAATCTAAGCATGAGGATACTAAGCATTTTTCATAAACTCAGGAGTTTTGTTCACCTTCTTTCCAGTAAAACACTCTTAAATAATTAGTTTTTACAGTTCCGAACTCCATAATCACTGTCGGGGGGAGAGCTTTATTTCTGGCGTTTATACGAACTTAATCACACCAGCTCCGATAAATATTGCGTCGAGCCAAGCACTGCCGTTTAGTGCCCCATTGAGCATAAAACGAATTTTATTGCGGTGTCCACCACCGTTGATTTAGTAGAGACACTATACTTTAATGGCCACCGCCATCCAATGATGGAATAATCACATTTCCAATACACGCAGTTATTATCACCGATGGCTAAAGCATCTTAAGTTATCACTGTGGCTCATCTAACAAGCTCTTTGCACCCCCACCTCTCCCTGGATCAATGTTCAACTCATTGCCCCTATTAATAGTTGCCACTGGACCCGCTCTAATAGCACCGCTCATTCACTGAACTTCCTCAAGCAAGAAATTTGGAGTTCCACCATTATTACTTTATTTTTGCCCTTCCTCCTGTGAAACGATGATAAATCTGTAGTAAAATGGGGTTCTTCTTTATTTTTTGGTCTTTTTTTTTTCGTATTGTAAGGTGAAGGAAAGGGCTCGGATTTATGGAAGATCAAGAAGGTGATGCTGCAAGGAGAGAGGACGATTTGTTTGGGCATTAGCACTCTCAAAAGAAATGCCGTAGTTGGACATTTCGTTTCATTTCTTAGTGGTGTGACTTATTTCCCTTCACCTCTGGAGTTGGGTGTTATTTTAACTTCAGTGAATATATCTCAGTAAAAGAGAGTATTTAGAGGAAAACATCTAAGAAAATGTATATTACTACCATATATTATACTTTAACTTACGTTATGTAGTTACTATCAATTGGTATAAAATACGATCAATTGTATTATTACATAATAATATGTTTTAACTGCAGATTTCTTTATAAAGCTCATATATAACTATAAGAAAAGCCCACGTTAGTTTATTTTTTAAACAATTATGATCTTTTTCATGGACTAAAGATGGGGAGACTTTTGCAAATTGTCCATAGAGACACGTTAGCCAGTTGTCATTTTTTCTAAATGTTTCTCTATATAGTGTTCCTTGTCAAAAGGGAAAATTGACAACCCAATTACCCATCTCTCTCTATATAAGCAAAGCCTTCACTCTCTCACTCATTCACTCACTCATCACTAATTCTCCCACTTCCCACAATGGTAAAAATAGAAAAGTAAGCTATTCCGATCTCGATTAACCCATTCTAAGGGGTAGAAAAGGGGTTAAACGTTCCAAGCGAGGGATATTCGAATGTCCCACTTCCCACATGGTCACAATTTTGAAAATTGGTACAGATATCAACAATGGTAAGCACAGGAAAAGTAAGCTATTCCGGTATCGATTAACCCACTTTAAGGGGTAGAAAAGGGGTTAAGGATTCCAAACAAGAAATATTCGAATGTCCCACTTCCCACGTGGTCACAATTTTGAAAATTGGTACAAATGCCGAAAAAGAGAAACATAGAAAAGTTAAGCTATTCTGAGCTTGAGTAACCGACTTTAAGGGGTGAAAAAGGGGTTAAACGTTCCAAACTCGAATGTCCCACTTCCCATATGGTCACAACTCTGAAAATTGATGCAAATGTCAAGAAAGGCAAACATAGAAAAGTTAAGCTATTCTGAGCTTGATTAACCCACTTTAAGTAGTGGAAAAGTGGTTAAACGTTCCAAACTCGAATGGTTCCACTTCCCACATAGTCACAAATCTGAAAATTGGTACAAATGTTGACAAACACAGAAAAGTTAAGCTATTCCGAGCTTGATTAACCCACTTTAAGGAGTAGAAAAGGGCTTAAATATTCCAAACGAGGGATATTCGATTGCCCCACTTCCCATTTGGTCACAATTCTGAAAATTGGTACAAATGTCAAAATACATAGAAAAGTTAAGTTATTCCGAGCTTGATTAACCCACTTTAAGGAGTGGAAAAGGGGATAAACGTTCCTAACGAGGGATATTCGAATGTTCCAATTTCCACATGGTCACAACTCTGAAAATTGGTGCAAATGTCAACAAAGACAAACATAGAAGAAGTAAGCTATTTTGATCTCGATTAACCAACTTTAAAGGGTCGAAAAGGGGTTTGAATGCTCCAAACGATGGATATCCGAAAGACCCACTTCCAATGTTATCAAAATTCTGATATTTAGAACAAATGTTAAGAAGGGTAAATATAGAAAATATTTGTAATTCCATTATAGATTAATGAATTTCTAAGGGATGAAAAGTCGCCGTAACAATGAAACTATACGCGGGATATCTTAATATCTCGCTTTTCCGATACAGTTACAACTTTGAAATTTAGAACTAAGCGCAAACATAAATACAAACTATAACAATCTCGATTAACTAATTAAAAAGCGTCCAAAGGGGGTTAAGCGTTCTAAACGAGGGATATTCAAATGTTTCAATTCCAATATATTCTCAATTATAAATTTTGGAAATAAATTTCAACAAAGGAAAGTTCCTATTTTGATAAATCGATTTCTCAAGATCGAAATGGGAGAAAACGTCTGAAGTGTAGAATACATTAATGTCTTTTGATCGCTAAAATGCTCATGGTAAAATTTCGTAGCGCAGCATGGATATTCAGCTACTTCAATATATGCCTGTCAATATTAACAGATTATCCTATGATGAATGGTTAATAATATTGATGTTTTTCAGCAAGATGGAAAAAATTCCGCAGCAATAAATTACGTGTTTAACTCTAATGGACTATATATAATAATAAATAGATAATTAGTAGCAAGTTAGAGTAAATGGAAAATATTCACATAATTAATGATATAAAATACCTAAAAAATCTAAGGTCGTAAATGAAAGCAGTTGAAACATAGCGATGGATCACATTGCTCTAGTCAAAGTGTGGCTGGTTGGCTCCCTATTATACATTATTTAAATGATATCAAACTATTTTATCCCTGAATTAAACAGTTATTTAGGTACAACTTGAATATTTTAGGATAGAATCATCTTAATTTATTTTTTATCGGATTGAAAATCAATCGAAATTTACATTGAAAAAATTAAATATTAGATGTATGACATTAAAAGCTTATTGTTATATTGTTATCCTTTCATAAAGAGAAATATACAAGAAAGAAAGATTGTGGAACCGTTCCTGGAGATACAATGAAAAGATAACTGCAATTATTTAAGTGGACAAATATGACTGATTATCTATAAAACTAGCCTTAGAACAAGGTAATTTTTATAAAACATATTCTGTATGTCAAAGACCGTAATACGATGCATTCATGAAAAAAAAAATTAAATGAAAATAGAAGTTCTGTAATTTTAAACCATAATCTATTCATTAGAAAAGTAGCATAGCAATATTTCTTGTGAAAAATTCCCAGGAGATAAAAGACATGTATGAGATTTGTCATTGAAAATTCAATGAAATGAAAAATGAAAGTTGTGCAATTCAAAAACCCATTAATTAGAAAGTACCGTTGGAGAAAAGTATAAGTATAAGTATATAGGAATAAGTAGTAGTTGGAATAAGTATAAGCAAGTAGCGAAAAGTATATCGTCGAAGTACCGAAAAGCTGTTAATACCTTTGTGAATCAAGAGTCACATCTGTAACACAAAATTTTGGCATAATAAAATCCAATCGGCGAGAATTTCGTTCTTCTCTGGTATGTTTCCGCCATTCTTTAAATAATCTATTTTTCGAAAGAGAGCACACACGATCAGAAATAAATAAATAAATAAATAAATAAATAAATAAATAAATAAATAAATAAATAAATAAATAAATAAATAAATAAATAAATAAATAAATAAATAAATAAATAAATAAATAAATAAATAAATAAATAAATAAATAAATAAATAAATAAATAAATAAATAAATAAATAAATAAATAAATAAATAAATAAAAATTTGGAAATTATGTGGTATTCAATTATTTGCCAATGCATAGTTTAAGATTGTCGTTATACAATATTGAAATATTAGCTTTGGGATATCTGGGGAAAAAGACCTGCATACATTGAAAAATTACGAAGATTTTTCATATCCTATTATAATACATATTATCTCTCATTTGAAACAAATTTAAAATGAAAAAAATACACCTTCTAAGGCAATATCTATGTATCAACAGTAATATTTTTTGTCTTTTCAAATCTTGTTAGATGTTAATGAAAACACTATAAAATTGCAAATTGTGTAAGTGAAAGGAATTATCTTATCACTTCACTTTAACCGCTTATAAATCATAACTCAGGGATAATTTTTGAATTTTTTACCTCGAATTGTGACTTATGAAGTTTTTTATTTTTTATTTTCATAGAATCACCAAGTAAACAATTATTTGAATTGACTTTTGTCTACCTAACTTCTACTAGGCGATTCACTGTGCATCGTTATTGAAGAGCCAGAAGAACTAGTTTAGGCGTGCGTTTGCAAATAAGGGAGGTATGTCACTAATTATCATTATGCGATGTAATCTAAAGCACCTATATAAGACAACAGATGTCTGACAAAGCTGTGGATCGATTCCTGCTCCTACAATGGCAGATTATCAAAATTTAAAGTGACTTCGAACGTAGCGTTATAGTCGGCGTTCGAGAGATGGGGCATAGTATCTCCGAGGTGGAGAAGAAATTTGGATTTTCGCGTACATTTATGAGCGTACCGTGAATATCAATTATCCGATAAAACATCAAATATCAGACATCGGTGCGACCTGGAAAGTACCTTGAAATAAAGAGACTATCGACGACTAAGGAGAATCCTTAAACAAGATAGAAGTGCAACACTTTCACAAATTGCCAAGGGTTTCATTGCTAGGGCATCAACAAGTGTCCAGCGTACAAACAGTTCAAAGGACCATCATTGACATGAGCTTTCGAAGGTGAAGATCCACTCGTATTCCGTTGTTGACTACACGGCACAAGACTGTACGACTCGCCTGGGCCTCCAATACCTGTGGAATACTGATGACTGGAAACACGTTGCCTAGTCTGATCAGCCTCGTTTTCAATTGTATAGGGCAGATGAAAGTGCATGGGTATGGAGATAACCTCATGAATCCATTGACCCTCTATGTCTACAGGGGACTGTTCAATTTGGTGAAACTTCTTTGATGATATGGAACTTGAGTAGTTGATGTGATATAGGACCCCTGATACGATTAGAGACGACTCTGACAGGTGACAGGTAAGTAAGCATCATGTCGGATCACCTGCACCCATTCATGTCCATGGTGCATTCGGCCGGACTTGGACAATTCCATAAGGACAATGCGACACTCCACACGAAAAAGAAAGACTTTCAAAAGTTGTATAAAGAAAGTTTATGAAGAAAGGTTATGAAAGAAAGTTTATGAGATCCATCAATCTAATCCAATCCAATTGCCTCCTTTGTATTAAATGTAACAGTAAATAATAAAAGTCAATACATATGATGAAACAATCAACCATGCACAACATCTGTACAAAATCTATTGTTACATTGAGCCCAAGATAAGTACCATCATTAAGTTTAACAAAACGAAACCTTATCAGAAACAAACAATATGGAATCTTCTGACTAAACTGCAACAGTCATCCAAAAAAGCAAACAACAGGCAACTCGACACACCTTCCTATTCGACAATTACCAGAACAAAACACCACCTACAAAAAGCCCTCAACTGACTTCAATCGAAGTTTATGACGTCTGATATCCAACCACTGTTTGTCCGTCTAGACACCACTTATTATTGATCATCTACGTTTAAGATCTCTCAGGTTTAAACAAAGATCCATCCTCTAACAGGAAAAAGCACAGAAGCTGGGGGCAGACCGACCCCCATCCAAAACCGAAATTCCCAGGGGTGTCATTAAGGTATAATTAGACGGCAGCATGGCACTTATCTACCTCACCTAGTATTTATTGTACGACAATTTTTCACCACGCCGATCGGTAAAAACTAGCTAATTACTCAGAGTAAGCGCTTGTAGGAGTTGAAGAGATGAATCTTAATTTAGCGCAAAAGGATTGAAGAATGAACGATCTCGTCATTTGGGAGAACGAGAAGTTGCAGCTCCTCCTTCGCTGCACACTTCTTTCTTTATTTTATCTTACCCCCTCCCCTTCCCCTTAAAGAAATCGTCTGCGTTATTATCTGGAATTTTCTAACAATGGGCGGAAAGGTTGAAAAGAAAGAAAGCAAAGAGAATGAGAAAGTTTTTTTAGGGGTGGCCTATTGAACGAAGTCGGTTCCAGAGGTGGTTATTGCTGATAACAGTTATGATTAATCCAGAGGCAAGAAAAGAAAGAAAACCACCTCTTACTGTTTTTCTCCTTTCTCGGAACTATTGCTAATTGTTCTTATTTATTATTTCATTTTTTTTTTCAATGGGAGTCGTTAGTAGTGAGTCTTTTTTTTTATGATTCGAAACTTAGGAAGAAACTTTGAGTTGTACATTAGTAATGTGAAAATGAGATCTTATAATAAATGCTATTTTAGCGAATTAATGCTACGGCGTTTAAGAAATGATATATTCTCTCTCTAAAAAGAGCATTTATGTTACACTGAGAAATCGTGGTAATTTCGGGTATGTTTCTTAATTTGTGTGGGTGGAGTACAATTAATTATGAGATTGATACAATTAAGAAAATTAACAAAGAAAGGAAGCTATGAAGTATTATTACTTTATTTATTTCTATTAACACATATTGTACCAAAGGTATTTTGAATCTTTACAGTAAAAACTATTAATTTTATATATATATATATATATATATATATATATATATATATATATATATATATATATATATATATATATATATATATATATATATATATATATATATATATATATATATATATATATATATATATATATATATATATATATATATATATATATATAAAACAAAAAAAAACAGTTTTTTAAAATAATGTAATATAAAAAATTAATATACAGCTTGTCCCCGTATAACCTGGCCGACCTTTAATTTTGACACCGTTGGTCCTAGATGCATAGTCCCAATTGAAGAAATGTTTTAAATCATTAAAATATTTTTACTGAATGATTTTTAAGTTAGCAAAGGGGTTGGTATAAAAATTACGGATTGTAAATTTTTATACGGTCCCCAGTTCCCCCAACTCAAATTTAGAAAAATGTTGCCCATGAAAAAACATTTCAAATAAAAAAAAATGAAATTTGTTAGACCAATAGCAACGGTGTTATTGGAGTTTAAAGTTTTAACACTATTTGGGGGGCCCGTACATAAATTGAAATGTGGTTGGATGTTTGCTTGTTTGGTCGGATCACTTGAGGATTTTGCAGGGACCAAAAGTGTGTATTTTGCCTATTTACTACCCCAGTTATTGAAAACGTACACTTATCAGAAAATGGAATGATATTCACAAATTATGAATCCAATTCTAGTTTGTTCATGATGAAATTGCAGATATCAAACCGTCTATTCTCATCCCCGGGCAAAAACTCTTGCACCAATCACGGGCGATAAGGATGTGCACCGCGTCGGTTTAAGACTCTCCACACATGGGCTTTTGAGTATCCACATGCTTCACTAATGTCCCTGACACTAGACTGAGGGAAAACAAGAGCATGGCCCAAAATTTCTTCGTCAGAGACAACCACTCTTGTATTTCTGGATCGAGGACGTCTTCCTATGCTACCTGTTTCTCGCAAACGCTTCACAATATTTAAAATCGTAGCTTTAGATGGATGTATGCCATTTGGAAATAATTTAATTGCATATTGTCTTGCAGATTCTTGCCCATTTCGATTACATTGGCCGTACAGAAATAGCATTTCTGCGTACTGTTCCGCAGTGTACATTTTAACAACGAGGATTGACGAAATAGCTAAATACATCTGGTATCTGGTATTAGTATGACCTACTTGTATTCTGAAGTGATGAACATACATTATTGGTTTTCTACCTACCAATCAATAATCTGCCACTAAAATTTGCATAGGAACCTGCAAATCCCACAGTACTACATGCTAATTTACACATAAGGGTCGGGAATTTTTTATTTCTTTTTATAATTTTTTTTTTTTTTTTTTTTTTTTTACCACTAACGGGAAAATTTTTCTGTTACTTCTAAAATTTTAGGGATAGACGAAAAATGTAAGTACAATTTTAGGGAGAAACGAAAATTTAAGAAATTATAGGAATTTTAGGGCGAATGCGACCCCTGCACAACACAAGAGTGTGAATTTGTTCGGCCTCGACAGATTTAATTTTTTTTTTTTTTGCTTTTTTTTTTTCTTTTCATCCTACGGGGTCGAAAGATTTTTGTTAGTTTTAGGGAGTATGGCACCTATTATCTCTTGCAAACGAGTTCAGCATCCACAATTCACTATAGACATTGATAGATCGTATTCATGCATTTGATTACAAAATAATTTTCCGAACGCAGTTCCTTTTTCTCTGTATTTCATTTTGTGTACATGCCCTTAAAATATGTTAATGGTCACGGGTGTAAAGTGGTATAAGTCACTATATTCCATTTTTCATATCTCCATGAATATTGGTCGTTCAAATTTCATTTTTTTTTTTTTTGAAAGTTTTTTCATGGACAACATTTTTCTAAATATGTGTAGGGGGAACTGGGGACCATATAAAAATTTACAATCCGTAATTTTTTTACCAACCCCTTTTCTAACTTAAAAACTATTCAGTAAAAATATTTTAACGATTTAAAACATTTCTTCAATTGGGACTATGCATCTAGGACCAACGGTGTTGAAAATAAAGGTCGGCCAGGTTATACGGGGACACGCTGTATATAGCGAAAAATTTATTTAATTAGCATAATAAAATGTTGCAGGTAATAAAATATGAAATATCTAGCAAACATTTTTTTTCAGGATAAAAATAAAAAAGGTTATTGCCAAATATACCTACCAATGCAAAGTCCTCTTATCTATAGCACATGGAAAATATATTTTGTCTTATATGAGATAGGGTGTATTTGGAGAAACATATTTGAAATGTCCATAATATCGTTATATCACCTCAGTGGCAAGGAAACCACGGAAATACAAAGTTTAATAAATAAATACCTTTATAAAAGTTTTTCAATTGAATAAGAAAAGTGCTTAAATAAAGCTTTTTTATAGAAGTAAGAACTAAAATCCTGGATAAAATATTAAGAATAAGATTTAATAAAATAAAAAAATTGGTCTTAAATAACAAATTGAATGGAATAATAAATTAGTTTAAAATAAATTTATAGAATATCAACATGACTTTATAAGTATAAAGGATGTCGACAGCAAATGTAAAAACGGATATAAGAAGTTGAAGTGGGTGTTTCATCAGTTTTTTCCTCACAAGGTGACTACCCAGGTAACACATTGCAGCAGATTTACATGAGCCTACACGGGACTCATATGGGATAGATGGGCGCTGGTGGGCCCATCTGCCCACCATTAACGCATATGAAACCATGTTTTAGAATTTATTCAGTTGTATTCTTGGAACTAATGAAAAACAAGTTGTTGTTTTTATTAGCATTTGTATATTCATTGGTTTAAAAATGTTAAAAATAAAAGAAAGTAAAAAAAAAAGTTGAAAAGAAGTAATTTCGATTTCAATAAGATAAACATATGTTCACCTTATTGAAATCGAAATCCTTACATGTCCACATGGGCTAATATCAGACAGCCCACATGGGCTAATATCAGACAGCCCACATGGGCTAATATCCAAACCCATCTATTATTTTATAGTAAAATGCTATTTTATAAATCCCAAGCTGTGTGCAAGGCCTGATCATCGCCTAGGCCCAGAAATTGGTTGTAAACCAATTTTGTTTCACAAAAGCTATGTGAATATCTTTTATAACTTATATAAAATAATTTTCAAATAAAAATAATTTCGTATTGATCTTGAACCTTATGTAATATCAGAGTGTATTTATTCAAATAAACGTTTAAAAGCGTGAAACACAAGCTTCTTTGAAAGATAGAGGGGGGAAATATGAAACGAAGTATTGACGAATTTATTGTGAGATCAGCAAAGGTAGACTCTGAAGTTGTGAATAATGCTACAGGATATTGCTGTCACGGATATACACATTGTTATAGTGAAATGCAATGTTATACGTAACAAAGTTTTTCCTCTTTTGATTTATAAATTTGATTGTTTGAAATTTGTTTATTTGTGATTTTTTAGAAAAAAAAAAACTTTTAGAAAAAAATTTTAACATTAATTTATCAACTTTTTCTATATTTCATGTTAATTCATTTGACTTTGCATCGAGTCCATTTCCAATAAATCACCCGTTTGAAAAAAGGGCCCCCAAATGTGTCCGGGCCTTGGACCCCAACTTATCATGATTGGGCCTTGTCTGTGTGGTCCAGAGCTGCTGAGGACCAGTTGAAGGACATCTATCAGTTCTGTGTTATATGAACTCGGAATTTCTTCGTATTAATTGTTGTTGGTGATCAGCTTCCAATGTGCTATAAGAAATTCATGTTTTTGCTCGTTTTGTAATAGCGCGCTTGATCATTTTCCAGTCGATGCTGTTTTTGCAGCGGCGATGCCCTGGCTCTCTGGTGCTCTATACATAGCATTTATATTCGTTCTTCTCTTTGGTGGGATTTTAGCAAATGTCGAAATGATTGAAAGTTTTCAGTGAATTTCAGTAATCTTCAGCGGATCTACAATGGACAATTCCTGCATTTTTTAATAATTTTTTTTTATTGAATTCTAAATGTTCCGAGAAGACCATAAATACAAAAATGTCTACTCGATCACTGCGCTTTTTTTTTTCTTTTTCTTTTTTTTCTTTTTTTAAATTTTCAACCTAAAATTGCTGGTATATTGAGGAGGGAAAATCAACTCATTCTGCTCAAAGCTAATGTCACGTTGCTTGTTCCGAACTTGGCTTCAATTTGGGCTTGAAATGAGCCAGCGGAAACCAGTTTTGCAAGTTTCTCGTAGATCGCGCCAACTAGCACGGGATATGGTAATTGTCTAAAAAACTAACACCAACTATTTGGCAGAAACCTCACAATAACCATAGAAATGGAAGGAAGTTGTTACATCACAGCTAAAAATGTACCGTTTTGATAGGACTGCAATCGGACGAGGTTTTCGGGCCTTTTCTTTTCTTAATATTTAAATAACTAATTTTTTAAAAGAACTTTAGTTTGAATATTTGGAATCAGAAAGAAATTCTTCATAAATATGAACTAATTTCACTCGTTTTTAAAAAATGCGGGAATTGTTCATTGAGGCTGCAAATGATGAAGTCAAATTGAGTCTAAATAATCCGTTGCTATGCTAGATTCTATGTATATTTTGACTGACTCTCATCAAATGATGTTTGATACATAATTTAAATTAAACCAGCCAGAAAAATTTGACCATTTTAAATTTTATATATATTTTTTTTAGCATGAACAAAACACCTGTAAATATACTCAATAAAATATGCCAGGTGTCAATAGTGCAGCTGTAGTCACTGTTTTAAAAATAATCATGAAAATATAGTGTACCAAGTTCTTAATTTTCATTTTAAAATAAATCAAAATCTGAATTGAGAGAAAAATAAAAGGCATTGAAACGATAGTGTAATCTACTAAATTGTTTGCAAACTGAAAAATTATCGCCAAGTGGCATGGATATAGTACCAATATTGGTCAACGCGGTGCCACATAACATACTTAATGATATACATAGGTGTATCAGATTAGATGACCTTCTTACATTTGATCTTGTAATGGACACATCCTGGAAAGAAAACATAATAGATTTATTAAGTTGACCAAAATCTAACTGATAACAGCACGAACGTATAGTAGTAAATTATGTTGGTAAACGAACTTTAAGATGTTGGATATATATGACAACTGTAATACAGAAGATATTTGCTAATAAAATACAAAGGAATTTAGCAAATTTATTTTGTTTAAATGTTATTAATACTCATTAAATAAAATTCAAATGTCAATACGCTCTGAGCACAATACATCTTTGATGACAGCACAAAATGTAAACAAAAACAAGTAGAATTTAAATGTAGAAAAACAAAACGATGCATAAAAAACGATGCTTTAAAACTGCACATGCACAGAAGTTGTTTACGGTATCGACTGGCAGTAAATACATTGAAATATTACAGTAAAATTCCACATCGAACAGACGATTGTAATACATAAAAATAATCATAAAAATAAGGAGAACACATTAAAATAACTTTGGGTTTTATTCTGATGTAATAAAAAAACATAGTTGCCATTCCAATATTTTGTGTGAGTATGGCATTAAATTTTAATGAAAGCAACTTTTAATCGAATTTAAAGCTTGTTGATATTTGAGGGTACTTCATACATCGTATACAAAATATATGGGAAGGCCATTTAACATTAGTAGAAGAGCCACTCTCTATTTACTTAGGGCATCTTGAATTAAGGAGCAGAAGTGCCAAGTGTATTTCTGAAGGTATACTTAGCTTGCTTGAAAAAAAAAAAAAACACTACCTAAAATTTAATCATAATTGGACGTAATGGGAATGCAACAAATACTGAAATAAATGATGGAGTGATTTGGCTCTTGGAAGAAAATCTCAACACACTTATTCACAAAATAATTTGTCAGTTTCATTTTGAATGAACATTCTTTTCGTCATCTTACAGAAAAACTAGAAGGTAAAGCATCGAGGTCTCCTTAGGGATTCAGCGGTATGATTTAAAAAAAAATCTGCGTAAATGTGAAAAATTACCAGTTGTTAATTTTCAAAGAATTCATTTTACTTTGAATAAAATTAATCATCAATGTAAAAAATACTGATCAAAAATACTTATGGCAAATTTGTCAAGCAATTTTTGAAGGCAATTGTTCAGAAGCTTTAGAAAACAAATATCCTGGAAAGATTGCACATTCCCGATGGATAATTTTTTCAAACCGTGTTTTACTACTCTACAAACTTGCCAGCCATCATCCTAATTGATATAGTTGTTCTCGTTTATTAAGCGTGTATACGCACCATCATGTTTCACTATAAAAGTTAACCATAGCTTCATATATGGCCCACAAAATGTGCAGCTATTCATAAGACAATCAGATTATCTGGCTGACGAGTTCAAACAAGTTGTACATGAAGTAATTCAGAATAATGCGTATTTTGCTCATTCAGAATATTTGCTCGCTGAAATGTTGTTAGACAACTTGCGATACGTCGCATTATGAAGTCTAGGAAATGTTTTAAAGCAGGAGTACGATAATTCAAAATTCCAAAAGTTAATTTTCTGACAAATGATTATATCGATCTAATGCCATGGAATTTAGGAATTTATAGCAATGTCTAAAAAGGTTCCATGCCATTCTCAAGCTGTAGAACTATTCCAATCACCCCACTAAATCCCTTTAGCCATGATGTCTTACCATCTAGCTTTTCTGTAAGATGAAGAAAGAGATAATTCATTAAAATGTAACTAACAAATAATCCAGAGACTAGGTATGTTGAAATTTTCTTCCAAGTGTCGAATCACTCCATCATTTAATCAAGTGTTTGTTGCTTCCCCATCACATCCAATACTGATTCGATTTTATCTACCGACATTATTTTCTTCAAGAAAGCTGAGTATTTCGTCAGAAATACACTTGGCAATTACTTCTTACTTCAAGATGTCCTAAGTAAATGGAGTATGACTTTTCTACTTATGTTAAATGGTATTCCCACATATTTTGCTTGTGATGCTTATTATCATTAGTTTGTGTATTTTTAAGGGTTTCGTCTCATCAGCCATAAAAAAAGAGAGCTATAATTTCGTGTTGCACATTAGGGTGGATCGAAAAAAAAAAATTCAGAATTTCAAATCCTACCTATTGGGAAAAGATGTTCTATGGTATATAGATACATGGAAAAATAATTAAAAAAAATAATTTTAAGTTCAATACTGCCTCAAGGAGGATGAAGTTTAGGTATTTGAGCCTTTTTATAGCAAAAAGTCAAAGTCAATTGAATTATTTTTCTGAGAAATTTCAAAACCTACCTATACGGAAAAGATGTTCTAAGGTACATTGATTAAGGAAAAAAAAATTAAAAAAAAAAAAAAATTCGTGAAACTCTTTGCAAGGGGGATGAAGTTTTGGTATTTAAGCTTTTTAATGGTAAAAAGTCAAAGTGGTTTTTGTTTAAGTGAAACAGGCCTTTAGTACTTTTAAATGTTTATTGGAATGAGAGGACATATACTAAATGGTTACAGGAAGAAAAAAAAATATGTAGGTACATATAACAGCTTTTTAAGAATTAAATAAAAAAAAATCTAAAAAATCTTCGGAATTACAGTGAACGGTAATCACGTTGGTGTTGAAAACTGGCTTGAGGTTTCATGATTCCAGGCGATTTTTTTCGAAAATTCAACCCCTTTGTGGCAGTGTAAAATTTTTTAATTAATTTTCTTTATTATTTGTCCCCTAATCTCTCCATCATAGAACATCTTTTCCCCATAGGTAGGTTCTGATTAATAATAATTTTTTTTTTCTCCATAGAAGAACGATCCACCCTATTGCACATTCGTACTACACAATTCGTCCCACAAGTTTTTATGGGTTATCTACGCACTTCATTTTGGTCAATAACAAGCTCACATTCATCTATATTTATCTGGCTATTCACATCATGAAGTGATGAAGCAAATTAAATATTTTACTAAAAATTAAACTGGTTTTCCTTAACTACTGTTCTTTATATGAAAAGCATTTTTAAAAACTTCGGTTTCTTCTATATAAAAAGAAAAAAAAAATTATAAAATCTAAGTTTCAAAGGTTTTAAAGTACCATCAAATATCAACTCAAATAATTAAAAGTTTACTGTATTGTTTTTAGCACTTTAAAGTTATAATTTAGCATAGTGATATTTATGCTTTGATATTTTTAACGTTTTTAATAAAATCTCCTGTTTCATACATTTTTCATGAAAAGTAGCAATTTTCGAAGGAATTTTGGATCTCTAACTAATTACTTCACATCATTCATATCTTATAAACTTGTTTAGATTACCTTATGGATATTATTACGCAGGGTGACATTTATGTTTTTGAATTTTAAATATTTTTTTCTAAAATTTTCGATTTTATGCATTTTTTATGGAAAATTACAATTTTGGATAGCTTTAAGAAACCCTAAGATATTTTTTCATGAACTTCATATTTTAGGGTCTTAGTTTGGACCCCAAATGGCCACTAAAATATAGTACTAAACGAATTTCGAAAAAAAAAAAAAAAATTCGATTCACCCTATTGCGGATGCTTAAAATATCTTATCTAATCTACTAATACACATTTGTCTATATGCAAACGAAACTGTGATTTTCTTGTGTGAAGCACCCTCTTTTAGTAAATCTTTCAACTAAGTTTTCAACTAAACCATCCAAAAAAATCTAGTTTTATAAGAATAATTGTTTCGTAAATCACACTCAATTTGTCAACAATCAAGCATCATCATACTAGTTTCACCATTCACGCATCACCACTTCAAGCTTTAGGAATTTTAAAACGATGAATTAATACTACATCCTGTACAAGAATCAATACGTTAAATACACTAATATGGAAAATAAAACGATGGACAAAAAACCGATAGTTCTTTAAAAAATTAAATTATTAATACTCATACTTTTTCCTAAAAAAAATCAAAATGATATTTTTTTCGATCAGCCTACAACGCCCACGTCAACATTTAACTTTTATTACAAGAACCTCAAATTTTATTTTAGTTATTTTTGATGTGACAAAATCCACTAATGTGCATTAAATATATTCCTAAATAATAATTATTTTTTAAATTAGTTTTTTCTTCGTGAAAGCTCTAAATCCCCAATGTAATTACGCTGATACTAAAGTAATTAAAATTAATTTTTTCCCTGGAGAGCGCGGCACAAAAATCGAATTAAGGTTAATCTTTTCAATTATTAAATCCTTCGGGTATGTTAAATGGGCAATTAGTTCAATTGCAGTTAATAGGAGAACAAACATAAATGGAAATATACTTAAGCCTTGACATTTTAAACAGCTCTAAAAGTTGAGCTCTGATAAGTCCATAAGACCAATATCAGAACGAAATCTTAAGATAGCGTTGATATCAACTAATAAAAGTTATCTCTTTCATTATCTCTTTCAGAAGTCCAAAGAATTACATGTCAAGACTTAATTTCTTGCTGAAAACTTTTTTTTTTGTCTTACAAACATATTGGGCAGATACTGTTGAAACTTAAACTTAAACATTTTAAAATAATAATAGAAATGAGCATGCAATAAATTTAAATTTAAATGTAATTGTTTTATTGTACTTATTGATATTTTTGCTAATGTTTTAACATAAAAAATCTGAATCTGAAACTATTTTTGTTGAGAAACACTTAAAAAGTTCTCATTAGTAAGCAAACTTTTAGAATTTATGGATGGATCGATTATGGATATATATATATATATATATATATATATATATATATATATATATATATATATATATATATATATATATATATATATATATATATATATATATATATATATATATATATATATATATATATATATATATATATATATATATATATATATATGTATATATATATCGTTTTTTTTAGCTTAAGAGCTACTCACATCTTGGAAATAAACTGGCTTAAATTAAATTTTCAGAAAATTTTCTCACTAGAATGTACTGATATTGTGTGTAGCTGAGTTTGTCATTATCTTTGAACTTCAGGACCAGTTTGAAATCACATGTGCTTTAGAAAGAGTGTAATAAGGAATTGCCGGTTGGTTGGGGTCTGTTATACCCCACGTGCTTCCCCGAGATAGACTTTTCCCTAACTGACTGCCCAGTGCTTTGACATATTTGGTACATTCACATCCTAAGTAATCATGTTATTCCAATTTTTTTTTCCGTTTATTTTCTTTAATTATGACATAAAAATAGTGAAAAAAGTTAGTCCGTATGTAAATGAAATGGTAAGTTGACGGAATTTATTTGAAGTAGTTGAAAGTGATGAAGATAGATAGTATCTTAGAAAATGAAGATATTACATTGATGAGAATTTTTTAGCAAACATAACACAGACACTGAAGAATATTATATTAATGAAAACATTTAGTTAAAATGAGGAGAAGTACATAGGCAAAGACCACGAAACCGTTTGAAGTAAGAACAAATTTCGTCAAAATGAGTCCATTCACATAACGTTATTACTCACCTTCCCGGTCTCATCAAGGAAGCTAGGAATAAAATTGATCCATTAAGCAATCGGAAAGTGTTTTTAGTAACACAATAATAACAATGGTTTTAGTATTTACGAATATATTTGTATAAAAATTGGCGATAAATTACAATGAATATTTGAAAGTATGACATTTAATTTATTCGTAATATAAAAACTAAAATTTATTCAAAACTTATTTATAAAGTTACTACTTAACTTTTTATGTTTATAAAGTTTGTCTTTAGGAGCTTTGAAATAAAGAAGTTGTCATCGAAGTCCTAAATAATGAATTCGAAGAGGTGGGGTAAGAGATACCCCACACGCCTTCAACTGCAACTTTTCCCCGAACGCCTTCCGCCGGGTTAACCAATTTTAAATGTTTTTAGTTATTTTCCCTGCAGTTTTTAAGCAATTCCTCTTTAACTCTTTTTTTAAAGTCCAAGGATTATAACAAAATACTCTAACATTTCTTGATAGTTAAGACAATAGATTGTAAGCTCTAAATAATTCAGTTCATAACTAATTTTCTTATACATTAAGGAATCGTAAAAATTGTCTTTAAAATAGAAAAAATTTTGATAATAATCATCGCAAAAACATCTCCAAACCAATTAAATTCATTATTTCGTTTTCAATTAACAAAGAAAACTTAAATGATATATCATGCCAATTCTTTTCCTAAATATATAAGGAGGAAGCATTTTTTTAGTGTAATAGAAAGATATGCTATGCATCACATCTCTAAGTTTAGGTTACTCATGATGAAAATTTTGAATTGGCACCAATATTTGAAATTGAATTATGATTATTGGTTAGATAATTAACCTTATTATTACTAATTATTACTTAAACCCACCTTTGTCCTCACATTTTTTTCAAGTAAGTTATTTGTTTTTCAAAATAGTGCATAAACATTTCAATTTAGTTCAAAATTAACTCTCAATAAGAGTGCAATATAAAAAGGAGGAACGTATATCAACTTGTTTTCTAGTTCCAATCTATTTTTATCTACAAACTTTATCATGTTTTATTAACAAATTCCTTTTTTTTTTTTTTTTTTTTTTTTTTTCAATGCAATAGTCATAGATCATTATTACTTTGATGCTACTCTAGCAAAGAATCTCTAAAATTAATTAAAGTTTAAAATATCGTGTATATTACATGTATACTGCGATGCAAAAGTTTAGACAACGACATCATTCGGCCTTAAAATTTAGAATTGTGTTAGTTGAATTATAAAAGTCTATAAATATATTCAAATCTCTTTTAAAATACTATAATTAAAACAAAGTTGTTTAATTTGCTATAGTAGTAACTGTTTTGGCTAAAAACTGAAATGTGCTTGTTGCAAAAGTAGAAACGCGATTACGAGTTTCTGTAAATTTTTGTTTGTATATGAAAATCTAAGAGAGATTACGTCACAGACTTCAAGTACTTAAGTTCTTTAAACGATAACACTTCGTAGTCGAGATGTCACATGCTAAAGAAATTTAAACGGATGAGCTTACTCAAATTTGGCAGTTGACAGCTGAAGGTAGAGCTCATTTGGTAAATTTCAACTTTTATTAATCGATCAGACTTATATTTATTGAGTTTTATCTAATGGATGCAATTACAAACAAAAACCCAGATCTAACAGACCTCGTGTGACGAATATATCCGATTATGTCAGATCCAAAGACTGCCGAGTGCCCAACAAATTACTATTTGTAAATTTCAAAGGTCATTAGGGCATTCAGCATCAAAGTATATGATTTATAGACGAATTTTGGAAAGAGGAACAAAGGTTTATTGGCCCCAAAACATGCAAAATTTAGCTTCTTCGACGAAAACTCGTACTTATGAATTAATCAACACGAATGGATAGACAATTAAGTTTTAAATCAAGTTTATTTTAATTTATTTTCATTTTTGTCTAAACTTGTAAGACAATGTTAATTTGTTTTGTTTCCAATTAATAACTAGAAAAATCCACAGTTAACTTTATAGTTATAAATATTGTAAAGTATACATTGCATATTACACTGAAGCTGTATTAGAAAATTGATTAAATTTATTTTGAAATCTGTGCGAATTTGTTCATTGCCTAAACTTTTGCAGCGCAGAGCATGTGCCAAATTCTATACTTTGTTAAAATGATGCCCAAACACAAAAGTGAAACGTTTCAAGTCTATTCACAACTCACTTTAAAGAAATAAAAGTTATAAGGGATGGGAATATCTTATTTTATAATTTCAATTCTTGAAGTACACAATGGGCAAAATTAGAGAGAAGATTTATCGAAGTTTACTCTCAAATAATGTATGAAACGAACCTGGAAAAATTCAATTAAAATTCGTCCACCAGTTATACACTGAGTGCCCACTTTATTATGACATCATGGCAGTTTTAAGCAAATGAGTTATTGCTTCTCAGTTTTCCCTATAGAAGGCGAGATAGGGATAAAAAGGGAATTCAGAGCAAGTAAACCATCAATTGCACTGTGTTGCTAGCGAATATTTGTGTAAAATATGTGATTTAACCGAGTTTGAACGTGGGACGATTGTAGGTGCTTGAAACGTCGGAACCCATATCAGCAACACGGTTGTACTTGTGAATTGTTCGAGAGTAGCAGTTATTAATGTTTGCAGAGAGTGGACTGCCATTAGAAAACCAGGTCTCAAAGTCAGGTTTGTGGTCTCCACAGACTACTGAATGCTTGATCTGAAAGGAAACTTGCCAGAGTTGCCCTGACCAAAAGAAGAGCAACCGTATGTCAAATAGTTCGAAATCTTAATCAAGGAGGAATTGCGAACATGTCTGAACGAATAGTTTGCTGCCCTTTACACCGTATAGGCTATGGATACGGTGTTCTACCTGTTAAGACCTGTTCGAAAACCTCTATTGTCTGCCTTGAGCAAGAGCAGAAGTTATCAATTCACAAAAGAGCACAAGGATTGGAGAGTAGATGTCTGGAAAAATTCCATGCAGTCCTATGATTTACTTTTTCAATTACACTATGCAGATGAAAGGGTATGAATATGAAGAAATACGCACAAAAGCATGGATCCCAACTGCATTGACACAACACTTCTAGCTGGTGGAGTCAATATTATAGTGCGGTGGATGTTTTTATCGCATTGTATAGGTCTTTTGATACCTGTGAAACAAGTTTGAATGCTCAAGGGTATTTAAGTGTTATCACAGATCATGTACATCCCGTTATTTTAATGGTGTACTCTGCCGAGGATGGATACCTCTAGCAGGACAATGCTCCTTGCCATACAGCTGGTATTGTCTTTAGATGGTTCGAAAAGCATACCAGAGAATTTACCTTGCTTTGTTGGCCTACACAATCACCAGATCTCAATCCATTTGAAGACTTGGGAGATGAGATTGAACTGAGCATCAGGTTGCTGAATCCAGTACCATCAAATCTTAAGGAATTGGAAAGTGAAGTGCATCGGAGATGGTGTCAAATTCCTTATACCATCTACCAACATCTCATACAATTTATGTCAAAAAGAATTTATGTAGTATTAAGGGCTAAAGCTGAAAGAATATTGTATTGATGGGGTGGTTATAATAGTTTGGTCACTCAGTGTATGTTCTTCAGCAGTAGAGTTGATTTGTCTGTTTGATCTAATTACCACAAAACATAATTTCAATCAGCCTATTTTATTTTAAAAATTGGTTGAAATAGTACATAATTTTCAATTTTCATTGCACATAATGTTTACTGCCGATGCCGTTAAACAAAATTTTGAAAAACTGAACACTTTGATACTAGATATGTAAGATTAGGATATAAAATTTATAATGCTTAAAATATAGTTAGAACATTAGGAATAGTGCTTGGAGTATATATAAATAAATTTTAGATAAAACTTTCTGCTTTAACTGGAAATACAATGCTTAGTCTTAAAGATTGCTCTGTCTAAACTCTTTATCCTCACGCCATCTATCCTTTTAAACTTAAACTATAAACGTTCAGGGGACAAAATATTTATTCAGTTCATTCTAATTTTATTCCTTCCCATAGAAAATTAATTCAAATTATAAATTTTACCATACACATTTTAAATCTTCAAACATAAAACTTTAAATTCTACACAAAAGGATTAATGTAGTTCAAAGGATAAATTCGTTGAAATGCTTCCATTTGAAATTTCTGTTTATGACCTAATGCTTATGTTTCTGACATCAGTATTAGTTTCATAAAATGTATTCATAGTCAATTTACCACCCACCAAGTTTTCTAAAATATTTTAATCAAATATTAAATGTCGTTAGTTATTATAAAATTGTACAAGACTTCCAAAATCTGAACCCAGATTTTGTTTCCATCTTTACATATTAGATGGCAGCACTACAACAGTAAGTGTAATTCATATGGAAAATCAGGTATATTATCACGAAGTAGTTTGAGAAGATCCTTAATTAAGATTAAAAATTGAAATTAAATGAAAAATACAAAAAGAAAAAGTCGTAAGGATGAGTAATGGTTTTAATCGCATTCATATTATTTAAAAATATGTTTAATACACCATGAAACAGGGATCCATAATTCAATAAGGAAGGTTTTAGTATGTGAAACATATATTATTTTTTTCACTAAAAGTACAGAAAAACTTAAATATATTTTGAAGGTTATATAAGTATCTCTGTGAACTAATGATATACATTATTCTGCATTTTAAATTTCAACTTTATCCATATAAATAATTTTATAATTATTTTACGAATTCTTTTCAAAATGGTAAATTAAGAACGATTACTATTTTTATTACCTACTATTAAATATTTAGATTTTTATATTTGCTTAATATAATCTTATAGACTTATTTATGAAGGATGCTACTTAAATTTTTTGAGACCAACATTTTGTAATTTGATTAGAAAATTTATAAAAATTTGCCTATATTTATAATGAAACAATTATTTTATTTATAATAATTTATACTACTCTTTGTTTTCCAGCCAGATAAATAATTCATAGGGAATCAACTCCCAATAAAGAATGAACCATGAGCATGGCAGTTATCAAATGCCTCACCCAATTATCATTCCTCAATGACTTTATGAACTTTCTCATTAACCAAAAGTCAAAAAATTCAAGGTAAAACTTTGCTATTGCCCCTCTCTGATTAATACATCCCAAGCCTTCATTCATTTTTTATTTTTTTTATTTTTATATTTATCATGACAAGTTCCTGGGAAAATGTTTATTTTATTGATATATATAATAGAGTATTTGAAATCATCTTTAACCCCTTTCACCGCCCACCCCTCCACTTCAACCATGTCTATTTCTTTCAGAAGTATATTTTACCAAGCTACAGCTATAAAGTTAACTGATCTGACAGCACGAAGGAAGTTTTGAATCATTCATTTTTGTACTTTTCTTATAATGAGCTAATGACATAATAAAAGTAAATTTTAATCAATTACTTGTTTAAGGGTTTTTATTTTCAGTGCGAATGATTTTTTACTTCAGATGTGTCTGAGTGTTTTCATCACAAAACTGTGTCAATCTTAGAAAGGAGTATTTCAATTTATTTTAAACATCTCCATTCGATTCAGAACAAAAATACATAAAAAAGACAACTAACACATTTTCCTGTGTATCGAGGATTTTCGAGTGTTTTAACCCACAAAACATAAAAACTTATATAACATAAAAATTAGTGTTCCAATATACTTGAAAGTTATTTCATTCGATACAGCACAAATAATGCATAAAAATAGACACCTCATTCAACAATTGTCAAAAAGTTTAACATTGTCCTGTTGTTTACTGATGTTTAAGAATCAGTTGATCACTCTAAGTAGAGATGGTAATAGTATATTTTTGACTCGAAGTTACTCATGAGGACAATATGTTAGTGACTTTTCACTCATTATTAATATTATCATTTTGTCTAGACTGATGTTTAAGAATCAGTTGATCACTCTAAGTAGAGATGGTAATAGTATATTTTTGACTCGAAGTTACTCATGAGGACAATATGTTAGTGACTTTTCACTCATTATTAATATTATCATTTTGTCTCAAGAAGATGAAAGTCTATGACATAAAAGTTTAGAACGTTATTTAAATCAAGGGTAGGAAAAGTTGAGATTCCCCACCTCGATGGATTTTTGTGAAGAATGAGTGTTGGCCAAATAAACAGCTGAATCGGAAGGAAAAGTGCCAAGATGCCATAAGAAGGAACCCATGAAAATGGTTCATACGGATGAACCGTTCACTGCTCGATAATGACGAATCCATCCTTATTAAAGTTTTCTAGAGATTTACTGTTACTGTACAAACAACAGCTTAGATTAAAAATCGAATTCCAAGTAACAGTATAGATAGTGATACTCCTTATTTACTAAATTATCAAGAAGAACTTGATTTGAGCAAGATTAGAGTGTTTGGTTAGATGCATATATGAAAGTTCCAGAGGTTCAACGGAAAAAGTTTGATCCCAAGGCCAAAAATAAAAGCAGCATGGGTCATCGTTTATTATACCCTGTGATTAAGAGAATAATTGTCTCTAGAAAAGTTAAATTCAGCGAAATGTAGATATTGATCTTGTATTTAACAGAAACTAACAACGGCTGCTTTCATAATCTACCAGATAAGTTGGTAACCGAAGCGATATAGAAATAATTATTTACAGAACTCAGTGAAGAACCATGTGTTCCTAGGGAAGAATAGGAAATACCTTGAGAAGAAGAAAAAAATCGCAAAGAGACAAAAAGCCACCCATACGATTTCCAGTAACTAAAGTTTACCAAGCGATGATGTCTGTTGAAGAAAGAATGCTTTGACTTATGAAGACATAGAAAACCTACCAGAAAATACACAGTTGCTATGGAAAAATGCAATGGCCGAGGAAATTCGTGCAATAGAGAAAAATAAAGTATGGGATCTGGTGAAACTTCCTGAGTGACAGCTTCAAATATCATGAAAGGGGGTTCTTCCAATCAAACGTAATGGACAACATAAAGCTCATCTTGTCACACGTGGGTTCATGCAAAGAGAGGGACTAGATTACTAAGAAATATATTCAACTATAATTGGTATGACAGCGGTAAGACTTGTTTTTGTTTTTATCCTCCAAAGAGTATACCAAATGTTCGTATTGTAGGTAAAGACAGACTTTCTTAAAAGTGAGTTAAGTGAAACTATATACATGAACAATCCCTAGTATACGATGATGTTAGTGGACGTGTTTTCCGCTTACTGAAAATTTTTAATGAACTCAAGCAGTCTCCTCGTCAATGGTTTGAGAATTTTCTGGAATCTGTACACAAATATAAGTTTAAACAGTTTGAAAGTGAGTCATAAAGAAGTAATGGTGACTTATGTGGATGATCTTCTAATTGCCATGTCCAATTCAATTGAAACAAACATAATTACTATAAAAGGATTTTGGAAAATTAGTTACTAAAAAAGGATTTTGAGATAGATAAGCCTGAAGTTGTAACAGAGTTCTTGGGTATTTGTTTAGAACATTCTCAAGATAAACTGGTTCTAGACCAAGAAGCGTACATTAAGAAACTTCTATGAAAGTACAACTTTTCGGATTGCAAACCCATCATTTACCTCTCTTGAACCAAAATCAACACCAGTTGATTTCGAAGGGGGAAGTTATTTCAACGGACCATATCGTGAACTTATTGATTCTTTGCTTTATTTTGCAAATTTTCCAAGACCCGATCTGTCGTCATAAGCTGAAAGGCCTTACATCCAAAGAAAATTAAATGCATATTTTGACACTTTTTGATTAGTCCCTAGAAAAAAATATTTATGTTTCATTGAATTTCTCATGTTCTTAGATCCTACTAACCTATACAACAATAAAAAAAATATGTAATTTCAAAGGACGAAAGTAAAAGCATCAGAATATGCATTTGAATTTTTTGGTATTTATGCCTTTTTAACTTATGATGGCAGCCATATTTTGTATACAGTTAATAGCGTAAGTCAATTGCAATCGCACCCTTAGGATGTTGCATGTAAGGTTAAAAAAAACTTGATTTATTTTAAGGGAAGTTTAAAACATAAAATTGTTTCCCGTAAGAACTATCAATTTCCGAATATTCATTTGTTTGTTGATTCGGATTGGGATTCAAACCCTCTAAATAAAAATTCAACTAGCGTAGCGAGTCTGTTTCTTGAAGCGTCAAAAGACGGGACCCATACGTTATGACAGGTCTCCTCACCACGCAGCTAGTACTTAATATTTCTTGCATTAAATTTCAACTCCATTATGAAATAAAAATGCTTGAAGTAAGAAATCGTAATGAGTTATAATACCTCTAAATTTGCATTTTCTGTGCAATGTTAGCTTTAGAACACGAAAGGAAATAAGTAATAAAGCTAGAAGTAAGGGCATCGTTAGAAAGGTTTATGATCAGGAGCATTTCCATTTACCCTGCTCTTTGCTCAACAGCATTATTTACCAATAAAATGAAGTAACTTGAGTAAATAAACCCTTTGAATGACCACATTACCCAAGCTGAATTTGTATTTACCCCACCAATGTACAATTGAACTATTTTCCTGTTTGCACAGGACATTGCAAGATAATTGTTTTGGTTTATATGTCTGTATTTTGAAAAATTAGACTTTAAAAGCATTGAGCAAGATTTTCTACAATTTGTCATCCTACATTGTCATAATAATTTCAATTTGAGAAGAATAGATGTATAGAAGATATTAGAACGTATACAACGTGTCCCCGTATAACCTGGCCGACCTTTATTTTCGAAACCGTTGGTCCTAGATGCATAGTCCCAATTGAAGAAATGTTTTAAATTGTTAAAATAATTTTACTGAATAGTTTTTAAGTTAGCAAAGGGATTGGATTAAAAATTACGAATTGTAAGTTTTTATACGGTCCCCAGTTCCCCCCAACTCATATTTAGAAAAATGTTGCCCATGAAAGAACATTTTAAATACAAAAAAATTGAAATTTGTTCTACCAATAGCCACGGTGTTATTGGTGTTTGAAGTTTTAACGTTATTTTGGGGGCCCGTACATAAATTGAAATGAGAAAATATCGTCTTATCGGAATAACAACGGACTTCTGGACTAGGTTTGACTACGGCAAACAAGTTGTTGCTTATCACCTAAAATATTATAATTTTTGACTAGAAACTGCTTTGAAAAAGAAAAAAAAATTACAAATTGAAAAACACATAATAAACTGCAAATAGGTTTGGGCGATGCATCGATACATCGGCAAAAACCGGTGTGAAATAAACATCGTCAAACCGGTGTCATTATTTCCTCAAAACCGATACATCGCGATCTTTTTTAACAATACTTGCCTAGCACTTCAAGGACGAAGAACCGTGCCACGATTCATGCGCGGTGTTCCTAAGATACTATAGAAACGTATTGAAACTGTCGACACCACGCCGTTTGAAATGAGTTCCATTTGCTTCTGCGCGGTACTTCATCAGCAAGCTCCATCGTGATAATCCTATCCACCCTGCCCTGCATATGCGCAATGTTCCCAATACTGTTTAGGAACATAGTGAAACCATCGACATCTGCCCGTTTGAGACGATTTCCATTTGCTTTTGCGCATGTCCGATACTTCATCAGAAAAAACCACATCCTGGCGCCAGTAGTCTAGTAATATTGGAGATTCGATGAAATAAGTATTCCTTTTATTGTTTGAAAAATGTTTATGTTGTTCTCTGAACTCTTGGAAAACGTTTTGATTTTTATTTAATAGTCATCAGATATAAGACCTTGACATCTATTTTTGGAATTCGACTGAGCATTTCCTACACTTATTGTGTTTCATTTTTGATTTTTTTTTCTCTAACTTGAAATAAATAAAATATTACACTTTCGTATTTTGAAATCTTTTATAATAACTTCAAGATTTTTTTTATCTTACTATTATTTTATTTTGCTTTATTTATTAACGCAAGGGGAATTGCGGTATTCTGGCGCGGTCATTTGTGTCTAGTTCTTACCAAGTTAAGACAATATGGTTATTTATTACTATGAGCTATTTGTTATATCTGCCAAAATCAATGTGAACTAGTGCATGGACTAATCACAGTTGTTTCTCTAATTTGATTGCTTAAATACTTAGAAACAATTTTTTTCCCATCAACTTTGAAGGATTTTCTCTTCGGTCTCGGTAAGTAAATAAATGTTTCATAATTTTTTTTTCAGTTTGTACAGTTTCAATAAAGTTTATTTCCATAAGATTAATTGCTCAATTCAACATTGCTTTTTAAAAATGCGGAAATGCAGATTTTTTTGGCACAAAATAAAGATTATTAGAATTTTAAATGTTATGAATTAATTTTATTTGAATTGTTTAATAGTTATATTGTACGTTGTAAGTAATAAAATATTCATTATAAAGTATGTTTTTGATTTGATAATTAAGAATATCCAATAACTAAAGTAACATGTGCACAGCCATGAAGTGCACTTGTCCTCCCCCCCCCCCCCTCCTTCTCTTTCCCTGGAAACTAACAAAGTAAAATTTCATTAAGATAGAGAAATGGAAAAATCAGGATTAAACCAAAAATAATAATAATAGTAATGATAATAATAATAATAACCGGCTTATACCCCCTTGGGTGCTTTGTGTATCCCCATGAAAATAATTCGGTCGCTACTCATGTTATTTAAAATAAACTTCCATACATGAATTTAATAAAATTTTACAAAGCTAAGTAAGCATAACTTTCGGCTATATAGCGTGTTATGAAAACGTTCTTTTGTAATATTTTGTAAAAAAAAAGTATACGCATAGTTAACATCACTATGTATCGTGACATCGTGATATTTGCTTCCGATATATCAAGATACTGAAATGTTAACATCGCCCAGGGCTAACTGCAAACAAACTTATAAACAATTTTAATTAAGTAATTTTAAATAATAACATAATCAGAAAGCAGAGCTTTTCGCTAACACAAACAAAAAATAAAAGGTGATAGAAATGAACAAAGTGAAAAGTATAAATAACCTCTTTCTTAATTACATATGCTCGAAGTGTTTTCCTTCGACTAAAATACCTAAGCGTACACGTAATTCAAATTCATCTTCATCATTTCTCAGCATTACAGGCGTAATACACCTGGCAGCGGATAAAATTCGATTCTGCAAATCTAATAGACTTGTCGATTCTTTTTCATAGACTTTGCTTTTCAAAAATCCCCAAAGAAAGAAATCTAAAGGATTTAGATCTGGAGATCTAGGAGGCCAATCTACCGAACCTCGATAGCCTTTAATGTTGTCTTGAAACCCACCTCACAAGGCAGGAAGCTGCTTTGTGGAGCGTACCATCTGTTGAAATCACATCTTTTTAAGGTCTGTTAACACGACATGATCATCCAGAAAGTCAGATATAGGTCCCTGAAACAGGTTCGCATACTTTTTCCCTTTTAATGTTGATACATTGCAAGAAAGAAAGGTCCTACTAACGCTCCCTTCCATATGCCACACCAAACGTTAATGGACTATCGCACTTGATGCTTGTTTGGTCGGATTACATGAAGATTTTGCAGAGACCAAAGTGTGTGTTTTGCCTATTTACTAGCCCAGTTCTTGAAAACGTACACTCGTCAAAAAATAGGAAGTTATTCACGAATGATGAATCCAATTCTGGCTTGCTCATGATGAAACTGCAGAAATCAAAACGTCTATTTTCATCCCCGGGCAAAATCTTTTACACCAATCACGGGTGATAAGGATGTGCACCGTGTCAGTTTAAGACTCTCCACACATAGGTCTTTGAGCATTTTAGGGATAGACGAAAAATGTAAGTACAATTTTAGGAATTTTAGGAAGAAACGAAAATTTAATGAATTATAGGAATTTTAGGACACAAGAGTGTGAATTTCTTCTGCCTCGACAGATTTCATTTTTGCTTTGATCGTACTGAGTCGACAATTTTTGTTAGTTTCAGGGAGTATAGCACCTATTATCTCTTGAAAACGAGTTCAGCATCTACAATTCACTACAGATATTGATAGATCTTAATCATGAGTTTGATTTCAGAATAATTTTCCGAACGCAATTGCTTTTTCTCTGTATTTCATTTTGTGTACATGCCCTTAAAATATGTTAATGACCCCGGGTGTAAAGTGGTATAATGGACTAAATTTCATTTTTCATATCTCCATGAATATTGGTCGAACAAATTTCGATTTTTTTTGTTTGAAATGTTTTTTCATGGGCAACATTTTTCTAAATATGGTTTGGGGAACTGGGGACCATATAAAAGTTTACAATCCTTAATTTTTATACCAACCCCTTTTCTAAGTTAAAACTATTTAGTAAAAATATTTTAACGTTTTAAAACGTTTCTCAATTGGGACTATGCATCTAGGACCAACGTTGTCGAAAATAAGGTTATACGGGGACACGCTGTATAGGTTTGATATGTGTTCGAATATCTTGAAAATTTCTTCAGCTCTCCAAATCGAATTCCATTGCCATGTATAGCTTTATGCTTACAGTACAAATACTCTCAGTCGAAATCCAAGGCCTTAACACGTTAACGCCGCGCCGGCTTGCATCACCGATGGGTCACACGCTTCTGTCCCGTGGGGTGTCGTGCATCACGGGTTGCACTTGTATTTCACAAATTTTTTAATGGAAAATATGCTTATATTTTATCGCAACATTATAAACAGACATTCAATAGTAAAAACATAGCAAACATAACAATATTATAAACTTAAAATATTATTTAAGTTTTTTGTGCAATTTTTTAAAACATGTTAGACACAATGCCGATTAGCCCTTGAAACGAGCGCAATATGTTGTTACTTTTTTGGCTTTATTCGCGGCATACTGTCTAACTTTTAGACTAGACATGCTTTTATAATATCGTTTACATCATTGTCTCGTATTTCTCGTGGACCCTTGGTACGACTGCAAAAAATGTTAACGTCTTTTGGGCAGTACTTCATTTTCACTTGGCGTTTCTTCTCTGTGTGGATTGACTGTGCACAAAAGATGACCAAAAATTTTCTTCCGAAATTTTAAAATTTTAATACTGTACGAAGTTGAAATTTTTTTTGCTTCGAACTATGAACGTTTCTTACAGAAAAATGTTCACAGAATTGCCTGCGATGGTCAGAAGACCTCTACTTTTTGAGAAAAGTGGAAAAGAGTACCCCAAAACTATGGTCAACACTGGTTCCTTCAGCTTTACTTAACATTACAGGTTTACGCAAACTGATATTGCAAAACTATTGTATATCAATATGTTAGTTAAAGTAGATGGATTTCATTGCATCCAATAGTAATCGTTTAGCTTTTTTGGTTTTTTTTTCGAAATTGAGCTCAAAATTTAAAAATTGCGATTTTGTTAGAAATCGATTTTCTCAAAAACTAAGGGTGATGGACGAGAACTAATTTCAGATTCATTTTAAGCTCGTGGAGATCTATAAGAATCAACTAGTGGGTATTACAGGGCAGAAATCGTGTTGAACAGTATAATCTCACGCTGCGCCGCCCCACGAAGCGGATCGTGAATTTAAGCGCCCCCTCACAGAGAAAACCCTGAATATCGGCACCGGCTTTAACGTGTTAAAGAAGATATTATGATATACATAGGTTATATATATGCTACCTTTTAAAACTTCCAATCTATTCAATATTTACAACAGCGTTGCAATCACAGGGTTATCCAAAGTATAAAAACCCGAAAGGGAAAAAAATGAAATTAAAATATTGATTTTAACCTGAAATTTTTGCCTAATATTGGAGCCTTCTTCTAATATGAAAGCTTTTGTCATTTGATTCTCTATTAACGGAGTACAATTTAAAACTGTAATTTTTTGTATATGCAATAATTCTGTAACGAATTTTAAATTACACATTTTAAAAATAGCTTTTTAGTTACACTATTACACACATAACAAACCCAGATTAATAAAAAATTTCTATAAACAAAACATTAACTCAATATTTTATTTAAGGAAATTTAATTGTTTCATACATTTTTAAGTATTAAATATCTTTTCCTTATCTTTATTTGTCTTACGCTTAGAAATATAAAAGTAAGCCTAGTTACATAACACACAAATTTCATTATTGTGGAAGTATTTTACTGATAAAAACTGAACTTTTTTCCAGAATAAAAATGGGAGAACTAATTAATACATGTAGCACTCTAGTAGATTACATGATGTACATTGCACTTAAAATTCTACCATGCCTAACAAACAAAATAAAAAAAAAAAAAACGAATAAATCATGTTAAGAAATAAAAACCTAAACTTTAACACTTCTATTGCGAACACGCATGATATTTTCGTAGTCCCACAGAATTGCTTTTATTTAACATGTAATTAATTTAACGATAAACAAGTTGCAGAATGCCGTTTTTGACACTTGATTTGGTATATAGATGGCCTTTAAACTAAAACAAAATACTAAAAGCGAAGTTAACTTAAATATGTACTATAGGAATCAACATTTAGAGTATTATGAACTCACACCAGCATTTTTAAAAATTTATTTTTAATCTATTTTTTTTTTCTTGACTTTAACGTTTTAGATTATTTTTTTTTTTAAACATTTGACTATGAATTCTGCTTACGATTCTAAAATAAATTTGTTTGCTTGTATTCTGTGCATTCATGATTTTGAAACAAAACGGCTCATTTAAACAATCAGAAAGGAAATATTTAAGATAACGAAAAATCAATAAACCTGAATTGCTGATATTGTAGTATTTGTAAGTTATAAAAATATTTCTAACTTTAGTGAGATTATTATTTCAGGCTTTAATTAGAAGGAAATATAAATAAATATTCATTAAATGATATCTTGAGAATTTTTTAAGAATTAATCGATACATTTTATATAAAAAAAATTTTAAAAAATGCGTTATACAAAATCTCCATAAAAACTCTATTTTTCTGACTTCCAAATAATTAGTAATTCCTGTCGAATAATTAATAAGCATGCTACGAAAATAGTGTTATCACTGTTGATATGACTATTCTAGATATATTTTATCAAGAAAATTTTATTTATTGATATCTTAAGATATTTTTCAGAACTAATCTCTATATTTTATTACTATACATTTGAAAAGTATTTCCGTAAATACTTCAATTTTCTAGGCTCCAAATATTAATAATTCCTGAGGAATAATAGTTAGTATGCTCTTAATATGTTTTTAACGCTGGTGATATGACTATTTCAGATACAAATTTAACTAAAACTTAAGTGACATTTTTCTTTTTTTTCTTTTTTGTTTTCATTTATTCATATATTATGAATTTTTAGAATAGAGCGAAGCATTGTATAAATTAAAATATACGTTTGACGAGTACCTCTATAAGTGTTCTATTTTTCTGATATTCAACAATTAATAATTATTGACAAACAATTATTACCATGTAATGAAAATATTGTCATCTTTGTTGAGGTGACAATTTCAAACCTAAATTTAAATAAAATCTAAAAAAAAAATTCGTTTATCGGTTTCTTCGGAATTTTGCAGAATAATTGCTACATTTTATAGACTAAACAATTCATTTAACAAGTATCTCCCTAAATACTCTGTTTGTCTACTTCGTAGTAATTAGTGTCACAAACGGAATTAATGGTACTTTATAAAAAAATATCTGTATCGTTTGTGAGGTGGCTATTTCTCACATACAGACTTAAATTTAAATAAAACATAAACAACAGGAGAAATATACCATATATACAAATATCTAAGAAAATTCGCAAAATTAACCGTTGCATTTTATAATCTAAACTATACGTTTGACAAGTATCTCCTTATATTATTTATTATAAGTAATTACATTGCTTACGTATGAATTAATACCTTTAACATGTACAATAATTGTTGCAACTAGTTTTTGAAGTGAAAAATCCATTTATCGGTATGACTGACTAATCAATAACTCAATCCGAATCCTCGCTCTGAAGTTCAAAGGAGAATCATACCGTTTAGTGTAAATAAACAGTGCTATCCCCTTTAATGGGTAGGTAAGGTTCTCACGTACCAATACAACAACTACCACTTGTCTGGATTAGAACACTCGAAACATCATTGAACAAAACCCAGAACACCTATTTCAGCTCTTCACCTAAAGGGTAGACGTTTCAGTAGCATCATGCTTCGAAAACTATCCTTACTTCCCAGGATTATCGTAACTTTCACAATCTGAGCTATATATTCTTAATCAATAATGCGGTTTGGTTGCAAGCCAAAACTTTTGACTTCTGAGAATAGTGAAATAAAAGTTATTGAAAAACAATACCGTTATTTCATCCAGTAATTGATATTTCAATTAGTATTTACTCTGTAATAAAAATATATATGTTCAACGATCAAGAATGTGACGTTTGGTTGCGAGCCAAAACTTTTAGCTTCTGAGTAGAGTTAAATAAAAGTTATTGAAACAATATCCTTTTTTGAACCAGTTTTTAAATTGATGTAAACTTTGTATTAAAAAATATATGTTTTCAAAAATCAAGAACGTGACATTTGAGTACAATCCAAAACTTTTGACTTCCGAGTACAGTTAAGTAATATTGAAAAAAGATAGTTATTTGCTTAAGAAATTGGTATTTATTTGTAATGAAACTTAAAATAACTTTAACTTGTGCAATATTTGGCTTCAAAATATTGTTAAAAAAAAGTTGCAAACAATTTAATTATTTAAAAAAAATTATTATAAAGCATAAACCGACGATATTCCACATTGTAATTTGAACAAAATTTCTTTTAAGGAAACAACTAAATCAATTAAAATCAATCAATATAAATTACGAAAAAAACATTAAAATTTAAAATATAGCATCGTTACAGGAAATCAAGAATAATTCATACAATGTCCATACTTTTTATGATTTTTGTATTATTATCCTTTTCAACCATATAATACAATCAAAATTCATAAGATGGATTTTCTATGCCGTATAGCTTAACACTGTTTTACATAACTGTTTATATGTTCCATTTAATCGCATTACAATTTTAAATATGTGTCTATTTTCCGTGTGTTCAAGTAGTATTTTAATGAAAATTATTTTACAATCATCAAATACCATATAAGTTCAATCTGAATCTTCTAAATTAAAAATATTTAGAACCAAAAATAAATATAAAGTTTAATTACAAACTCTTGGTTACCTATTTTAATTCCCTTGCTGTTTATTTGATAACATAATATACTTACGACGAATCTCATTGTTTGACCAACTTACTCTGATATGAGGTTCATAAATGTATTATTGAGGGCAAATGGAATGCAGATGAATAGAACCTAATGAACAAAATATTTATGTTCATAATTTGTGAACACATACATTTTAAAAAACATACTTAAGTTTTCAGTGATTAAGCTTCGGATGCTTTTAAAAAATATGTCAATGAACTTTCTTTCATGCTAAAATTAAAAAAATGTAATTTAGGTTTTTTGCTTGAACATTTAGACATGAAAGTTGGAAAAAAAATCAAACATGATGTGTGAAAATACTTTGTGATATTTGGTACTTTAACTGTCTTGAAGATGTTTGGCTTATAATGATTTTATGTTTAAAGTTTCTTAGTTATTGATATGATTTTTTTAAGGTGAAACATCAAGGACAACACAACTTTTAACCATTTTAGAATTTTGCTAAAAAGAAATTAATAACTTTATCTTATTGCTAAAGAAATGCTGCACTTTGATAAAAGGAGAAAAAAAAATAACATTTACGAAATGAATTAAAAACCGAAAACAATAGAAATGTACCATTTGCTGCATTTTACTTGGGAAACTACAGAATTATAATCCATCAATTTTCAAAAATTCTTACAAAGTTCACCATCAGATAACGCTGTTGTTTGAAAAGTTAAATAAACAAAAAATGGTCTGAACATATTGCACAAACTTCGAAACGGTGTTTTCAAAATAACCACCATTTCCAGCAACAACATGGAGCAATGAAAACATAGTTTAGTAGCTTTTGCGACATTTTCAGACTATTTTTTTCAAAATAATTCATTCAACAGTACCATCTGTTGGTGAACTTTGTAAGTATTTCTGGAAATCGATAAATAAAGTTCAGTAATTGCCTAAGTAAAATGCTTCAAACGGTACATTTTTATCGTAGCATGTTTTGTTTTAATTCATTTTTCAAATATGGCAGTCCTTTTGAGGAAACCCTGTGTATGGAATAGGATACCTTTTCTAAAAAAGCATGTACAGGTAAAAGAATATTTTTATTTTTTCAAAATTATAAACAGCAACCCTGTGTATTTACGAATGAAATTAATTAAATAATTGTGTTTATATAACTACTTTAACATTATTTGTTATTTAAATTTAGAAGCAATAATAATTGCCTTGTTGTAACCAAGCTCCACTCACTCCACGAGGCAGATAAATATAAAACGTGTTTTAGACATAAATTAGACTAACTACTAAGTGGGTTAATGTGATTTTTCTATATTGTAAGTGGTGTTCTTCGTACATTAAATAATAGTTTCGAGGAAATGCATTTGAGTGGAAGTAAATTAAAATCACATTTTATTGATGACGAAAATGGCTGTAATATAAAAAGTACATTGTGTCCAATAGGGTAAATGTATTATGGTGAACCTTTTTATATATTAACCATTCATGTCTCTTCAACACATCTAAAGGGTTTATTTAATGGACTTACTTATCTAAGGACAACGTGTGAAAAAGTTACTTCCTTGTACTCCAGATGATGCTAATTTAGCAAAATAATCTTTGTCTACATTGCCATGGAAACCAGAAGAGCTTTAACTCATTCAATATTAATTGGATTTTGTGCCTCAAGAAATATTTCGTTATTATTTACATAGGAAAATGTATTACTGATTACTTGTGCAGCAAGGCCTCAGTCAATAATTTCTGGTTTTATATTTCTAGTAGCCAAACTTCACAAATAAAAAGATAACTGATAATATAACTATTTTTGTACGTCACAACACTGAACATGAAACAGCATTAAAAGGAAAAATCATTTAAAAGGATAATTCATTTTAAAAAAGTGGTATTGCTAACAGACGCTAGTTTGTGTGTGAAATTAAATTGATACTATATTTAAAAGTAATTTAAATTAAATTTTAAAATTAATTGTAACTTGTGTTTTTATTTATGATGTGAAAATTTTTTGCTGAAAATCTTATTGAAATATAACCAGCTTATGTTGGCTTATTATAATACGTAAAAACTCCTAGTTAAACAAACTAAATAACTACAAACTAAATATTGGAAGAAGGTTGAACTTATTTGGGATGCGTGTATTATAAATTGAAAATTTTATTGCAATTCAGTCTGGAAATTTTATTGTCTAGTGACAAATTAAAAAAAACAAAAAAAAAAAAAAACATATTTTTTAATAGAAAGGATTTATGAAAATGTATTTTTAATTGTCTATTGAGATTTCATACAATGGTTTTATTTGCAAATGACCTTTAAAAGTAAAGTGCATAGTTATATCGAAAAACTTTCCATGAATATAAACGATATTTTCCATATTTCCTGCTTCAGTTATAAAAAACTACAGCGTGTTTGTGTATTTGTAAGTGCTGTACGTTATTCTACTTTTGGGAATATCCGTGGTTATTGTTAGAGGGATTATTAAAAATTGTTATTAAATTTATAGCAGTGTTATATAATGTAGTTAATTATAAATGTCAAAGATGAAACAAAAAATGAATAACTACTCCAACGCAATACAATATCTGATTTACTTAAACATTCTATATGCATCAAGGAATGGAAATGAACAACTCAAACACATGTCAGACGCAACGATGACAATGATAGTGAATTATATTTCAATGTGAGTTTTACAATACAGAGACACGTATTTCTCACTCAATTTTATAATTACAGCTGAGTGAACATTGTACAATGTGGTTTAATATATTTCCAACACATTATCATTTTACATTGTCTTCATCTTATATTCTATAGAGTTCTATGTAGATACAGCAAAGTACGAACTCTTTTGTTAACCGCTGAAAGCGAAAATGAGGAACAAACTTTGCCACCTACCTTAGAACATGCCTTCCAAATTCGAAAGTTTATGCCATATAATTTTTACAAATAAGTAAAAACGAATAGACCTAATAAGTAAAAATTAATGTCGATATTTTCAATGGTTTTATCTTTTAACAATAAAAGTTTTGGGCCAATAACAGTGCGCTTTAAAAATGAATTCGAATTTTCACATTCCATTAGCCAATCACAATGTGCACATCGTTTTCTGAGAGCATAGCAGTTGATGTCACTATGCACAAGTTCAATAAATTTGTTCTAAAGTTCAGTTAATACTCTTTACAGTTTTAAGATATTTGGAAAATATTAATACGTGAAATTTAATTCAAGGAATGCATTGAAATGTAAATAAATTATTAACTAAAAATATTTTAAATTAAATAAAAGGAAAAATTGCTTATAAATTTGAATTTATCTTTTGGTTGTAAAATAAATTCTAAAGATGCTAGTGAAGTTCGCTTTTTCTACCAATCAATAAAAAGCTATCTTTGGTGATTGTTACCTTACAGACTGGAAGGCAATTGAAAGTTTAGATACATCATCGAACATAATTCTAAATGTTCTGAAATACTATTAGATTTTGAATATCTGTTTTGGGAGGAAATGGCAGAAATTGTTCAAAAATGGATTTTGAAGGAAAATATTTGCATCTTTTAAAAGTGAGCCAAGTCGGAGATAAATATTGCATCATTGATGACATAAGTATTGTTGCCAATTTCATTCTTTTTTTAAAGATCGTAAAATATGCAAGTAGTTGGTGCCAATGAAGTAAATCATCTGTTAACTTCTACAGTGAAAATAAAATACCGTTGAGTTACCAAATAAAAAATGATAATAATTTTTTCACAAATTATGACATAATTGGCAATCCGTTTTAATACAACTAATTCAAAGTTGAATTTTTGAAGATTTTAGGCCCTTTTTTCCCCAGAAAATTAATATAGTCATAATATACCATCAATTTTCTACATTCTACAAAAAATACAGAATGGTTAAAGATAAGGCACCTATACTTGCAGTCGTATCTTGGATAATTACTGTGCTTAGGCTTTGATAAAAATTTAGCATTAAGAAATATTTGAAATTGGAAAGCATAATATTTTATGGCATTCATTTAGTACCTCAAATCACTCTTCGTAATATATTATTAAACTTTTTCCATTTTTTTAATAATTTACTCACATCTTAACTAACGGGAAAATGGTAAGGTTTCGTGAATATATCTTCTTTTAATTATTGTTGCCGCTTAACCAGTTTGCGAAGTGGCTGACTGTTTCGTGAAATATCCAATCCCTTAACTAAACTCCCAAGCTTTATTAGTTATAGCCCAAAAGTACATTAACCCTTGGTTAGTCGTGCGATCTTTTGTCACACGATTAGTCTGGTGCGGGACAAATGTCAAACAAAATTCAAATGTTCGAGCATACCATTAAATACGTGACCAAATATCAAAATAAGTGAGTATTTTAATTAAAAACACAACATTATTAAACAGATTAAAGTAAAAATCTAAAAAATATTTTTTTAATAACTTGAAAAAACTGTAAGAAGGCTTTGATTATGGGCTACCATCTATTGAGAAATTGATTGCGGGGGACATTTGTCAACCGCGCGACTAACAAAGGGTTCACTTTCAATGTCTGAGAGGAAATTAAAGTATGTTAAATCAGCTTTAAGAAACTGTTTAAAATTAGCTATATTTTACTATACACTCTTCATCAGGTGAAATTTGTCTCGAAATATAATAGTATGTCATTATTTAAATAATTTTGTCCTGATAAATAATACCATTTTGTGTGTTTCATAGTAGTTCTCATGTTTAAGTTTTCAATACTGGATCTGGCATGTTTTTGAGTTCCAACTCAAGAGTCTATTTAACTAAGCAGACTGTATATATATATATATATATATATATATATATATATATATATATATATATATATATATATATATATATATATATATATATATATATATATATATATATATATATATATATATATATATATATATATATATATATATATATATATATATATATATATATATATATATATATATTTTTTTTTTTTTTTTTTTTTTTTTTTTTTTTTTTTTTTGGAGCAAGACGATGTCAGCACGAAGACCATTAAAGAGGTTTCATAAGAAACCCGAACTATCATTGATATGTTGTGTAATGGGAGGCAATTTATGTAGCTAAAATAATACCAAGTTAATTTGTTTTGTAGTGAATTTGTTTACCAAATGCATGTTTGGTCAAATTGCTTAGCCACTTCGCAATAGCGCCGGAAAAGCCTCCGAATCCGAAAAATATTGAAAAATATTATGTGGTACTTTACTTTGGCCCACTTGGATCATCAAATCCGAGAAATAGTTGAGAAGTAAGTGAAATAGCCAATTATTTAGTGAAGTGACTGCATTTCCAGCTTTGAGCCAGATACTTTTGTAGAAGGTAATAAGAGGAGGTTGTTGTGACGCATTTAATGTAAATAAGTACGTTTTTAATGACACCTTTTCAAAAGCCTCATTTTCTGTATTTCAAAAACGAACTAACTAGCAAAATTTTATAAATTAACTTAGATATTTAAATACCGTTTTAAATATTCAACTGGGTTTCTTATGCATTATCTTATATAGTTTTTAGGTGTCATTTTTAAAGAACTTTATTCAATCGAAGTTGAAATCAAGCTATTAAATGATTTTTTACTTAAAAAAGAAAAATTTATTCTTTGAAATTTAACTAATGATTTAATGAAAGAGGAAATTTTAAAATGTACCAGGCATCAAAGCATAAAAAATATTATTTGCGTTTTTTATTTTAAAAATCAATAAACTGTTAAAAAAAAAAAACCTATTCTGTTATTACTTTATTCAATTATGCAAATAAATATAAATAAAAAATTAAATTACTAACAACTGCCAACATAATTTCCTACACGATTCATTCATTTGAACACACCCACAATATATCCTAATGTAACTTATTGTTGCATTTTAAGTGATTTAATTCATTGGAGTATTTTAAAAACACACACACACATTTAAAATAAGACTTTTTTAATTATATATCTCAATATAAAATCGATGTTAAAAGTATATTTGAAAGTTATAGACCCAGAACCAAATGTTGATGTTTTTACTTTGTTTCTCTTTATCTTTAAAAAGCAATAAATAATCTTTAAAAAAAATAAAAAAATTCAAACTTTAAAAACAAACTGATTTTCAGACATTGAAAACAAACATATTATTCAAGTATTGAATCAAATTTTAAAAATACATCGTTCAATAATACGAGGAAACACTTTTTAATATTACCCTATCAATAGTTATTACAGTAAAAATGTATTAATCCATTTATTACGAAATCCTTCAGAAATAAATACAAGTGATAACAGAGATCTAAGTGGAATATTTGTATGCATATTTTTTATTTTCATAAGTTAAAATGACAGCAGATGTCCTTGAAAGTAAATATATGTCACGCTGCCTCTTATAACATTGATTAACACGGCCAAGTTAATCAAGTACTGAAATTGAAATATCATCTAAAAACAAATAAGTACCATTGCTCTAAGTTCGGGAGTTGTTGTGATAGTAAATTTAAATTGGTTAATGCCTAATGCACGTAAAACTACTCAAATAGAGAGTCGAAATTTCGACATTTTATGGACAATTGTTAGTAGTCACAAGCGAAGCTTACCTTTTTGTTAAAAAATTCAACACTATACAAAGTCGGATCTTGGATTTTCTAACCAAATTGTACTTTTACTACTGTTTTTGGAAACTTCAGCCTTTCAAAGGATATAAACCACAAGACCACAAGCCAGCCGGGAGGTAAGGTGAACATTTGTATACAGTCAAATGGTGGGGCAACATATTGCTCGTATAAATATTAAATCACATAGTTTAAAATAAGAGAATATGTATAATAACTATGCCATACAATGAGCAGCTCTTCAGTTTATGTTCAAATAATGATGAGAGCATTCATGTTGCAGTTTCGTCTTGGTCCTAGAGCTCTTAAATAAGTATTCTAGTTTGAAGAGTTGAGTCTGCGAATTGGGACGCAGTTAGATAATGGGCCAATAACCAAACTGTGGTGTGTTTCAGTTCCTTTTCAATGCACTACTTGTAGAAAACATGTCCTGGGCATTGGTTAAGAGGATACAGGTTACGTGATGGCAATTAGAGGATACATCCTGTAGATTGGATGAAGTATCAGAAGTAAGATCAGCATTGTTGAAACACTAGAAGCACATATCATACAATTGGCAGACACTGAAAAATAAAATAGAATCAATCAATATAAAAAAGCTCAAACAATTGTATTATTTCTAATATTTTTTTGATTTCTGGTATATTTGGTAAATAATTAATCACTTGTAGAATAATGTATGTACTGAAAATATAGTTAGAATGATGTATTTGCTCATTTTTCATTTCTTCTAGTAATATTAGTCTTGTCATTCTATCACTATGTATCTAACCTCAATTGAATAAATTTTACAATATCTGTAATTTTAATACATATACAACTATATACGAGTATTTGTCCATAGTTTATATTCAAATATGCCCGGCCTGGTACTATAATTAAAATAACTAGATTGGTATTATCATTACTCATGGAAGTAATCATTCTGAATAGAAATAATTTTTTCTATATTTATAACTTCAATTGGACAGTTTTTACAATAGTTATACTTGTTAATATATTTAGAATTATATGTGTGTCCATTATTCATACGTCCGAATTTTGTTAGAATCCTTGTTTATTTCTAGTACGACTTGTCTAACTCCAATTGGAAAGTTTTTAGAATATCAATACTTGTTACAATTTATTGGTTGCAATGAAGCCGATAATCATAATTTTTTGTTACTTATTGAACACTTTTCTTTATAATGGCACACATTTTCATTTACAAACCATCTTGTGTAGATTTTTTAATAAATTTTTAAATGAGGATAATATATCAACTGCAATTATCCATTTTTTGTATCTATAAGTGCTACGGACGTGTGAAACTTGTAACAATATAAAGCAATTTGAATGGGTTGCATATCCTTGTAGTATAACACGAAATGTACCTATAATTATGCGTTTCTTAATTATTCACTTCTGCAGAATGTAGCTGCTGTCATCTGATATTCGCAATTACAACATTAACTTTTAGATCCTAATGGCTTTGTAAATATTACATATGTATGTGGAATAATCAATGTCCACTTTAAAATAAATCTAATGACTTCAATATCAGCGTTGTAACTTTAACTACGAAATCAGTAAACAAAAACTCATAATGGAAAGTTAGGAATCAATATTTTTTAGCTCTTAAAAATATCGTATTCATTTAAAAATTGATTTTGGTCATTCTCCGAAATAGATTACATATATGATATTTAAGTGCAATGTTCCTTAGTCACTTATTATCAACAGAAATTTTGCTTGTTAACAATTCCAATTGGAAATTTTAAGTCAATTTCGAAACTATTTTATCTTATGGATAATTTTCTCTAGAGAAGATTATTATTATGCGTGGCAATTCTTTAATGTATTTTATAAATATTTTATTTCAATTTAAATACTTAAAAATACTACAAGTGGATATCAGGAATCAAATATCTAATCATTTAAGAATGGTTGAAAAAAGCATTACAAGTTTAAATAATTGCTTTTGAATATTAATATTAATAATCAAAATATTAATCAAATAAAAATATCAAAAGTTTACATACATGATGTATTTCCTTCATTTTCGTTATATCTAAGATGATACAGAATACTAAATTTGCTAAATTTTCATAATTTTGTTTTACTATTTTAAAAACATAATTTTTATAGATAAAATTTTTTTAAAAATTAAACTATACCTGAAAAAAAACTTTTGATATTCATTAAATAACACCACGATAATGCTTCTCAATTATGTTATTCTGTCTTTTGGAAATATTTATTCCATATTATAAACTTTGGATCGATATAAATCTCGAAACGTATAATTTAAATGCGTTAAAATGTTTACAGGATTTTTTTTTTTTAAATATATCCAATTGCTTTTTTAACTATTGATATCTGAAAAAATAATCCTAGAATTTTGTACAAATATGTTGCTGAAATATTACTTAAAGTTTTAAAAAAATATTCTAATGTTAATTCAAAAATTATAAAAAAAATGTATTACGAAACTCAAAATCGTCAAATTTTTACAAATTCAAATTTTAAGCAAAAACATTGTTTTAATGTAAAATATTTTAACTAATTACACTATTCAAAATACATCAGCACAAAGCATTTCAGAATGTTCTTTTAAAAATAGGAGTTATTAAATTTTTATTTCCTATCCTCATTAATAAAAAAAAAACTGCAGCTCAAAAAATTAACATCTGGAGTTGCCCTAAAATTTTCATATACAATTATGGAATTTTATTTAACATCAGTTTTAGTTTGCTTTTAATTTTTAATAAATTAAAGTGCCCACCCGAATTGGCAATCTGTGCTACTTGAAGCTCTGCAGTCTCATGCCGTCCTTCAAATATCACCTCCTCCCTCCTTCTCAATATTTCTCTCGCTAGAGTAGATTCACAACGGAGTCTTAGTTCTCCTTGTCTCAAGTGATGCTGCTGCACATGGAAACGAAGTCCTAACACGCTTGACACCAGAGATGAGGATTGGGAACGGATAGAGCCATAATCCACTAAATGAAGACGAGGGACCTAAACGCATAGAGCATCACACTATTATGAGAAATTTGAATTAAAATGTGTATAAATTAAACAGTTTTATTAGTGAATATATCCATTATCTAAATGAATTTTAGGGATTTAAACAGTTAAATCTTCATATTATAAGGAATTTAAATCCGAATCAGTATTAATTAAACAGTTTGATTACTGAACAGAGCCATGTTATCTTTAATGAAAGCATGTGACCTAAATGGACAGAGTATTATACTTGTATGAGGAATTTCAATTCGAATTGGTATAAATTAAACAGTTTGGTTTATGAATCAATCCATAATCCACTATTTAAAAAAAAGGAACCTAAACATTAAACAGGCTCAGAAATAAAGTTTTATGTGCCATAATCCATTAAATTAAGACATGGGGCCTAAGCAGAGACAAATCATTATACAATTACGAAACATTTAGTTTCAAATTGGTACAAATTAAACAATTTAAAGTTGAATAGAACCTTAATCTACTAATTGAAGATGGGGAACCTAAATAAACAAATAATTAAATAATTATACTAATGTGGCTTCACTGGCCACTTGATGAAGCCACGTGAAGTGTATTTCGTTACTTGGCTCCTGAAAGGACTACCAATAGGTCATATTTTCTTTAAGAAAGTCAGTCCAGTATGTAATTTTTTGCATATATGCAAATAGAAGACACTCAACTGCTTTAAAAGGTCAGTGATAGCAAGAAGTAATCAGTCTTGAGACCATCCGCACTACTTATTTTAAGTTCATAATTATTAACTACGAGTAGTGTTTAAAATTTTAAAATTGTTGGATATGGTATAAGTTGTAGACATTTTTAATAAACCTCTTGAGTTTCACGCCTGACTCTTTCGTGAGTATTACCATTCTTGGATAGTTTTCAACCTATTATGCAGCCTTCGGGAGAGTACGGACTTGGCCGAGTGGGTTAGAGGTCAACAAAAAAGGAATAGGGCTAGTCTACTTAGCTCACTATTATGAGATAATAAAATTCAAGTTGGTATAAATTAAGCAGTTTGATTGTTGAATAGAACCATAGCATTTTTAATGAAAGCGAATGACATAAGCAGACAAAACTTTAAACTATCGTGAGGCATTTAAATGTAAATTAATATAAATTAAATATTTAGATTGTTGAATGAAGGCTAGAGATATGAAGAGGAAATAATTTCGTGTATGAGGTACAGATGCAAAGGTTTTTGATTGTCGGATAAAGCTAAAATTCATTGAATGAAGGCTAGGGATCTAAATAGAAAAATAATCTTAATTTTATGAGGTATTCAAATTCGAAGTGGTACAAGTAAAATAGTTTGATTTTTTTTTTTTTTTTTTCTTCTTTTTTTTTTTTTCTAGAGCATAATCCAATAAAGGAAGGCATAAGTGCTAAAACAAAGAAACAAGAATTCTGACTTCGAGAGATTAAAGATAAAAGGAATTTCTTTTATTTGATAGAACCACAATCTTCTAAGTGAAGGCAAGGCATTTAACAATATAATGATTACTATTTTTTTTTTTTGTAAGTCATTGAGATCTAAGGGGTATATTTAAATAAGCATCATTTTTTTTAATCAAATCATAATCTATTGAAAGAAGACGTCAGACCAAAGAAGACAAAGGATCGTACTAGGATTAGGAATTCAAATTAAAAGTGCTATTTTTTTGTAAAAACAGTTTAACTATTAAATAGAGCCTTAAGCCACTTAATGAAGGTAAACAACATGAAAATCAAAAAGTCATATAATATTTTTGTTTATGAGGTGTGTATTCAAATTGTTTGCTTATTGGATCGAGTCAAATCTCACTAAATGAAGGCTAGAGACCTATTAAGAAATTAATCTTAATTTATGAAGAATACAAATCCCAAATGATATAAATAAAACTGTGCGATTGAATATATGAATTATAGCTTATATGAGAAGTAAACTACAATGATTATAAATTGATGGATAGAAATAAATGTTATTTTGATAGAGTCATAATCCACTAAATGACGACTAGAAACCTAAACTGTAAATAGTAACTTTTTCAGAAAGTCACCAATAGTATTCGCAGAAAACCTAAAAATGTTTTTCTTTGGTATCCAAAAATTAAATTATAATTTAATGTCATGTTAAGAAAAAAATACATGGCTAATATTTCCTTAAGACATATCTTTTAAGTATCATTCCCAAAATTATTGTATTTACTCATAACAAATTAATACCCCATCATTTTACTTTTTTCGAAACTAGCACAATCCCTACTTAGTAGTGACATGAAATTTATCTTTATTGATTTTCTGTTCCATCTGATATCTAATTGGAGTATTTTTCTTTAAGTTTCTTCCTCACTTCCTTTCCAGACGGAATGATAATATCTGTTTATCATTGATTCGATAAATCTTCCCGGACTTGAGTATCATTAGGAATAGAATAAAAATGAAGACTTATGGCTTCAAAAACCTATTTTCATTAATGGGAATTCGTCAAGGTAACTTAAGGTAATTACACTGCTTAATAGTGCTCTTATTCTTTCGTGTTTTTATGGATACTTTGTCTAAGTGAGGAGGCCCCCCCATTGGGGCATTGTCATGCCAACTGGAACCAATCGATTCTCTTCCTACACTATTGAGACGAATGCTTGAAGAGATCGTCTAGTAGAGAGACGTATTGATCTAATAATGTCAAAAACAATGTGATTCACCCCCATGGGATTTTTTTCACCTGTTTCCTCCACTTTCAAAGCTGATACAAAACATTGTAATTGCACTCCCTTCAAATCAAGAGCTTTAACCGCGCATGCTGCTGCTTGGGTAGCATGCGATCCCTTGCTTGCAGTCTAACACGCGGAGAATTTGTATCTAGTACAAACTTTCAATAAGTACACTACTTTTAAGAATGGCTATTTTTTAGAAGAGAAATATTTTAGACTATTTTTTTAGGATGGATAAATTTCAAACAAAACCAAACCACGAGGCCTTGTAGATCATTGCTAGTCTCAATACGTTACGCAATCCCATGCTTAGAATCTGGGATTGTATCGCATCAAATCTTTCAACAAATGAGAACTAGAAATAGAAAACGACCTAAATCAAAAAAAGAAAAAAATTTCAGGATATCCGAAAATTGAAAAACATTCGCATCTGGTACATAAGGATATGACTAAGTACCGGATTGAATTTGAATTATTACTACTGGAGTTCTCACTTAGGGTGTTCTCCACTTTGTTTAGAAAATAAAGATTTTCGATTTTTTTTGGTACTTGGGTCGTTTTCCATTTCTAGTCCTTAAATATACTAATTTTAAGTATGACAAATTTTTTTTTAAATAAATGCTTGACTGTTTTTTCAGGTGCATTAATTTTGAACAAAATCAATAGCTTATTTAACTATCAATACCTGTAATGAAAATACACACCGATCTTGAGTTTCCGGATACCTTGGAATATTTACAGTTACTAGGACATTTAACCTTTGGCTAGGCTCTCGACATTTTGTCTCGCAGTTAGTCGCGTGTGGGACGAGTGCCCCCAAATTCAAATGTTCTTCCCTACCATTAAATTCGTGACCAAATATGAAAGTTAGTGGGTATTTTAATTAAAACACATTATTATTGAACATAATAAAGTAAAAATTATATAGTGTTTTTAAAATAACTTTAAAAAAACTTTAGATGTTTGATCATGAGCTGCCATTTTTAAAAAAAAAAAAAAATTGTGGGGGACATTTGTCAACCACGAGTGACTAACCCAGGGCAAACGAAACTAATAAATTAAAAAAGGGGAAATCCACATTATGCTGCAATCGTAGCTGTCATTCTCTGTAGAAAGCCACAGTTTTAAAATGCTTCAATTGAAATAACACCTGAAACGTGTAAAAAAGTTTATCCCAGTCAGGGCACCACTTTTGGTCGTTAAAACGTGGTTCAAAACCGATATTTTGATTCGGTCCAAAGATGCTTATTGGGAATTCAGGAAATTGACCAGGCCATTTTGAACACCTGGCATGACTTCAATCTTATTACGCCGATGTGGCCAATGAAGACACGAGCTCAGACAAGCGATCCTTGACTAGGGTAAAGGGCAGCTTTTCTTGCCAATTCCCCATCTTGATCATCTTAAAAAATATATTTCTTTAAGAAGCATGCCTTTGCCGGTCTACCTGGATTTCCTATCATTTTTTTTTTCTTTTCAAAATATGGTTTCCTGGTTGGGTCCTATTTGGGGCATTGCATCCCCAATCCACGTCCATTTACATTTCTTCAATTTCATTTCATCTGTTAGTGACTGAGTATTTTAGTTTTGCTTGAATTTTTTTATTTGAAGTTTTATTTGTACATTAAAGTAGTTGTATTTTTCTAAACTAATTTGTCTAGAAGGCATTAGTTTTAAGGGTTTGTCCATTTATAAATTTTTATGTTTCCCTTATATATAAGTGTCCAGATTTAATAATGAAAAAAAAAAAAATAAGCTTCTCATGACACGTACAGCATGAACCAATGCAAGATTATATTAGAACAGACAATTCCCTCGTCTAAGTCTTACTACAATGATGGACAGAGTAGAGTTGTCCAGAAAAATTAGAAGAAGTCGACTAGTTTACTCCTTATTAACAGGTCAAATGTACTATATTCCAGAGATGTAGAGCCCAAAATAGATCAGTTAGCTAAGAAGATGGACTCAGGAGGATTTATCCAATACGCTGCCATAACAATAGCGAGTAGAATTAACGGTGGCTGCTGCACGTCAAATCCGAGAAAACCTCTATGAAATTTCGCTCTGTGGCATTGATACGGAGATATAGATGCTATGTAATGTGTCGTCACTATGATTAAAATAATGATGCGCAATTGTAGATATTGTTGTTACAATGTTACGGCTCAGCATGGAATGACTTTCTTGCGTACTCCAAACAAAACTTATATCCAGACTTAATATCCAGAAACTTATAAAAATACATTTTATTCTCCCCACATTTACCATCGCATTTTTATAGTCTTTGGAAGTCAGCTAAATATATACTTTTGGTTGGAAAATGTTTTTAAATTAATTTTGAAGTAAAAATTTAAATTCTTCTAAAAATTATTAAACATGCGGTGATTCATATTTTAGTTAGAAGTATAGTTCCGTTATTTGTTCTATCAGCAATTTCTATTGTAATTTACTTAGAGTGGGAGTTGGATCAATCGCATTTTTAACTTAGGTACAATAAGAAATACTCTAAGAATTCATAAGAGTGAATTACAAAATAGGTCGATCACATTCAATTAGCATAACGTTTTCGAGATATCTGGGAAACTTTCAACAGATATCCTGGTAATTTATTGGTAAGTCACAATCATCATCACATCTTTCAGTTTCTAAACAACAATTTCACAGCGTTGATTCTTAATCTACTACATACTAAGCAGATGTATTGGACTCTTCTGCATAAAAGAGTTACATACAACAACTTTTAATTCTACTTGAGTGTATACAACAATATATTTTCTCACATGAATGAATTTATTGTAACATGTTCATTGTATGAAATAATTCATCCGTAGCCTTAATAAATTCATCATTTTATCAATTTATTCAATATCCTTTATGTTTGAATAGTTTGTTAAAAATTCAAAAAGGCATTTTTGTCAGAAAAATGTAACTACATAAAAAATCAAAAGCTGTAATAAGAAAAGAATTGCAGGTGCGAGTGTTGAAAAATGTTTTGGTACGTCGGCAAAAGTAAAAGTTTTTAGTACTTGAGTCTTATGATAAAGAATCATCGCATTTAAAAGCAGTTTTAGTTTTAAGAACTCTTCATTTATTATCTTTAAGGCGTCTTCTCACTTTAGGCACCTCGAAAATAGGCTATTTTCGCGATTTTTTTTCGAGGATTTTTGCAAACAATTATGGGATAAAATGAATCCTATATAATAAACACATCTTTCAAGTACAAGAAATTTATTTTTTTTATTTTTTTGAACAATTATTATAATAAAACAGTAGCATCGAAAAACCCGTGTAGAAATGTAATGTTGATGAAATTTCGGAAACTATCCGGTCGATTGTCATGAAATTTGAATGACATATTCTTCATAGTTATGGCTATAGCGCATATCATCAGATTTTTGATATTCGCGAAAATAACAAAATGGCGCATGTTTTTCGAAAAAGTAAAAAAAAAAAACGCGTTTTTGTGCAGTTTTTTGTAAAAAAAAAATACTTCAAATCAAAATTTCAAAAATCTGATGATATGCGCTATAGCCATAACTATGAAGAATATGTCATTCAAATTTCATGACAATCGGCCGGATAGTTTCCGAAATTTCATCAACATTACATTTCTACATGGGTTTTTCGATGCTATTGTTTTATTATAATAATTGTTCAAAAAAATAAAAAAATAAAAATTTCTTGTACTTGAAAGATGTGTTTATTATATAGGATCCATTTTATCCCATAATGGTTTGCAAAAATCCTCGAAAAAAAATAGCGAAAATAGCCTATTTTCGAGGTGCCTAAAGTGAGAAGACGCCTTAAGTACTGACAAATACAAATCTATATATTATCATTAAGTTTAAAACTAATAGAGAATCCATAAATTTTTATGAAAAGAAAATAACAGCAGAATCCTCGGCAATTCATCAAAAAATATGTAACATCTATTAGTGTGTTTCATTTAATAAGTAAAATTATAACTGTACTACATTGGTGAAATATATATATATATATATATATATATATATATATATATTAAAATATCAGTTTATTCCTTTAATAAAAGAAACTTATATATTTTTTTAATGACTCACTAGTATAATTATTTTTCATGTATTATGCATACAACTGCGATATAAATAACGTTGGTACTTATACATCAAAGAAGAAAAAAAAAAAAACAAAAAAAAAAAAACAGTTTCCTGCATTACCGAACAAAGTAAAAGTTAACTTTTTCTTTATGAAACAGTACTGGTACTAACTGATTCAGTATCGTACTGAAATAAATCCCCCCCCCCCTCCTGTTATATCCGATAGTTTTAAACTGTAGCTACATGCCACAATGGATCCCATAAAAATGTTTGATATTCGCAACGTCTACATGTTCAGTAGCACGTCACGGTGTGTTTTAAACTCGGTGGCTAACTGACCCCTCAAAATGAGAATTCCGGGCTACGTGCCTTGCATTATTAGCACGAAGGAGTCACCTGACATTAAATTATGTCGCTGAACAAGCCCCGTGTCAGTGAAAATATAATTTGTAAGCAGTGTGTAACAACAGGCCTCTTGACAAACCCAGTACAGTCATGAAAACTGTATAATTCAGTAGACCTGATTTCAACTCGGAGTTTGAGGCTTTTGCCGTAGATTGGAATTTTAGTGCTGTAGAGTTCTTGTCTAAAAAGGCATAAAGGACTACTATACAGTTTAACTAGTGGTAATAAATGTGGAGAGGTATCTTATGCATTATTTCTGGACTGTGTGTTTTTGTAGCGATTCCTTTTTCTCCCTTTGTACAATGCCAAAATTGGTAAATGGCATACCAATTTAAAGGCTAAAACCTCGGGTTCTGATAAAACGCTGATTTGCGATTGTCATTGCGTTATTTGTTTGAACATTGATGTTAATTATTTTTTATTTTAGAACTCTATGGGAGGAGATTATGTAGCGAGTACTATAAAAGAGAGAACTGTATGTAGAAGGTATTTTGATGTTATATGAGGCAATTTATTTATCTACTATACATACATTTAAATCTGCTTAAGAAAACAGCCAGCTAAAAAAACTATACATTAGAGTTACAAGTTACAGAAATTTATAGTGAAAACGTTGACAAATGTTCTTTTATCTGAATAAAGTTATATATCGTCAGCTTGGAGTGAAAAAATGCTAACTTCATTTTTAGTCTCAATTTGGTACATTTAAAAACAGAAAGAGAAGTCCCTTGGATTAGAAAAAGCCGAAACTTAATTACTAATATAAGGTAAATATACAAAATAACTCTAAGCTCATATTGAAGTAGCTCTGAAGGTTTTTTTGCGCTTTTTCACTCAAAGCCGATGACATGAGATTTGTCTTTTTGTATGAAATTTCAGTTTGTATCATGGTTAGAATATTAATTATTGAAGTTTAACTAAATATCACTTTTCAGCACTATAATATTCAGTATCAGTTATTAAGTTTTAAACAAAGCTAGGATCAATATCAAATGCACCATATTTACATACAACTGTACTAATCAAACCATTACTTTCTCGGTATATCAATTGTGGCTCACGTAACATGTTACGCAACACCCATTTATTACTAGAGTTAATAGTTGTTGAAATGAGTGCGTGTCTGGATAAATCTTGTGTTACAATGTAGTTTGTTTGGGGCCCCGTCATCCAATACAGGATAATGAAGAAAAGAATTTTAAATAGTCCATTTGCAGGTTCCAATCCCCCATAAGACTAATTCCTTTTAAATTTTTATAGAATGAATTTTAAATATAAGTGACTTTAGACTATTATAAGTACATTTTGCATTTTTATCTAAAAAGAAATTTTCCCATCTTTTAACAAATAAGAATTACTTTTATCCAGAAACAAAACTAACTAAATCAGAAATATTAACCACTTATTTCAAATCTTGCACTTGTCTAACGGATTAGGATTATTAAGAAAATATTTGTAATCAGAGCTCTTGCAAATAACCCCATTTTAGTTTTCCTACAAAATTACAAGAGAAGTTTAATTAATTAAAAAAAATCTAAATGACTAAAACTGAATATCAAAGGAATTGAGTTAATATTTTTGATCACCATATTTTCGTCTATGGAAAAGTGATTTATAAATGATATTTTTCCACTTTGTTATCAATTTATAGAAACTCAATAGATTATCCATAATATTGGAGACTGCCCTCAAAATTAATTTTTGTCAGCACACTAGAAATTATACTGTTCTTTCACAGTATACCATATTCAATATATTACAAGCTAGTGAAACCATCCAAATATAATACTTTCACGCTTCTGAACTGCTTAACATTTCTTTGACAAATTTTACAGGAATGTTCCTTGCACACCAAATTCTGAGCATTTCGGGAGATGTAATGAGGGTTTTACCCATTTACAGTTTAAGTGTAAAAAGAACTCATGATCGAGCTTCGCTTGATTTCTTCAGTGCTTGTTTTTAAAGAAAACAGACACGATGACTAACGTAATAGATAGGATCATTTTCTAGGGAGAGTTTTCCGTGTTTTTTCTCAACCGGGACACTAATAAGGACAAGTTCCACTTCAAAGACTTCCAGGAAAATATTCGGCCTTTATACAGATTTATGTCTATGTTCCGATTCATCCAAGTTGGCAATAAATGTTGCGTCATCAGCGACGTAATATTTATCAGCAACTGGGATTATTTTAAAAGATGCAAGAGATGTGAAATCAATTGTATTCTTCCTCATAGAAAATTGAAGAGCGATGGGTTACCAAATAAAAATAAGCTCATTATTTAGTAAACTTTAACATAGTTGACTTTAACAACTCATCGAAACCTTTTTTTTTATAATTATTTACGGCCATTTTCCATCTGGCATACAAGTATATTCATAATCTACAAGTATTTCTTTGCATTCTATGTAAAATTTAGAATGTTAACTTAAATAATTGGTACCTAAATTTTAAGTCGCCCTTGAACTAAATCTAATTGCAAGGTTTTTTCAAGGTTATTCAATCGAAAATCCTAGAAAATACAATTGCGTGTTCCTCATTTCCAAACTTTCAAGAACTGAAAACGGCAAAGTATTTTTGTAGCTGAAGGAAAGCGCACTATGTCACAAAAAGCGAATTTTACAAGAGAGCCAAATAAATGTTACAGTTACGATCTTTTCTCTCTTTTGTTATGATGGAACATAGTCCATTTCAAAAACGTCTTAATCGGTTATTATTTATTCTAGAACATAGTGCTTTATTCCACTAGACAAAGTGAAAAGTATTAGATGGTGCCAAAACCTCAATTAATTTTTTTTTTTGACATAGGGCGCCTTCCTTCCGGGATACACATGTGATTTTGCAAATATTTTTCTGTAGATATTTCCAGTAAAAAAAATATATAGAAATACTATACAACTGCGCTCTCTTAGATATAACGTTTTTAATATCAGTTTCACTAACTTAACTACTTCATATGTAGCCAGGAAAATAATAATTTTGACTTCAGTTTTTCTTTCGTAGAGCTGCAAAATAGAAATATATCCTCGTTAACCACTTTTGAGTGTTTAAAAATGTATAAAATATTAAAAACTCTAATAAGTCACTTATTCAGTTTTAATTTAAAATAAAATGTTGTGTTTTAGTTGTCTTACTATAATAATTATATATTATATACAGTAGAAAGCAGTCCTTAACTTTAAAATGACATAATTGTGAAACACTGAGAGACGAAAAGAAGAGAAGAGTGATATGTTGAATATACTGTAGGGTATCTCAGATGAGGAGGATTTTTTTTTTTTAAATACCAAGTCTCATCCTTTAAAAATGTTCCTTCTGTTTCAATATGATATTCTAAAAAAATTCAAGCCATTTAAAATGTTTTAGGGATTCCTCAAGCTAATAGAAAGCAGGGATTTAGTGTACAATTTTGATTTCTAATTAATATGCAGACAACAGAACTGTACCAGACTTCTCATATAATTTTTTTTTATCTTAAACTTGGTTTAAAAACACTTTATCATGAACTCATATGATATATATATATATATATATATATATATATATATATATATATATATATATATATATATATATATATATATATTAATTTTTAATTGAAATTTATAATCATATGAATCTACACCTGACCCGTCTGTAGTGCTTTTAAAACGTACTGTTCATTGGGAACGTCATCATCTTCGCTGTGAAACTGCTGAACAATTAAAACTGGAACTGGAAAAGCTGCAATTGATGCTGTTTTCCAGCTCTTACAATCGTGGAAGTGTGAATCCGAAGTAAAAAGTATGTGTTTCTAAACAACTGCAGCAAATAGTGGACGATTCAATGGAGTTTATACTCTTTTTAAGAAAAAAAAATAAGCTAAAATCTGTTGTGGATAGCATTTCGGTATCATATGTTTGAGGTTCTACTTTTTGTGCTTTGGGCAATCTACACGGCCTGTATACTTTATTTAAGAGATTCCGGGAAAATTGGTCAAAGCTCAACCATCATGATCCAAACAAACAATCATTATCCCTACAACATTAGACAGTTTATGAACTTTTATTTCTGATCAGTCAAAGATTGCTAAAAAAACTACTAAATGACGATTGCAGAGAGTTTTTAAATTTTGCTTCGTCTATGATTGGATTCGACATTCAATCTAACATTCGAAAACCACGTGCTCATCACCAAGCTCGCTGGATGGCAAAAGCCATTTACTACATGAAAAGGGAGTTATTGTTCAATGACAATGGATCTATAACAACATCAACAGTTGGACAGTTTCAAGGTATGAAGTGATTTAATCATTGTGTTGTGAATGTATATTTGCAGTCTTGATTTACTTGCCGATCTGGTGTTTATGCCTCTTCTACTAATGTTTTACTTATCCAAAGGTTGAAAGAATATGAGGATAAACAATTAAGTAATAAAGTATTAAAAAATGATTTTACTTTATTTCTAGCATTTAAGTGGGGAACTCACAACACTTAGCTTGTTTTCAAATCTTATTTCTGATGAGCAAAAATCAAAACTAGTTTTGAACATGAAAAGAATAGGAGTTCGAATTCAAATCTATTAGAAATACTTCCACCGAAATTGGATGATTTGTGTATTTCTTATGCTTTTTTGAAGCAGCTAAAATTGAAGATAATTTTCTCAGTATACCAGTTAGAGATTGGCCCGAAACGCCATCCTATTGAAAAGCTGCAATTTTTACTAAACTCTTAGCTTGCATAAATGATGTTGATTAACAAGCTGTTGCTTTGATCCAGTATTTTAACTATGTAACTAAAAACAAAGAACAAAAACAGTTTTTGTTACAAGAAAAAAAAAGTACTTTTGAAGTGCAATCGCCAAAATCTCCTTAAAATGTAGTTGCAAAAAATGTGTGAATATTTAAAAAATGTGTAAATATTTAAAAAATGTGTAAATATCTGATCGTTTGAAAAAATTCTTCCTCTTTCTTTTTATTTAGCAATTGTAAAATAAATAATTGTTTACTTAAGTGAAAAGTATTTAATATAGTCTTAAGTAATAATTGTTGTAGTCTTAAGTAATAATTGTTGTAGTCTTAAGTAATAATTATTGTATCTTAAGTGTAATAATAACTTTATGTGCATAATTATGCAGAATGTAAAAATGTCCACTAAATCGTATTTTTCTTGATTTTAGAAATATCTTATATCTCTACCTACTCAGAGCAAAAACATAATTGATACAAAATGTCTCTGAAACTATATAAAAGAAGCTTTCATAATTGCAAAAAAGTTCATTTTAACCTTAATAGTACATAGTGTAGTTATAAAAAAAAATCCTCATTTCGCATTATGTTGGCAATTTTTATGTAAATTCAGTGACCTTGAGGGACCACTAAATAATTTTTTTAAATTCTGAAAAAATTCAAGATGATTTATATTCACAGAAAGAACATTTTTGGAAGGTGAGAGTTCACATTTTTAAAAGTTGATTTTTTTGGCACGCTCTAATATACAGGTATGGAATTTGAAATACACCGGTTAGCAAAATTGATTTATAGGAATAAATTTGATTAGGGCAGAAAATGTTTTATTCCAAGAGGCTCATTTTTACTAAGACGAATTTTACAAGCAAAACTGGTGAATATGGAGTGCTAAAATCCCGTTTGTGTGTCTTGAACGAATCTTGCAAAACTAATCATTTTGGCTGCAGTATAATGTAAAGGAATCATAGGGCATTTCTGTATGAGGGCCCCCCCCCCCCCCCCGATAAACTAATCCCACTATATTCAGATTTTACAAAGCTGTTCCCTTATTGGAATGACTTTGGAGGTGATTGATGACGCTAATTGGAGATGACTTTTTATTGTTTAAAATATATTCATAAATCATAAAATATTTATAGTAATATATTACAGTGAAGCAGTGTTGTTTAGCTAGTTGTTCTGAAAAGCACGGTCTAGGTTTGGGAAAAGGGGAAAAGTCGCACAAGATTTTTACTCTTTTACAACTATTTTTAAAACAAAAATCAGTCAAATATATTATTCTACCTAAGAAAAAGTATATTTTTTTGCTATTATTAAAAATAAAATATATTTTGATCTTAAATTGAAATTTTCTGAAAGTAGGAAAATGCAGTTAAAAAAATTTTAATTTAAAAAAAATTAATTTATAGTGAGATTTTAAACTATAAATGCACGCTTTATGAAACAATTATTTATTCTGTTACAAAAGAAACTACAATAATGTTATGCTTAAATTAATAGCTTTTGAAATGAAAATGACAGAAAAATTAAATAACAAATTTACAAAATTGACATTTTAAGAAAACTTTTACTAGGTTGTTAGAAGCATTTTAAGAACATTTATTTGTTTTAAGTTTATAGACTAATGCTGTCACCAAATTCTTAACTCTTAAAAAGTCGAACTTTTAGCATGGTTAGAAATATATCTCAGCATAATTCTAACGAGCATATTTGTTTTTGCTTTTTTCAACGGAAAATATCTTACTTTTATAAGATTTTAGAGGTAATGGGCTCTTTAAAACTACCAAATCTAAATTTGTAATGGGTATGGCGTAGTATCGGGGTGCCTTTATGATTCCTCAGTAGAAATGCATGATGTGCTTACATTTTATACCTCTGAGAATATATTTCAATCGCCTCTGGCCAGGAATGAATGTTTAACACAAGCATACATTTACGCCCTTCACCACGAGCTAGTTTCATATTACATACGAGTCCAATCATCATTAATTTGAACAGAACAACTGATTTTAAAATAATATTTTCCAGCCTTATACTTAAAATCCTTTTGTTGATTCATACATCAAAAGTCCTAATATCATTAAGAAATTGTAACATTCTTCTATTTTATATTACAGCTTTTACGTTAAGAAGAATATCGTTCTGTTAAATATTCGTTTTAAATATTCCGTTCATAGAGTAATTTATATTTGATATGAAATTGATTCTCTAATTGCTTTTCAGTTTTAGCAAGTTATAGCCCTTAAAACATTTTAGTTGATAATTTTACACTTTATTCATTAGCTTAAAAAGTTAAAAGCAATTTTGAAATTATTCATGATTTTTTTTAATATAGTAATAATGCTACATATTGCTCAAAATAAAATAACTTTATCATAAATGTAGTGCATTTAAATGCTACAACATGCTGCTTTTTGGCTGTTTGAAATGGAAAGCTATGTAAATGCAATACATTTTACAAATATTTACTATAGTTAGGACTTTAACGAGAAGGGGGTGGTCACTTCAAAACTCTGAAATTTCTCCTAGGCAGAATAAATCACTTTTTCAGATATTTGGAATTTAAATGTCGCATGGTGGACATTTTTGGATTGTTTGAGGACTGGTTTCTTAGCTTCAATCGCATAAAGTGGTGACCCAGACGTAATCAACAAATGCAATCCGGGTTAGCAGTTTGAGGATTTTAAACATGGCTTATTATTTGTAATTAATAACTTATTTATATTTTTAAGGCATGAGGGGAATTAAATTACAAGCATTAATATTTTTAAATTTCTTAGAACTGCGAAGAGTATAAATTAAATTTCACACAAATTTATTGATCTTGTGCATGGCGACATCAACTGCTATAAATACAAAAAAATTATGCGTACATTGTGATTGGCTAATAGAATGGGATTATGTGATATTATTTCTAAAGGCACATTGTTATTGACCACAAGTATATAACAAGTGTTGACTACAGTCTGGTATCCATTCTGTATAAAACTCTTTCAGAAATAATTCCAACCACAAAAGGTTAGAAAATATAATATTTAATCATCGTCTTGGCCTTAGTCTAACATAAAAAAAAACAATCTATAAGGAAAGGAGAATTTTTTTAGTGGGATCCATTTGATTCTAGAAAGTGCCTTGTAAACTGAGTTGAAAAGATTTTTTTGATTGAAAAAAATGCAAATCTATAAAAAAAAAAAAAAAAAAATTGGGAGGTAATTAGTTTGTGATTATTCAATGAACTAATGTTAAAATTAGTTGGGAAAATGTATTATTTTGTTATTGCATCTCAATTTTATGGATTTTGGTTTATTTCAACACTCTTTTAAAATAGATTTTAGAATTTTTGAATAATTGTCTTAACAGAAGTTTATTACAAGACAAACTAACGTTGTACACTCAAGACACTTTCGGTTTTTGTTAAGCAGTTTATATGCATTTTAATAGATGAGTTGTGTCAAAACTTATATTGGTCAAGTGCGCTTATAATTGAAACAATCCCGATGATACCAGATTTTAATGATGTTTAAAATAAGTTAAACGCAGAATAAATTATTGTTATATTATCAGAGCTGGTGCTAGCAGTTTCGTCGCCCCGGGTAAAAAGGTAAAATGCCGCTTTTTTAAAACAAAAACTAAGAGAGATAACCTAAATCCTTCCCGCGCTTGATAGTAAAATAAAACGTGAGCAAAAAAATTGGTATTAAAAATGTTGAAGTTTTAATTTGCCAAAAATACAAATTTCTTTATTTATGATTTTGGCACTAAATTGAAATTACAGATTGAAAAAAAGGTTGCAAAGAAAAAAAGAAAAGACACAAATCTAGTATATAATTATAAAATGCATAGATTCAAAAGATAGAAGAAAAAAAAATTTAGAACCACTAAAAATAAAAACCGGATTATTAAAAATACAATTTTAAAAGTTTTTTTTCCCTCACTTTTAACTCTAAGAATTTTTTTTATAGTTTTTTTGACATCAATTTCTTCAGCTAGCTCATGTTTAATGGCTAATGTTATCAATCAATTTTGCCGATTCTAGGTAGTTGTAGAACACAAAATTTGTTTAACTTTCATTTGAAGAAATTTCTTTCTCCACTTGCTACACTTAAAAGAAGAGTAAGCAAGATTTTTAAAACTTTACCAAGATTTGGAGCAAATCCAGCTTCGAAATGAATTTTAAACTCTCGATTGGACTTCCTTTTTTATTTAACAAGGCCAAAATCAATACTATCTCATCTATCAGATCCAGCGCGTTTATATGTGATAAATTCCCATCAGTTAACTCTATTTCTATATCTTTACAATATTTTAGTACGTCATTTTAAGTAGTATCATTTAAATCCTACATCTTTTAAATCATAATTATTTTATACATTTCTAAGTAGAAGTTTATTGTGCTTGCGAGCGGTTTCCTTGAAATATTTTGATAGTTTATCTATATTGCTCTGTATTTTTGGTTCTTTTTTGGATTCGGTTTTTAATATACGAAAACTCTACTCATCTTTCAAAACATATTCTTAGTTAAAAACTACATACCTCAACCTTCTTATTCCGTTCTCATGCTTGAGGATTTTTTAAATAAGTGGGTACCTATACTTAAAAGTTCGTAAAACATATTAAAAGCACATTTTATTTAAATTCTACCTATTAATTTTTCATAAGTATTCAAATGAATATTGAATTAATCATTTTCTTCATAAACTAGTTAATTTTACAGCCCATTTGCCGCCAACTAAGGTTGCCGCCTCAGGCAGGGGAGCGGCTTGCCCCCCCCCCCCCAGTTCCGGAACTGATATTATCAAAATAAAAGATGTTCAATTACACTGTAATGAAATAATACTTATTTATATTTTTTGGGTTAAAGTTTCATTGTTCTTCTACTTTAAATATGTGAACATGGCCTTTATTGGAAACTTTTTATTTCTGTTTTTTTTTTGTTTTGTTTTTTTTTTAATTAAAAGGGAACTTAGAATATCAATTTGTCAAATTGACTAGGTAATTCTAAGAAAATAAAAAAGGCTTTTAACGATAAATTAACTATTAAATGATAAGTTATTAAAAATATAACTCTACTATTACCTAAATAGGCTTTCTTTACATATTATTTGATATTAATAAAAAATATATTCTAGTATATGACACCTCCATACCTCTTAATTGCCTTTTATGAAAAAAAAATCAATTCTTTTTTACTAATTCAAGTTGCATAAGTAATACTTAGAATGCATTGAATGAAGAATCTAAAAATTCAATCATCTATTTTTACCTAAAATACTACTTTTTACAAATTCTCTGATATCTAAACGTATTTATATACAAGTGTATGACACTTTCATTTAATATTGCTGCTATTTTTTGTGAATTGAATATTGTATTACTGAGATAATAAGGAATTCTGTGAATAAAAAAGACAATAAACATTTATTTCAAAATTGTGGCCTAAATATGTTTTTACATATTTTCTAAACTTAAAACAAATTTATTTACTAATGTATGACACTTCTATAACAAATAGTACAAAAAACATTACAAATTAATTTATCAAATTGCTTATGTAATACTAAGTTAATAAGGAACTTTGAATTAATACGATATTAAAAATGTAATTCTCAATTATTATCTAAATATTACTCTTATATATTCTTTGATATCAAAACAAATTTATAGACTCGTAAAAAAAACTCTATAAAACATAGCTGTTTTTTGTATATCGTTTAATTTAATCCCCCTATTTATTGAAAATACATAATCGGGTTCATACGATAAAGAGCAATAGTGACCAAGTTATTTTCATCCCAGCCCTAATTAATCCTCCAGTGAATCATATAATTAAGATGTTCAAAAGTAAGACACTAAAAATGAGGTATTCAAAATCACAAATCGTTTAGATTTTGCTACATTAGCACTTTAAGCAAAATTTTACCTGGAACGTCTTTAATGAAATTAAGCATATTTTTTGTTCACTTGTGTCAAGTAAATTTTTTACAGACTTTAGTGATTCAAGGCTCATTTTTCTATTTTTCAGTGTTGCTATTACACGCAAGAATTCTAAACCTTAATTGTTATTTTTTAAAAATATATACTGATGGATATTTTTTTCATGTAACTATACTTTGACTAAGATTGAACAAAACTATTCGAAGAGTAATTTGAGCATCTTCTCGTTTAAAAATAACACTGAGTGAATTTCAGTGGGGACTTAAAAAGCTTATTTAAAGAGAGAGAGAAAGAAAAAAATTTATGTTTTGTGTTTAACTTATATAAGAATTAATCTGTGGTTTAAGTAGAGTAATTATTTGTAAAAACTTTTATTATACATGAAATTATTTGAGCTATCACAAAATTTGTTCGATAGCGTGGCCAACCTCATTTGTTCCAGTTGCTTTTATGCTCTTTTGAAATGATTATGTGTTACATATACAGCAGCTCAAATGAAACAGAAACACTTTTTAACATTATTTTAAAATGCAAATTTAAAAAAAAAAAGAAATTTGAAGTTTCAAAACATTGCTCTTCCTTCCATTTTAAAATGTCTTATAGAAAATATAGCTCTATATTATTTAAACAAAAATTGGTATTTATATTTCTAGTTACAGTTCCTTTTTAAAACGTGAAACGTTCTTTTTAGCTAGACCTTCATTTACGCAGTGGCACCGGACCTTCAGCGCACTATTTATATGGATACGTCCAGCAACTATAGCTTTCAGCGCCACTTGTTTTTGTCAACATACTTAACTAATTTTTAATTAAAATTATTCTCAATAATTATGCTACTTATTTATCATCTGTATAAAGCACTGTTAAAGAATTATTTTATTACGAAAGTAGAGATTAATTTGAAAAAGTCTTAGTTCAACATCTTTGATATTTGCATGGGTCTAATATTAAAACTATAAATCTCCCTGATTTAAATTCTTTTTTATGCCTTTTTTTTAACAATGAAAAAATAAAATGTTTGTAATTTATTACCTTTCATTAGAGATATGAAAGAAGATTAAACATTGAATTTTATTACTACTGTTTCTATGGTTCATAACTAAACATTCAGCCCCTGCCCAGTACCGTAATTTACTTATATTTATTTGTATGCGTTTCTGAGTACTTTTTGTTAATGTATATAAGCCCAACTATTAAAAATAATTACGCTTCAAACCAGCACTAAATATCATTATTTCATTTAACTTGTTTTCATTTTACCTCAGCTTACCGAGGTTGCAAATCACAATACCACAAAATGGCTAACACAGATTTCACAAGCATCAAATACACAACATGAATGCTATTGGTAAGTGGAAACTATATTGGCATTGTGGATCATTTCTAAATCATTGATGTGTAGTGGATGTTAAAAGGGAGAGAGATTTCAATTATCGCCGCCTCTTTATTTCACGAAGTCAAATATAATGAGACTTAAGGCATTATGTCTCAAAATGTGCCAGAAAACTACAAAACAACCAACTAATAATGCAATTTATAGAGTCATGCTTTAAATTTTACTTTCGTGAATGCAATTACACTTTATTACGAAGCACGTTCATTTCTGTAAGGTCTTTTTTCTGTATTTGAAATTTAATAACACGATTTATTATTAAGAGGGTAAAGGACAAGAAAATATAAAATCTAAAACTTTAAAGTGATCATCCTGAAATCTTTTGGGTAGATGTACTTTTAATATTGTAATTAGATAAATTATTTCATATTAAAAAAGCTCTTTTGAGTATATTTGAATTTTTTTTTTTTTCTATTTTTGATATAAGTCTAAAACTTATTATTCAATTTACAATTTTTTATAATAAATAACTCACAGCTACATAGAAAAATGTTTTTATTTTATTTTTATAATTATCCTTTGAATATTTTTTTTAAATATTAACTACATAACTACAAATAATATATCCTCAAATTTATTTTTAAATTCTAGGATTCTTTTTTAAACTCATAGATGAATAATTAATTAATTAAAAAAAAGTATATATTAAAAAAAAAAAAACCTGTAAAAAATTTCAAGCATTTAGAGTTCACGGTTCTAGAATTATATCGATTCAAAGTTCAAAAGATGGGGAAAATATCATCACCAAAAAACATTGAACATTAAAATTTAGAATATTACGGTTGAGAAACAACTGTAATGGAGATGACTATTTAATAATGAAAATTGTAATTCAGGTAGAGTTTAAATTATGATTTATTACAACTCAGATCTATCGATATTATTTTTAAACAACACAAAAATTGTAAAAATGTGGCATATTTTGTACCCTATACCCTTTTGAAACATAATTCAACTTAATAATTAATTTCAATATTATTAAATGAATGTTGTTTGAATCGCATTAAACACGCTCGTAAATATAGTAATTAAGAATTACATATGTGCATCTCTAATTCCAGCTCCTTTTTACTTATTCAGCCAAAAAAAAAAAACATTGTTTAAATATTCCTCGTAAATTTATCAAGTTAGATAAAGAAAACAAAATGTAGCCATTCATCTCTTAATCGGTAGTAAGGTTTCCCCCCTAGCTATTGACTTACAATTTTTTTCGAGTCAAGAACACATTAAAGGAATTGTTCTTTCACATTGACATTCTGTGATTGTTTGCACACACTAAATCGATTGCCTTCGATCATAACAAAGTATCTCAAAAAATCCTTTTTTTTCCCCTCTGAGAAACAGAACAGTCCATTTAATATCATTAAGATTAAAATGAGTGTCTCTTTTTCCTTCTGCAAGAACTATCATCTGATAGAAGAAATGATTCCGCCCTGACACTGCGAAGTGAAAAAAGAATAGAACCCCTCATTGCAACTCATTCCGGTCAAAAAATTGCTTTTGCCTCAGACTCTCCTTCTGGGCACTTCAAAGAACAAATTTAATCTTACAAATCGTAGGCTAACTTTCATTTTATTTCTCTGCAATTTTTTTATACTTTAAAAAAATGAGGCGGAGGGAACTTCAGATACGGAATTGTTTCAACCTCAAAACGATCTGATACACTCTCTGACAGTTTGCTGAGAATAGAGAAGTTCTGAGGAAAGGAGAATAAATACTCAGGTAGAGAAAGTTGGATTTACTTTTAAATTGTCAATACATTTTTCATAAACTTTTAGAATATAGAAATAAAATTTGACCATTCGTCATTAAATGGAAATGGTACAAAATGACAAAAGCCATATCGAAGGATTTAAATATAGCCACTTTACTTTAGTGAACGAAACAGTAAGGATGAAAAATATCGCTCGTTTTGCAAAATATTTGAATGCACGTATCCGCAACATTTTTTAAGATGAATTCAAGGCATTAATCTTAAATTTTATAATCATATTTAATATAAATGTTTTTAGTATAAATTGCTATTTATTGTGGGCTTGTAAAAGTTATAGTGGATCCTAAATAATAATTAATTCATTGTTTAACTCATTGAAGCAATGAATTAAAAACTCAACATTCAGTGGTAAAAATTTGACTCTTTACTTATATAATTGAATCATAATTTATGAAATTACTTAATTCCTAATTATTATCCAGCAATATAGTACATTAATATTTAAGTTATCGAGAGACCCAAATTACACTGTCACAATATACACACCACTGTCTGAAAAAATATTGACCAAATATTAAACACCGCAAATTTTTTAATTTGTTAAATTTTCATTGAGTTAAAGTAGTTACAAGTGCAGTGAGCTAGTTTTTAGATAATATAAAATCGAAAATGCATGCAAATATTGAATATATTCTTCTATTAGCGATTGAATGAATTATTTTGCTTTTTTAATTAATTTTAATTGTATGTTTTAGTTTTTAGCTTTAACTTTCAATGTAATTAGCCTTTTTTTCTTTTACACATAGTCTGTCCATTTCAAAAATATACCATTTCAAAGCTGCCTATAGGCGAAACCATTCATCAGTAAATTGTGAAAATTTAAGGAGAACTTAATGAAGTGGTGGAAATTTCTTTAATTGAAAAAATAAAAACAAAAATCACAACCAGAGAGCTTTTTACTTTCAAACCTATAGTAAATATGTAAATTTTACAAACATATAAATAACACATTTAGCCTCACAATTAGGATAATTTTGCAATTTTTTTCAGCAAAGCATGTTTCACATGATGACCATCATTTCAGCTACCGTCTGATATCGCAAGATGGCATCTTCTGCAGTTGACCGAAATGTGTTCTGAGAAATGTTGAGCAGGTGGCGTGAAATTCTGTCTTTAAGTTCTCGTAAAGCTCCTAGGTTATCCAGATTTTTCAAAAGCCCCCAAAGACAAAAATCGTATGGATTGAATTCAGGAGATCAGGGTGGACACAAATTACGAAAGTGTCGGCTGATGATACGGCCTTCTGTAAAATTAACAATCATAACACGCCGTGCAATATATGCAGGAGCTCTGTCTTGCATAAAGGTTACGCGAAGAAGGCACTGACGTAATTGAAGAGTCGGCACAATTTTGTTCTTTAAGAGCAATGTGTATCATTGTCCGGTAATCAGGTATGTCATTGGACATTCATAGTCTAGCCAATCGAAGAAATACGGGCCCAGAATAAAGGATGCAGAAAATACACACCATACCACCACTTTTCATAAATATAACGAGGATTATAAGATAGAGAGTGGATCTTCTGATTCCCAAATTTGACAGAAATGCGCATTCACTGCGAAGTCTCGTTAAAAATGCGTTCCTTTTTCCTCGATAATATTCCAAGGAATTGTCCTCAAATTCGGAACATAACTGAAATGATAACTGCAGTCGATCGTCAAAATCATGTGGAAACAACCACTACGCAAGTGAAAGTAAGTGTTGATAACATTGGAGGGTATTTCGCAAGATCTTATGGACAGACGTAGCCTACTCAACATCTCTGCTACACTTCGGGTACTAGTGTTAGCCTGAAAGTTTGGAGTACTTTCCTCTTCCACCTGAAGTGCAACTCCTTCTACTGCGTCTGCAGAAATGCTATTTTTTCCTCTTCCAGGAAGATCAGACCACTAACCTTAATTTTCATAGGACCTCTTCGAATATCTTTAAGAGTCCGAAATTTCCGTTTTGGAGAGTTGTTGTTTTGGTAAATCAATTTTACTAACGAGGCACGATCTCGTAAACCTATCGTTATTGTGAACATCTATAATATAGAAAAGAAGATCTTCAGATGTTTCTAGGTTTCATAACAGCTGCTACATGACGTTGAATGAATTTTTTTTACCTATTTATTTTTTCCAAGTAAAAAGGAATCTGGTGGTGATTTTTATAACTATTTTTTTTTAAAAGACATTCACGACCTTTCATTAAGTTATCCACAAAGTTTCACAATTTTCTTTTAAATGGTTTGTCTGAGGGTAACTTTGAAATAATATCTGGATACATTGTATATTGATAATATGAACCGATATATGTAGAAACGGAATGTAAATATATAAAAAAAATTCTTGTAAATAGTACAAAATGTCCCTTAATAGAATTTTGAAGAAACTTAAACAATAATATTATAAAATAATTAAATGAACTAGAAATTTATAAATTAATATGAAGATATTGTAAAGTTCATCTCATCAAGCTAAATTAAAATTTAATATTTTCATCTTACTTTATTAATAATTGAAGAAATTATTGTAAAGCAATAATCTATACTCACTGAAAATTGAGTAGTTATTTTTTCGCATTTAAAAAAAAAAAAAAAAAAAAAAAAAAAAAAAAAAAAAAAACATTGAATCTGCCTCTCGTCTGTATCTTGCATATTACCATCAACTAACTAAAAGAAAGCTCAATATTAAAAACAAAATTGAAAGCCAAAAGCTAATTTTAACAAAGCTTTTTAATAGCAATTATTTCAATACAACGTCCATATCTACTTTCCATATCATAAATTTAACTTCACATTTCGAATGAGATAGACAACTGCAAAGGGCTGATTTCTATGAGGAGTTATTCAACTTTAAAACTACTTACGCTAAAACTTGTACTTCTATAGAAAGTGAACAGTTGTCGAAAATTTGTGAGAGAAGTTTTATCTACCACTTATATCAAAATCATAACTTTTATTATTTAAAAAAAATGGCTTAGTCAAAATTGTACCTCCACCTTTTGTACATTACAGCTTTTCTATACATGGAATACAAATCATGTTTTGAAGAATGGAAAAAAAAATATTTTAATTAAATAAGCCACCCAAACAAAAGCTACATAGTAGGGTTTTTTAGGGCTTAAGGGTAAATATGTTAAAAGCAAACAAGAATAATGGTAATAATAATTTATTTGTTTACATCTGGCGGTAGACCATCGATTCTATCCGTTTATTAGAAAAATTATTAAAATCTTATATGTTCTCAAAGTTTAAGGTCACTATGGCAAATTCACATTAAATTGAAAAATGCTGCACTGACCATGGGATTGTGATTGACTAATGAAAGTGCTAAACGTTCGAAACTTCAAATGCAGAACAAAATAAATATAATCCCCTACAAGGACTATATTGTGATGAGAGGAAAGATGACAACCTCGAGATTGAAAAAATAAACTTAGATTAGTTTCGAAAAAGTAAACTCAAAGCTTAAAAGAGGGATACTAATACGATGTGGAAAACGGGTGTTATTTGCCAAATTGAAAAACAAGTTAAAAGACCAATACAGTGGGGAATGTACCTCTTACATTTTAATGAATTGCCATTCCTGTAGTTGTTCAAATATTTAGATGGGGAAACAACTGGGTCATAATCAACGAGTGGTTTGCGTGGCACGTCAGCTCAGTAAATGTGAGGAACTCCCTGAGGTAAATTTTAAGTGTTGGGTGTGAGATTCCATAAATTGGCCAGGCAATTTTAAGCCAATATCAACAGTACCTGCTGGATATAAATTCTATAAAATCAGGAAACTATCCTGAAGGTTTATCTATTAGTGAGCTTGGTCCACTTCCCCATTCAAGATGGCTAACAATGGCGAACAGAGTTTTCCGATTAAATTTAAGTACTGAAAACCTCACATATGAGCACAAGATTTTAGTTTATTTAATCTTAAAGTCATAAATGCATGTATGGTTTGATAACAAGAAAAGTAAGTGCTTCACGAATAAACCAGGACATGTATTTGAAATTATAGAATCGTCAGGTTTCCTGCCAGAAAACTTTTTAAAAGTCATTGACCCAGTAATTGAAATTAACGCATTTTTTGCCCATCTAGAAAACTTGCTTTTGAGTATGATAGTAGATAAAAGGGATTATATAAGAGATTTAGGTTTCAGCAAAATTATAAAGGATAGAAATTTAGATTCTAAAAGAAAATCAATCAGGAGTTTCCAACCACCCAAAATCAATTTTCTAACTACAGTCCACATCTAAATGACTCACTGGAATGCTACTACACTTTGCTTCGAAGATTCACCGATCAAAATATTTGGTCTAAGGCCTATTCTGTTGGAATAGTGACTTAGTAGAACTTCGGCAAATTCCCTTGTCACACATAATTCCGATTATGTGGTTTTATAAGAACTAAACTTCTTTCAAGACCTTCAATGCCAAATTTTTTCAAGCAAATCTTATTTCGAACTACGAAAAGGAACTAAAGACAAGTAAAAGACAATATTTCATTACAAACTGAAATTTTACTTATCCATAACAAAAACTATTTGTTTCAATGGAAATTTGTTAGTTTTTGTAAAATCTGTGTTTTTTAAATGTAATACGGGGTACTATTAAATAGTAAAACGTATTCTTTTTTCAGGTATATAACTTTTCGATATTTTTCTACTAAACTATGCCTATATCTATTTGTTGCGGAAGTTTTATCATTGTATATTTTCTCAAAATCTAGGGTCGACGCGCTACCGCCAGTTGTAAACAAATAAAATTATTATTATTTTTATTATTGCTTTTCACTTATCTATTCCAGAGCCAAATTTTCCGCAATATAGCGTTTAAAAAAGAAAAAAAATTATTTTTTTTCGGTGCACCTTACTACATAGGTCAAAAAGTAGACAAACTTTAAGCATCTATTAAGTACCCTAATGGCAGATAAATACCCCCTACAAAATTTCAGGTATAAAATAAATATTTCAAGTATCAAACAAATAAGACAGATGCCCTAAAATTTTTCATTTACCAAATTTGCATAAAAGTGGTGTTAATCTCAATCTGACATCCGTGGTACCACTCTAAATTTGATTGGCCTCTCCGCTAACACTCTTTGTTCTAACTCTCAATAATTCAGTGTTCGGTTAAGTTCGCGTACTTAACAAGTAGACAATTGAAAAGAGTTGGTTTCTGAAGGGCGTGGATCAAAAAAGTGGTGTATCCTAAAGAATAAATCATTAACCACTTGGGGAATCGAAGGAGGTTCTTATTTTTAGATTAAATGAGTGAGCCGATTTGCAATTTGTCACCTATGCTCCATTATGTAGCTTAAGTGCGTATTAATCCAAAGGTTATTTTTGAACAATATTTTTATGGATTTGTACGCTGGGTAGTAAGCTCTGGGGATATCAGCTCAAGAGGTAGAAGAGTAACAAGCAAACCCACTCTGTTAAATAAGTCTCGCAGGTCATTAGAATAATGCATTGCAACAGGCTATGAGTGTATATAAAATTTTGGCTATAGTTAATTAACGTGAGAAAATGGGTTTGATCTATGAGTGGACTTATATCAGACGGCTTGAAATAAGAGAGCTTTCCATGTCTTTCGTAATGGAAGTTCTAATACTTTCATGAGTGAATACTGGAAATTAATTTTTTATTTGAGATTGTCTTCATTTTTTTCTGCAATTAGAGCAGTGAAAATGCTTGGACAAAATTTTATAAAATCATTAAAAATTTCTTATGCATAGTCGAAAATCGTTTAAAATATATATGATATTTAATAAATGTGCATTTGAAAAAAAAAAATTCTCAATTAGTATGCAATGAAAATTACGAATTTTATAAAAGAAACGTAAATGTTTAAATGGAATTTCACCCCCCCCCCCCTCACTCACTTAAGTATTGCAAATGTTTAAATAATTAACTCTGTATTGCTTTTGCATTTATTAGTTCTAATTAACTGGTTGAAAAAACTTCATTCACTGGTTTTGGAATGCGCTCTTCTACCAACTTCATTGAAAATAGCTTTTAATAATTTGACATCCTTACTAAATTTTTAAAACTAAATATTTATTGTTTATACGGGTATATCCCAAAAAAGATTACCACATTTAAAAATTAATTAAAAACAGGAAGACTATAGAAATATACCGTTTCCAGCATTCTACTTCGGCAATTGTGGAATTTTATCCATCAATTTTCAAAAATAGTTACAATATACGTCAAAAGATGACGTTGTTGAATGAAAAAAAATTCATAAAACTCTCTAAACATGCTCCAAAAATTACAAAATAATGTTTCTATTGCTCCATGTTGTTTTTAGAAATGGTGGTTATTTTGGAAATACAGTTTTGCAGTTTGTGCAACATCTTCAGATCGTTTTTTTTTTTGTTTTTTTTTTTTAAATCAACGTCATCATTATCTATCTCTTAGTGAACTTTTAAACTATATTTTAAAAGTGATGAAATAAAATCCCCTTGTTCCCATCCCCAAGTACAATGCAGCAAACGGTACATTTCTGCCGTATACGGCTTTATTATTATTATTATTATTATTATTATTATTATTATTATTATTATTATTATTATTATTATTATTATTACTATTCATTTTTCAATTTTGTCAGTCCTTTTTGGGACAACCTGTTGTTAAACCATACTAAAAAAGCTAAATAGAATTTAAAAGAAATTTGCATGAGTTGTAAATTTCTTACGGCATTAGGTCATAGGCTCAAAATTGTAATAAATTCCAGCTGCGTCATTATATGAATTATATTAAAAAAACTATATTAAAAAAATTATTTGTATTCATAAAACTATTCATATTCAAAAATTATAAAGTAAAGTATTCATAATTAACTGTCACATTTAAAGTAGCATCTTATAACTTAACATGGGCTTTAAAACATCTTTTAAAAGTATTTACAGTCGATAGGCGATATGCATAAACAAGACAAGCGCCATTAAAAATTTAATTAGAATTAAAGAATTATTTCCATACTAAATAAATGGTTTTCAGAATATTGTTTCGTTTATATCTTCTACAGGACTGGCTGTACAATTTAGTTTACAAACTATTCACAAAAAGTAGCAGAATAAATAGAAAGCTATTAAGTTGAACATTATACTTTTGTTCCACAATAACATTTCAGCATCAAAGTTTTGAATAAGAGTTGGTAGGATAAAAAGAAAACATTTAAATGTGTTTATACGTTTTGATTTTGTGTAAAATCGGTTTTCAAAAACTAAAGTTTTCGCAAAATTACAGGTAAATAATAATACTACTCTTGAAATCAACAATTACGAAAATCAGATTGAGTTCTAAAAAGAAAGGACGTATGCAAATTTCTATTTGCAATTTGGAGGATTGAAATGAAACGTCTGTTTAACTGAACATTTTGCACATCTGCTAGAATAGTGATACACTCAAAATTCTTCATTTTTAAGTTACAGTGTGTACAGAATCACAGACTGCATGGACTTGAAGCTGGTTAAAAGGCAATGGTCAGTTTCAACTCGAAAACTATATCATGCTATTCAGCTACTTTGAAGTCCATGCAGTTTATGATTCTGTTCAAGTTACGAATCAAAAATGAAGGCTTTTGAGATGTGTCATTTTTCTCGCAAGTGAGGAATTTGTAAAACTTTTTAAAATAAGGGATTCTAAATTTAGCATCAACAAATGATTATTAAACACTGATGGTGAATACTTTATATTTTAATACTTATAAAAGAAACGCAGAGTAGTTAATTTAGATATTTTTAGAATCATTTATGAATCAGTCGATTGTTTGGTTTTTCGTGATCTCCGTCTAGCTGATAAATGCTGAGTTGAATTTTAAAAGTAACCCATTCTTCCAAATTGGTTCGCTATAGTAAAATTCTAAATGCACAATTGCTATACACTCTATTTATTTAAGTAATATTAACATTAGTAACGAATTATGAAAATAATTCATTGTAGTCTCAAGTTTATGAATGCCCTGGTGTCTCTGATTTTATTGGGCTGCCAAGTGCAGGAATCGGCAGACCGCCGCTTCGGAGCCGCATACGCCTCTTCTCATGGATATTAGAGCCACTTAAAGTTCTAAGTAACTCAACCTAAGAGTAAACTGATAAAGCAATGAATGGTAATAAATTTGTGCTTTTTTTAGTAAACCAATAATAAATTTACAGCGTAATATTAAAAGTGAGAAATAATTAAAACACTACGAATTACAAGGATATGCGAGTGGAATGTAACAATCTTACAGAGGTAACCAGTGATCAAAAAAGTGAGGGCAGGCGGAACTGCGACTCAACCCCCCCCCCCCCCACTTCCCCCAAACATTCGTGAATAGAAATTCTCTAATCTAAGCGCAAAATTTCCTTTCAATATTTACAAAATGATATGAGAAAGAAAATAGAGAAAAAACTTATTTAAACTTACTTATAACGAGGTTCCCCGTTTCAAAATAGTACAATCATAAATTCTAGTATTGAAGTAACAAGAAAACACATGATGTGCATAGTTATCAGGGAACCTATTTCCGTTTGGCGGAGAAAATTCTAAAAAAAATGCTCGTTTCTCTTCCATCCACACATCAAGCGAGGTTGCGGGTTCGAGTCCCGTGTTAGGCATGGGTGTTTGTAAATGTATGTTGGCTTGTCTAATGACGAACGTTTCGGCGCATTATAGCCCTCGTGTTGCTGACGGCGCCAGATAATCTGAATACAACCAATCCATCCACACATCACTACTCATTCACACACGAGCCAATCAGTACATTGAATTTACAAGCACAGCTGAAGTCGCGAAATTCATATGGGCTGCATTTGACACTTCGCAATATACATTTAGCGTGGAGGGAGATTCCATTGCAGATGCTTCTATTGCAACGGTGCAGCCCTTTTGGAACTTTCACTCTCTGGCTTTAATCGCTCGACCATCGTAAGATTTAGTTGATTTGAACGGTTTTTTTCTCTCAATTGTGTATTGCGCAACAGGTTTGCTATTTATCAGATTTGATTTTTTTTACTTACCATAAAATTTCCATTTGCGATGCTAATCTACATTTAAAAAAATTAGTAGAATAAGTAATCAAAGTTGGCTAGCAACTAGTAAGTTTTAATTTAAAACTAATAATTTTGATGCAGCCCGGCTGTACTTGCGTTACCCTACGAGCCGCCACTGCACTCTTCCCAAATACTTTCTCAAAATCAACGTCCACAACGCCCTCGGTATCTTCTCAGATGAAATACGGGATAATTAGAATGCGCTATAGGAATGCGTCACAGTCTCAGTTGACGTTCGTTGTTCTCTTGCCTCCGACTTCTTCCGGTTGCACTCGCTGTTAAACCACTTTCGTATTTGTGTTATACTATATTAGAAAACATGGCATTCACATCATCCCAAAGGAAGAAAACACTTGACGGAAAGAATCGGGAATTTTAGAAAGAATTGTATGCATTCATTCCAAACAAAAATAGACTAACGACTTATCTCACCTGCCATGATTTTAATACCATAAAATAGTATAAAAATGTTAGTAGTTAAAAGCATATTTTTAATGCTTTTATTTATTTTGCGGCTATTTACAAATTTTGCTATTCTGGTTATTGAATATTTAGTTCTTAGCGCAGAAAAGTCTGTTGTTCCCTTAGGCTACCCGGTTCAATCCATGACTTCACATTTAAAGCTTGATGCACAGACGAAATGATGAGGACGTAGTTACAACTTATGTTCTATCACTACATATCATCAACTATCATGTTAATATACATTACACATATAGCTTCAATTCATTTTGAAATCTTGTCCATTTTTATCCATGATCCTGTATAATGATGATGCTGAAAACTAATGAATAAAATAAGAATAAATTGCAAAAGTGAAAAATTCAATCAATTACTAATAGATGACACACTAATACTTTTAAAATGGCCTGTTTAATAATGAAGTAAAATCACCAGTTTAAAAGTTATATTATTTCTTCTAAATTCTTTATTTTCTTGCACTGTTGCACTACAGGATATTGATATTATAATTAATCCTCTTATGGTGTAGTTATAACAGTGTTTATAAGGGTTCAGTTCCACTGGTCAGCAAAATTAAAGAATAACCTGTTTTTTCCTAATAACTTCTCAGTGGAGCAACATAAACACATGAAAATCACATTAAAGAGGCATTTTTATGTAACATAATAATTGGCGCAGTATGGCCCAAGTGTCGCCTTTGAGCCATAAAACCTAATCAACCAAATGTAACATAATAATGAGTAAAACAACTCAGTCGCAAAGTGTACAGTGGGGGCATATGCAAAAGAATGGAGTACCATTAGCGTACATTTGTACAGATGCATCCACATTAAAAACGTAACTCAATGAGTTGACTTTTAGTGTGAGATATGATCTCTCCTGTCATCCTAGACACTGTATTCTCATACTTACATGAGTTTCTTAATGAATTCTTGAGGCTAAATTGCTCGCCCCACCTTTTATATTGTTTGCAAGTGAGGGAAAGTTTCCAATACATTAAACCTTTCCACAATGGATATTGTGGAATACCATAAAAATGGTTGAAGTTAAAAGTTCATTTTGGTAATGTTTATGTTTATTTTGCTGCTTTTTAAAATTTTGTGATTCTGACGATCGAATGTTTGGCTCTTAGTATGTACAAAAAACTGTACCAATCCCTAGCCCATTGAAATAGTCTTGGCTTTGTCCTATTTGAGAAGCAAATCCGAGGTGGATGCAACTCTCTGAAAGTATTTAAATTCTGCAATTTGGAGTGATCGTTGAGTTATAGCGTGTGTGTAGTTATCTCAGTGTAGTTATAGCGTGACTACAAATTCAATAATTTTATTTCAATGAAAATGACTTCAATGAATTGAAGTTTGGATTTCTCGAAAATAATAAGGTGCGACACATTAGCTCCAAGGAATTTTATCTCATATGTAAGCAGCATTTAAATTATCATGCTTATAATATTAGGAATTTGCGTTTCATTGTTGTTGTTTTTTGGGTTTTTTTTAATTTATTTTTGTTTACTTAAGAGTCTATTTCCTTTTTAAGTTCGGTTATAAAAGTTTTCATTATCTTATGAGTATGCATTGACCTAAATGTTCTCCACTGTCAAGAACTTATACCTTTTCCTACTTTCAATTCACGATTCTATTTAAAATCTCCAATTTGCATTCACAATTTTAAGACATAAATCTTTAAAACATATCTAGGAAAATTGCAGTGTTCCACCGCCATTCCGATGTCATAGCGGCAGGAATCAAGTGATGTTGACCGAGCTCAGGCTGCTTGCAACCCCTCACAGCTCAGCTTCTATTATAGCTAGAACCCTGATTTTTCGACATCGTGTTGCCTCGGGTAAGTAAATGAAAAATAACCACAAAATTGTTAATTTTAAACGGGGCAACATGGGGAAAAAATCCTTTGAAAATTGTTGAAATCACCAGAATTTTGTCCTTCTGGTTCTTCTGATTGTGACCAAAACTTTAGCCAGGGCTACAGCCAAAACTATGAAATGAATTTTGGCCATATGGACAAAATATCCTTGCAATCAGATATGACATGACGTAATATTAAAAGGGGGGAAAAGGTTAGTGTTACATCGAACGTACTTTATTAAATTTGAGAATGCATACGAATATTTCCTTTGTTTAAATAATGGGTTTATTTAAAAATATATATAAGATTTATTCCTTACTTCTCGGTCGTTGATAAACCACCTCAAAATGGGTGGAGAACTCTCTTTAGCAGATGTGCAATTAATATCCACTAAATCTCCAACATCGTAGCGGCTAGAGCTTCCACTCACTCGAGGTCTTCTTCGACTTGGAATAACGTTAGGAGCTAAATGAGAGTAAAACTCAATGTATTTAGAGCTTACATAGGAAGAACTTCTAAATAAGTTAGATTAATTTTAGAAGAACATACATAATTGATTTACAATATTTAGGATGGCCTGATAATATTTTTCTGAAAATAATATTGGATGCTACAAACTTTTTTACACAAAAGGTTTATGCATGCATTAAACAAAACATTACTAATTTTGGTAAGTTTCCTGAAATGTATTTCGACAATTTTGAATGAAATCGCCTCATAATGTGGAAACTTAGTGAATGTTGGAATTAAAATGTTAGAAGCTAAATTGGAACTTAAGATCCTGAAAGCTTAATTACAATGGTAATATATTATATTGGAAAAATTTAATAAAATATATATATTTGAATACAAAATATTGGAAAAAATTTCAAGGTTTTTTTTATTTTTTTAATTGGATTTCGTCAATTTTCAAAGTAATGTTTGTCTCAAATAAAATGCTAGGAGCTTCATTGGGAAATAGATGTTGAAAGCTTAATTAAATTTATTTGAAACAAAGTATTGATATATTTGATGACTTTTTTCGAAATGGATCTTGTCAATTTGAATCTCAAACTCCTTATTTTCAGGATGCTTAAATATTGTCGAAATGGAACTGTTTGGAACTTTATCAAAACTTAAGATACTAAAAATATAATTAAAATGGTACAAAATGAAATATTACCAGTTTTGGCGAGTTTTTCAAGATGGATCCTGCCAATTTTGAACGCAAACCCATTGTATAAAATGTGTATAAAAGTATGTCTCAGTCACACTATTAAATTCCTAATTAAACATTTGCGTATATAAATTACACAGATTTTATACTATTAAAATTTATAACTTTGTCATTTTTTAAGGACAGACTGTATTGTAGAAGTTGCAATTGTCGGAATTGAAAGGTTATGATCTTCATTGGAACTTAAGGTACAAAAAACGTAATCCAAATGAATAATATTAGGAGTTTTTTTAATATTAAAGTTGGGTTTACAATTTTTTTGAATAGAAATTTATTTATTCATTCATTTAATCATAGGCTAAGATAATTGAAACTTAATTTGAGTTGAAATTAAAATATTATGTGCTGAATTAAAATAAAACTTAAAATATTAAGAGTGAGTATGAGATCATTATTAATGAAGTAATTAGAATAATAACTAAAATAACTTTTGACTGAAATACAGGATAGTAATAAAGAAACTCTAGCCGCCTTGCTGTTCAACTCATTGAGACAAGATTTCAGGTATAGTTAGTTATTCAGAAGTATGAGCTCGCTATTCTGTGAATGGCAACAAAATGGCGCTCACAGTTGCGGGATGTTGCGCTTTAAGATCAGATGGCAATGACGTCATAGCCCATAATATAATTGTTTATTACTTTACGGTGTAAATGTATCTGGCAACAGAGTTTTTCAACTTGAAACAGTGTTCTATGAAACTTATTACTAAAATTATATAGCTGTCTACTTTCTCTAAAATATTCGTCGTTAGAAATATTGATACGCAACACGTTTATAGTTACAGAAACTCGAAATTTTTGAATGACAACACCTACTTTTTCCTGTCGCAAAATGCTCAGCACATGCGAAAAACCCAAAGAGAGTTGGAAAGGTACGTGTATCACAAAAAACAGACAACCGTGGACATCCATTTGATTGCCATTCACAGAATCCCGAGCTCATATCTCTGAATAACTAAACCTGAAAACTCATTTTGATCTATTGAACGGAACGGAAATTAGAGGTCCTTATATCGGTAAAGTTTCTTTATGACCACCCTGTATAATTAATAGGATGTCATCTTAATTGGATAAGATATTGTTGTAATTCACTATAACATACCAATAAGTCCTTAAAACAAATACATAGTTGTTCTTTCTTAAATTTGATAAAAGTTTGTGTTTCATGAGGGTAAGAAAATACATTTCATCAATATTTAATGAATGCATATAAATTTATAAAATTAATTATATATAACGAAATTAAGATCTAAAGAAACTAACGGCTTAAGTCACGTAATTAGCTTGGGATATTTAAAAAACGCAATTTATAAGTTTGAAAACGTTCAGAAGCACTTTAAGCACTTGTGTGGGTATTATCTCTGGATCCTTTCACATCCACTTCATGTGCCAAGAAAAAGCACATTCAGCTGTATTTAAAAAAAAAAAAGTTTATTTAAACAGTTATTCCCTTTGATCGCCATATATATGTACTTCAGAAGTGAACTATCATAAGTGAAATGTTAAACCAATTACGCGTATTATAGTATATTTCTGAGGTGCAGATATATACATCCTAATGAAAAAAAATTTAAATGTAAACTTAATATTTAACACAAAATATGATTTCAATAATAGTTTCCTACTTAAAAAATATTTCAATTTTTTAAAGATAGTCATTAATAATCTGAAACCAAATACAGATAAGACTATGAATTTAAAACTGTTTACTCAAAAAACTATTTGCTCTCAAATCAGGTTACTCATGTAAAAAAAACAGTATTATATATTAAAATCCATTAAAATTAAATCATTGTTTTAAAAAAATTATGCAAAACTCATGAATTCCAAACAAAATAACTTTAAATTATCTCAATTGCAATTATCTGCATCCACTCACCATTCTGTGGTCCTGGGCCTGATAATCGTTCTCCAATAACTAGCTCATTTTGAGATCTTGCATAAGTCAAAAACACCTCAGCAAGGCATTGCAGACGCAGTCCCCCTTTTCTTATGTACTTTCCAGCCATATTGAAAATTAGACGTAATTCAATCCATTGTAGGCCTTCTTTAGTTTTTCTTGGGGGTAAGTGGGTAACCTGATGAGTCTGCGCCTAGAAGCACACCCACATTTAGGAGGTAATATAATTTTTAGCATTTCAATAGAATCATTTTTACTGTCTAGACTTAGTCTATAAGTTGGGTCATGAATATTAAATATTATTTTTATGTCTGACATGGATACAAAAAGATGCATTGCATGTCTTCCATGCTAATGTCTTAGAAAAATTCTCATTTTATAAGTAGTTCAATATAAACGGAACTTTAGGATTTCAACACTTTGAATGTTAATCTTATGATATTACACTTATTGGTAACTATTGAAGATGTTTTTGGAGTCAGAATTCCAAAGCATTCATAAAATAATAAATAAATAAAGCAAGGAAAATGTAAATAAAGAATAATGTAAATTAATGAATATAAATCCATTATTACTATTAATTATTATTAAATAAATCCTTTTAAATAACCTACCTATTAGTTCTCTTGGTCGTTTCAAGTTACGTGTGTACATAGTTATATGATAACTAGTTAAACAGAACTTACCCTTTTATACCATCTTATTGCTTAAGTGCCCCTTATTTTGAATATATATTTTAATTACTCACCTTGATTTCAAAAATTGAAGTACAAAGAGTGAAAATTCAATAATCTTACTTCTTAAAATATCAATTATTTAATTAGTACACTCTACAAACCATAATTAAAAATGTATTAAATAGCTGCTAGTAAATATTAGATTGGTTGAATAACAGTGTACTTAAGAAACGTAGATAAAAGACGTATATCATGAAGTATATTGGTTATGCTTTCAAAATTTTCATGATAGAAATGGTCAGATTCATGATTTCAGAAAAACTCGCATCTGTAGTATAGTTTAAAGTTTAATCTTTAGCCGAATTTTGAAATATTTTGTTTTCATTTCCTTGCAGTTTTTATAAAGTTGACATTGTAAATTTTATATCTTTAATGTTCCATTTTAGTGGGTTTTTTTTCATATACATAACTTTATATATGATTACTTCACACCATTCTATAGTAGCAATCTGTAGTTTAACAATAAAATATATAGCTTCAATTTAAATGAAATTTAAGTGTTATTCCTGCATTTAAAAGGATACTAAACTATAAATACGTGATAACATTCAATATATAAAACAGAATATAGAAAATCAGAATAATACTCTTTTTCATTAACTAGCAACCATTTGAGAAAGAAAATCAAAATGTTGACACATTCCAAATGCTTTCCATGAATTTTTTTAAGAAAAATTTCTAGACATTTGCATATCGTTAAAAGTAGAAACCATAAAACTGCTACCAGCAAATAAGGCAAATGTGACTTAACCAAAAAAAAAAGTTTACGTTACTGCAAAGGTACCGCTTTGAAGAATATAAAACTAAAGACTACACTGCATATTAACACATAATTTACCACTAAACCAAAACTAGAGCTACTATAAATATATACGCGTAATGTATTTATTCTATTACAATTATTAGTTAAAAATATGTATTTAATACATCACTTTTAATGTTCAAGGAAAATATATGGTAAACTTACCACTTCTCCATTTATATACCAGTTGACTTTCGCTGCAGGTTTCGAAGGCCCAAAGGAACAGGTTATATTTACCTCATCCCCAACCTGATATCGAGGCTGTAGTCCAATAATATCAGGTCCATTCGAAGGTAATGCTGTAAACAACACACTTACTGTTAAGCTCTAAACTTCCTTCAGCCAAGTATGAAAATATATACATACAAATGAGTTTATACTTAATTGAATCAAAATAACCATTATTTAAGCTAAAACTTTCTCTACGAAAATGTTTTGTTCATCTTTCTGGAGAATCTTTGATGTTTTGTTTAGTTTTCATAATTATTTTATCTATGTTGAACTGTACTGTCTGTCTATCCGGGGAATAGCTCCCGCCAGATAGTCTAGTTGGTAGTTGTCGCTGTAGAAACAAAACTCGTCGCTTTCGAATAAGGATCCATTCTTCTCCTGGAACCCCCTGTAGAAAATGAGGCTAGCCTTGTTTCCACAGTAACAGAAAACTCTAGAGTATTTGGAGGCAGGTGTTCTTGTAATAGACAGACCATAGGTAATAATTGAACTGTAAATAATTGTAACCTACTAAGTCACGAACGTACTTAACTGAGAAAAATGTAGAAACATTACCCATTTTTAAAACTAAAGTATCAAAACAGTAGCTATGAGTGCTAGATATAATTCTGAAGACAAACTGACTTAGTGGTCTAAAAGAACCATTGGTCACTAGACCAATTAACTATATGATATTCTGCCTTTTTTTTTTTTTGTACTTGCTATATATATTAGGCTAAAATTATGTTCCAGTGGATTTTAGAAAATATAAAATGTTTGATTATACAGTAAGGTTTTAAAATTTAACATACACTGTAAATTATACCCAAACTAGAACCTACCATAAGAATGTTATCGTTTGAAAGCTCTATGCTCTACACCTTAAATTAGAAATCCATATTGTTTAAATAATTTCAGCTGAATTTCAAAAGATATTTCAAGATCATTATGTTAAGTTAGTTTGGTCTTATTGCTGTAATGATAGTAGTATTAATAAAAATGTAACGGTCTACTTTATTTTCCAAATTAGATCTTAGATAATAAATAAGCTTTGTAGTTCTTGCCTGAGAGGTTGACCATTATTACGACATCGCAGATAGCTCCCAGTGGAGAATAAGAAAGTAAAAGAGAATAAGGAGGGTGAAGACTAAGCAGGTGCTCGTACTAAAGTAGTGTATAAGGGAGCACATTAAAGGATGGAATACATTTTCCATCCCTATGGTAATAAAATGAAATGATTTTTTTTAAATATAAATACATTTTAAAGACAAAAATACATTGATCGCAAACTTGTATGCCCTATAATATGATTGAAAGGCAATATAAATTAATAAAACAAAAACGCAATCATTAAATATTGCAACTGTTACTTTGTGAGTTTATATACTAAATTCTTATGGCAATTATCATTATAGATCATGATGAAATGTTATGGGTCTTTTGAACTTCTTTCACACAATAGGATTAAAATCAATCAATGATGGTTCTAATGTAAGGGTGGACACTATTTATAATTTGTTTCATGATGATTGGGCAACATAGCTAAAACATAATTATCAATAGATTTCATGTCCAGATCTCTCTAAATAATCTTTGTTACGCACATACAGAGTGCGTTAGTTATTCTTCTAGCTATTTTGATTTGAAGAGTGTTCTTAATCCGGCCAATTATCTTAGCTACTGTCTAGTCAGTATAGGCGCACAGTATGATGTGTTTAATAATTACTTATTAAAGTAAAACTTCAGTCTTTTGGATAGTTTTAGACCCTTTGCCCAAGATGAAAATCAATAAAATAACAGCGACAGTCGCTTTTCTATTGGCTTGTTTAATGTGGGCTTTAAGTGTATACTTTTTGTCGAGATATGCGCCAAGGAATGTTGGTGTGTTTACTAATTCAATATTGTCACAAAAAAAAAAATTCAATCAGGGATGTGATGCGTTTTCTGGTATTGTATCTTCTGAAGAGGACTACTTGGGATTTTTGGGTATTAATTTTAATGCACCATTTTACTCACTGTTCTTTGCCCTGCCTAAAGTCCCTCTTGGATTTCATCGATGACTCTTGTCGCCTTATTTTGATGCGCATAGTATAGCAGTATCATTAGCAAACTGTGCAGTCAGATAGGTTTGAAAAATGAGTTAATATAAGCTAACAAACAACAAGGGGCAATTATACAACATTGGGGGACATCTGATTGTATATATTTCTCTGCAGACAATGTGTGGGTGATGCAAACATGAAAAGTTTTTAGGATATGGATAAGCTCGGTTGGGAAAATTTTGCATCCGGCTATCATGACTATATTTCTTTTAAATAAAAAGATGGATTCATTCTAATATTGGAGTACATTTTTTATGTTAATTGTAGAATTAGCCAATGCAATATTTTAATTTTCGTAGCAAAAATACCACTTTTTTGTGACAGTATTAGTTGACATTTTCAAATGTCCAATTTTTTTTTAGGATCACTGTGTATTTAGATGTGCTCTAGTATATTTTCCCTAGGAAAGTTTCCAAATGATATTTCAGTTCTGAAAATACTTCTAAAAAATAAGAAGGTTGTGTGAGGAAAACAATATTAATCCCAAAAGAGAAAAAAAAAGAAAAAGAAAAAAAAAACAAAACAGGAACCTACTTTATATTCAAGTAAAATAAATCAAAATCTAAATCTAAAAGCAATACTCGCGATTATATGCTTATTTAGTTAAAAATCAACTCTTATGCAGTCTAAATGTTGAAGCTCATGAAATGACATCTCTAATGATGCCGAAAATAAAAATAACCCATCGCGTTTAAGCGTGAATTTCGGAAAATGTCCGATATAATTTTTATGCTTAAACCAGAACGCGTTCCCCTTTCTAAACAATTCCCTTGTCATCAAGGCGTAAAAACCCCACAAATTTGATTAAATAATACCATTGGTGACTTCGCCTGTCCACTCAATCATGAAAACAGGGCGACTGAATGGGGTTATAAACAAACATCGGAACCTCCCCTTTCGCCTTAATATTCGACAAAAAAGCATATATCTATGTTTGAACGTGGAATGTATGCATATCTTAGCAGTCACGAGTGTAGGTATCTTTTTTTCTATCCTCTTTAAAAGTGATAGAAGGAAAAAAAAAAACTAAAAAATACGCCCCCATTTTCGAAACTATCGTCTGACAGACCTCACGCGATATTTGAGTTACACTTAATGATTGTATTGACTGCTAAGATAAATCGATCTCAATTGTTTGCAGAGGAGAAAGTTTTTCTTTTCCCATTCTTTCTCTGGCTGTTTCCATTCTAATTGCAGTCCGAATTTAACTGAATGCCCCCTCTACTCCTCCGGCCATTTATTCCTTCTTACTGTTGCCACTCGATAGAGCTCTTCTTTAATTTATGGAGTAAAAATCTCTCCATACCCACTTACCATTCCCACTTTTTTGATATTTTATCGTCTGAAATGTCTCTTTAAAAGTTGAGAGGAGGGATGGTGATTACGAGGTTTAAAAAAAAATATTTAAAAAATGCCGTTTAATAATAAGACGGCATAAAAATTATGTCAAGCACATTTAAGTCTCTTTTATGAGTTTTTTTCTTTGTGTAAATTACATTTCTTTATTATTTTCACGCTCTTATAGTCCGATTTCATTTAAATGTCCAGGACTTTAGTAGATAGCTATTAAATAAAACAAAATGATCTCAAAACATCTGTAGGATTATAAAAATGCGTGAAAAAACAAACTAATATGTTCTTGAAAAAAAAAAAAAAAGTCTAGTATAAAACGATGTAAGTACCCGAGTATATTCTATTTTTTAACTAAGCACACATTTATTATATTTTTAAGAGTTATTATATTAACACATCTCTATGAAATTCCCATGTGATAATATATAATGAATTAATTGCATTTTTTAACAAACAGAGCTAATGGAACCGCTCCCCGCATGGTTTATAATTTGTTTTAAATTCAAATTTTAAATGGAAAACTTATAATTTTTTAATTACAAATTATTTAAATGGTGGTGCTTACAAAAATAATAATGTTAAAACTATCTAGTTACGGATAAATGATTCCTTATAGATGTTTAATTCTAGAAGGTCAAATGCACTGCATCTTACATTTAAAACTTGTTTTAATTGTTTTTAAAGACGGTTGATTCAAATTTAAATGATATTCAGTGGAAAATATATTTTACTAACAAAAACTGGATCTGCATAAAACAAATTTAAAATTCGCTATATAGATTAAAATTTACAAAATTGTTTTGTATTATGATGCATGACAACTAGCAATAACGTAATATTTCAATTTACAAACGAAAAAACCCTCAAATTATGAATATAGCAATGACACTTTCATATTCATATGATTAACTAGATAGTTTTTTTCTCAAATCAGAATTAAGTAGTTGAAAAGATTATCAGAAGCAACATGAAAAAAAATTACTCAAATTTTAAAAACCTATAATCCGATATATTTTAAAGTATAAGCCTTAAATAAAAAGAGCATCAAACTATATACACTGCAACCACCCATCCAAATCTTTAAGTCATATAAAATCAAAACTTAGAAAAGAGAAAGAAGCATTTTTAAAATGTATTGTCTGTATCGAGATTGGTATAAAAACAGACCGCCAATATACAAAAAAATAAAACCCAGATTTAAAAAAAAATTTAAAAAATGGCTATTTATTCATGAGTGCAAAATTCAAAATTTTTCGCATAATAGAAATAAAACAAACGAGTGTAAAAAGGCATTATGAAATGCTACAGAACATAAAATGTTAATATAAGTATTTATTAGAAAGTACCACATAAAAAAATTATGAGCTTCAACAGTAATTAAATAATGCATCCCTTAAAGATGAAAAAACCTCAATTTCGTAACATAATCAATGACTTTTTCTTTCCTGCTCGCAAAAAGCGGAAAATTGCTATATAATACTAATCTAAGACACGAGGGTTAAAATGCAATATGAAAAATTGAACACTAAAAGATCTATAATTCTCTGACCTCGCATGACAAAGGTGCCGGGTTCGCATCCTGGACTAGGCATGGATGTTCGTTGTGGTTCGGATTTCACGTTAAGCAGTCAGTCCAGGCCTGATTAGCCGTTATTGTGCAAAAATATTGGTCTTTGAGAGTACAAACCAACCAATCTATAATGCAAATTTAAGTCTTTTTTTATAAACTGCTACTCAGCAAATCTTGTTCTCCAACAGTAAACAAATAATTCTGTAAAATTTGCGACAGGCATAACTGTATATCGCTAAATTCAAAACAATATCAATGTCTATATTTATTTATGTATGCAATAACCAGAAGATCGTTGAAAAATGTACATCAAGAGACGAAGTGTAAGAAGTCAATATGAAACCATATTCACTACAACTACTATAATGTGCATACAAGTCTCAGCTAAAAAATGTCACAAACAAAATTTCGATTTCCAACACTGCCCTGTAAATAATATAACCAATATTGCAGGTATTATAGCATACATCAGTATGCAAAAAATCTCTAAATTCAATACAATATCAATTACTATATTCATTCATGTATTCAATAACAAAATATCTTGGTGCAACATAAATATGAAGTAGAAGTGTAAGATTTCAATATGAAATCTTATACAAAACAACATCTGTAATGCGAATGCAAGTATCTGTTAGAAAATTCAATTTAGAAAATTTTAATTACCAACTGCAAGCAAATAATAATACATCCGATATGGTGACAAGTATTATAGCAGACCAAAAAAAAAAATCTAAATTAAAAAAATTACTATGACTATATTCGTCCACGTATATAATAACCAGAACATCGTTGCACAATATAAATTTCAAATATAAGCATAAATTGCCACGTAACAAATCATGGACTCCCCGAACAGTAACCAAATAATAGAACCGACATTAAGACAGGTATAATATCAGGTCTCCGTATGTGAAAAAAAATCTTCAAAATTGGAACAAGATCAATGACACTTTTATTCCTGTATCCAATCATCAACAAATCATTGTATAATGGAACAGCAGCCAGGGCTGTTTATGACACAAAACGATCATCTTTCATTTCTTTATGAATTAATAATGAGCCAAGTCGAGTAATAATGCCTCCACAGAACGGTAAATCACTCATTTTCTATATTTATGAATTATGGTCTATAATAGAGGAACGTGACAACAATGGTAAATATACCAACACCTATAAAACCTCCAGTGTTGTCTACGTTTCTTAATAGGTGTGGGCGTTGCATAAAAACCCAAAAGGGTTGTAGTCACTATTCCATCCAACAGCTTATCAAATGCTAGACATTCAACAAATACTTTGGGGGGAAATCAATCTAGGTAATAATTCAGTAATGTATTAGATTTTAACTATACAAGTTTCAACCCAAATGAAATGTTCCTTTTCGTTTCACTTGATCACAGAAGCCTTGATTGTTTCGGAGATAAATTGATTGAAAGTAATAGTTAGAGATTCCATATTTTCAGTTTAATCAATTTCAGTTAATATTTATCTTTGGCCTTTCATGTGATTAATTTGCTTTGATAGGAATTATTGTATTTTTAAATTCAACCTATTTATAGCTTAATATTCTTATCGAGAGTTAATAGTGAAACTTACTTATTTTATTCGTAGCTTTATAACGCAGGGAGAAGTAACTACGAATTTAGAGTAAGAATCTCGTTTTATGCAAAAACTTGAAAGTGCCTTCATTAATTTTATCCTTCAAATGCTTACATAAAATATTTTAGAAGTAATAATACGATTATGATACGAACATTTTTGTTTATGTTTGAAACAATTTTACTTAATTTAAGTTGAATTAGTTAATGTTTGAAGAAACTGGATTTTTTTCCTAGATTGGGAAAGACAAATTGGTAACTTTTTGATATATATGAAGGCAATTTTTGTTTAATTTTTAAATGAAATACACATAAAATTCGCATCAAAGCCTGAATACGTAAAATATTGTTCATTGTGCTGGAAACATAACGAATATTTGTGTTAATAGACTCAAATTAGAATATCCTTACAAATCAATACGATTGAAATGGTTGAGTGAAAGATTGCTAGTTTTGGTTCAATATATAATTCACGGTAAATAGTTGAACTTTATCCACTTTGTTATTTTACCTACAAATTATAACCAATAATACATTGTTATCGGACATTTTCAAAAGATGCAGCTAGCAAATATACCATCACACAACACAGTGTATGAGTATTACAATGAAGCAAATTACTTTCTTTAAGAGATAAACAGTCATTTAATTAAGGTATGAAATAAAAGTTAGAGTAAAAAAATTAGTAAATAAAAAAGACAATAATTTACATGAAATGAATGCAAGTAACATAAACCTACCATAAATTCTCATTTCATCTTCTGATTTGGCAGTACTGAAGGACGGTGCTTCACCTGACACTTCACAGCCATAAAGTCCTTCTGAGTTTAAATCTATTGAAGCTAAGAGCACATGGCTGCTATTAGACCTCTCAAGCTGAAAAAAATAAATATAGAGAAACTAACAACTTTAAAAACTGTTTATTCATGCAAAGCAATGCAGATAAAATTTTTGAACTTTAATGTCTACTCATATTACTTACGTAAACTTTCCCTATGTAATTTCAATTATAAAAATCGTTATCTTTCATTTGTTATACTGTCATATTTAATATTAGTATAAGCTGAATAATGCTAAAAAATATTATCCATATCAAGTAACTACTTATTGTAATGGTTAAGGAGAACTTTACTTAAGCAAATCAATTTAAGAAATTTATTTGAAGATTTGAAGTCGAAGAAGGTTTACGTAATTTTACAGATAACTTTATCAAAACTTTATCCTAGAGTGTTGTTATATTATTGTGAAAGTTTTTCTAATTCAACTTTTTTGCCTATCACCTTTGGTTTTTTAGTTATTTCTGTGAATTCTTTAAATCACCGCTAGGCACGCTGTAAGCAGTCTCAAAATATTTACCGTAATCACTTTATTACAGGTATTAGGGTGCATCTTAAAAGCCACTAAAAAATTAACTTTTTAATTTTTAGCAGGACACCCTTTCAAATGCTTCCTTTTGGTGAAAAACACATGTGTAAAAATTTTGGGCAGTTTAAATAACATTTTGGGGATTCCTACAGGCAATTGAAATCACCACTACCATGGAAGAAATCAAGTTTTTTCACTTTAAAGTATGAAAATGTGAGAAGAGAAAAATATCCATTGTCAGCTTTTTTATTACATATAATCATTAATAAACTTATTTCAAACGTATGCACTGTGTACAATGTACACTGTGTATTAGGGTGGTTCATAAACTTACATGCTTATTCATTGGATCATAGCTCACATAGCTGTGATTGGTACTGCCATTAATACTGGCTGAAAATAATCTGACAGATCAAATTGCACTTTGGGAGACCATCACATTGGGATATGTGCCTCCTATACTCCAATGAGCTATCATTCAGACGCCTATTTAAACACGTAGATAGTACTACAACAGGACAACATTTTTCAGTGAGATAAAATATTGAAAAATTGTAAAAAATTTCTCTCGACTGATTTTTTAAGTGTTGAATGTTCAATTCCTCAAACTGAGATGAAAGTACTAAGCACAGATCAGTTATATCTTCTTGATATTTTTACAGCGATTAGATCACGCCAATGACTTGGCAGCTCGCAAAGCCAATCCCCTTTCACACTCAAGATGGCTAACAACAAAAAGCTGAGTACTTAGAATATATGCGAGAGAATGTAATTCATTTCAAGAAAACTAAACTTAACTTTATTGCCACTGATTACGTGGACATAATTAATTGGAATGTTTGTAATAGGTCTCCTCCTTTGTTAAGAGTAACAAACAAACATTTGTTAGTAGAGACTGTGCGCATCCGAGGTAGCTCAGCTGTATTGGAGGAAACAGGGAAAGAATGGAGGATTGACTAGTCTGACCGCGCATTGTTCCAAAATACACTATTTTTCAACAAACAAACAAGTCAAAACCAATACATACTGTTGCGTTGGTAGGGTTCGAAAGATTTGACGCCAAAGCAGATCAAATCTTGCAGAAATTTATTCCAATATAACTCTTCACAGATTCCTTTACAACACCAGAACTTCTCGTTCTAGTAGACAGAATACAGCTCTTTTCACAACAATAGAGCACAAAACAGCAGTTAAAGACTTGACAACACAACTGCTCAAATCACTGCAAAAGACAATGCGATACAGTTCGCTTTCGGAACTCTCTGAACTCTCACTGAGACTCAGTATCTCAACTCAGTAATTCCAGTCAACTAATGGACTCAGCTAACAACTGACTCAGTGACTCAAAATTAACTAACTAACATCCTCGGCCGACTTATATAGGAGTCAAACCTTCTTGAGACTTCTAGAAGTAGATAGTTGGAGAACTTTCCAGATCGTAGTCGAAAAGTCCTATACAAGCACATGGGGACCGAAAATGTCGCCAAATGGTCGCCAAGTTTGGCGACATTTGGCGATTTCTCGAAAAATTAGTCACCAAAACCGTCGCCAACTTGGCTCTATCTCGCCAATTTGGCGAGATTGCCATTACCATAATGTTAAATGCCCTGCTCCTTGTAACACTCGCTTCCCAGCGTTACCTCTGTAAAACCCGTTATCAAGCAACAAGAGACTCATTGCAGGGAAAAAAACTAACAACGAACTATTGCACTGCCTTAAGAGAAATGTACATAAATTTTTAATATTTACAAAATTAACACTACGAAATATTTACAAATATACAAAAATTCGTAACAATACTTTTGTTTCTCATAAATACAATATCCCAAGTTTAAAACTGTACATTGGCGTATCAAAACCTCTTCTATATTTTATCAAAAATTGGTCGAGATTGGCTAATATTGTTTCCAACGATCGATTCACAAAGTTCCACATCGGGATTGGCCTATGTCTGGTGAAATTGTCCAGTGTATTTTTGCTACTAGGGACCATTGAAATCAGACTTCAACTCGTTTCCTTGTCACTCAAAAGCTGTGGAACGTTTATGTAGCGAGATAAAGCAAAAAGTGGGTGGCACTAACGCAAAAGACTTTAGGATAACACTTTTTTTTTTTTAAGATCCATAATGCCCGACTTTTCTACAAAAGTTTCCTTCAAAGTGCATCACTGGGATAAAAAGCTCGAGAAAAAAGCGAACCAAATGAATAATAGTATGTTTTTGAAAAAAAATGTAAGAAATAACATTAGTACCCATTTATAAGAAAAATCATTATTTCTTACAAAAAAAGTTACTTTTGAGTATTTTTAATTATTAATATATGTTTTAAAAATGCATAAAATAGTGTTTTCCTGTGTTCTACACAGGAAAACTGTGTAGGAAAACTTTCCTGTGTTCACTACACATTGCAAACTATTGCCTTTCAAATATATAACGCATAGAAATTTTTAAAAATTTAGGATTTTTTTTTTTTGTATTTTCTTCAAATGTTGAGGTGAATGCGCGATTGGAAGATGTAATCTTTTTACAAAGTTTTTTTTACAGGTTTTCTTATCATGATGTTATCAACTTTTTTCACCGCATGCGTTTCAAAAAAAAATTTTTTTTTTTTAAGCACCCTACTATGTATATATATTTTATTATGAAATGCTAATAATGAAACAAAATTGTGAGGTCGTGAATTTCGGTTTCAAAAAAACTTGTAGTAAATAAAAAGTAATGTTTTTTTTTTTTTTTTTTTTTTTTTTTGCTCAATTACAAAAACAAGGTTGGCAGTTATTATTAAAAAGATGAAGAAAATTAAAGTAATGATTGTCAAAGCCCATCAATTAAAGAAATATTTTTAAAATATCAAACTTAGAACTTTTCCAAAGTTTTATTTTCTTTAGTTAAAATTGATATGTTACTACTATATTGATATGAGTTACTTTGACTAAAATCAATATAAGCTACTTGAAGCATAATATATATAATGATTCAAGAACTACTCCCTGGAAAACTAGTGGACTTCTGAGAAATGGAACACAATGAGAGGATGTCCCGTAAAAAATGAACGCCTTCGAAAATAAACAGGAAGAGTATTCAATTTGAAACCTCAAAGTGGTTGTATGAAAAATTGTATATGAATTTTTCTGATTAGATTACGGCTTCAAAAATAATCAAACATATAAACGCTAACAAAGTAATTGCAAAATTACATATACTCGATAAAAACACACTTATTTATCTCGAACAGTACTATTTCATCTTCTTCAAGGAATTTTAACTATTTAATGTTGCACAACATGAATCTCTAGGTGCCTATTATAAACAAGTAATATATTTATTATAAACAAGTGATGAGTTTTATTTGTAAATTATCCAAAAAAAAATCCTGACCTTTATCACAAAAGCTAAGATACAAATGCTACAAATTATAACGGAAATTCAATAAAATCAAACATTTGAATGTGCCCCGATCTTCCTTCACAGATGTTTAATATATTCCAATGGTTCAGTTATTTGTAAATTTTCCAAATAAATCATGACTTTTATCACAAGCGGATTAGATATAAATACTTAAATTAGCTAACATATTCAATAATATTAAACACAACTGAAAGTAATTCAATCTTCCTTCCCACATGTTTAATATAATTAAGTGATTGATTGATTTTTAAATTATGCAAATAAAATCATGACCTTTATCACAAACGGATTATAATATATAAATGCTTCAAATTAGGTCACAGATCTAATAAAATCAAATAACTGAAAGTAACCCGATCTTCCCACCCAGATGTCTATTATAAACAAATGACGCATTTATTTGTAGATTATCGACCAAATGACTGTAGGAAACACTAATGATGGGTATAGACGTACCACCTGGAATTCTCGTGCAAGGACGTATCTTCACGTCAATGGCATCGATAGACTTCGTGTTGCCATATGATTGTCGAACCTTTTCAGCACCCTACAATCCAACACCGCCTTGTTATTGAGCGGAGGAAACAAGTGTAATTGATTTCTGATTGTTTCTGACCTTGTTTCAATAAAATAATGCTTATTTGAGGTAAGTATATGCTTGAGATGAGCATTTGTACACGCTCAACATGCAAGTGTATTTCTTTTTTTCTGTTAAGTTATTTAGAGAGTAGTATCGCGCTACTTTTATTGTTCCGTGTGATTAAGGAGGAAAATGGAACATTTAAGTTTTTCGTGAGTTTTTTACTTTAAAGTTTGAAACATTTAATCCTTAAATGTAGAGCAATGTATATCTGCCACGTATGTTTAAAACATCATATCTCTTAACTCTTAATGTAGCAACCTTTGCAATAAGGTTTTTTTTTGTTTTTTTTCCAAATTATTTGATCGTTTCCGAACGCAACTAGAATCTTTGACAGTTTACTTCTTTATCTGTGACAATTTTCGTTGTTGGGACGCTGTTGGCTGAGTACAATTTCACTTCGGCGGTTGTTACGAATTACGATTATTTATATAAAAAATAATAAAAACATACAGGAAAAATTATTTTCGGATAGAAACAAGCTTAGAGTAACGAATAATATTAAAATTTTTGCATATACTGATAAATATATGCAAGAAAATTTTAGCTTTTTTTGTGATGTAAAAATACATCAAAATTCTCGTAATTTTTTTTTTTTTTCTTTTTTTGTATTTTTTCCATAACTACATCCATTTCCCGGTAGATTTCAAATTTTATTTATTAAAAATAAAAATTCATGCATTTAAGGGTTCAATATGATTAACTCAGACACATAATGTATTAGTTGAATAATTTTTGCATACATCTACTTTTACTTTTTAAATACCACATTAAGCAGAACACTTTAATATATTTTAAAATAATGAATTATAAATGATTTATAGACATTTATTTTACTATGATTTGAAACTAACAGACTATTTTATATACCTATAATTTGTAATTGGTTGATTTGTAGACTCAACGGTATATTTTTAATGCACAATGCCGATAATCAGGCTGGGTTTTACAACTTAAAGTGGATTACGAACCACAACGAACATTCATGCCTAATCCAGGATTCAAAACCGACACCTTTGGTATGCGAGGCCAAAGCACTAACCTCACAGACACATATTGCCACGAATATTTTAGAATAAAATGAGTAAGTATGTTCATGATTAAGTGGCTCTGCATAATCTGTAAATACCTGTCCAGTGTTATTTAAATAAGCTGCGAGCTGCTAATCATTCAGATATTGATGTAAAGTGCCATCCACAGGTAACAAAACTAAGTATTTCTTACTTTGTATAATAAAAAAAATGAAATTTTTTTATCATCTAAGCGAAATTTGTCTCATTCTACACAAATGTTCATGAGTTCTGGATTTTTAAAATGTTCTGTTACATTTGGATTACCTTATACATGAATATCATCAATATATCTTGATACATATAAAAATCAACTATCATGTTTTTCATATCAGCCATGTTATATACATTGAACAAACTTGAAACATTGAATTCTTCAAAGTATAATGGAATTAAACAAATATTTTCTCTTTGCATTTCAGAATATACTTCAAAACAAAATGTATTGCAACGGTCTTTTTAAAGCTCTATAGAAAACCGATAATTGGTTTTAAAAGTAAAATAACAAAACATTACAAATCATCTATTGACATTAGTATAGTTGTTGTTGTTTTTATCATCCAATTATTTTCTTAGAAAGTGCTGTCTAGTACAGTGAATCGGTAAGCACACTCTAACAATAAATACTATTCTACCCGCATCGTGTTCTCTTCATTTGAACTACATTATAAGATTGCAGAAATCCTTGTACGGAGTATTTTTTTAGGAAAAGTTGTTTTACTCAGTTTCTTTGTCCAAGTTTCATGGTTGTAAAAGATATTTATTGTAAATAAATATGTACTCTTAAATAAGAAGGGCCCTGTGTCCAAAACCAATGTATTTTTATCTACTACTTATTTTATAGATTAGTTATTTCTAAAATTATATTTATTAACTACACTCTAGCTCTTTTAGACATTACACGTTTTTCTACCGGTGTACAGGAAATTCCCCCTAAGTCTGGTTTAAGCATTGGGAAGAAATAGGTTAATAGGTTTTTGTCTTAAATTTTAAATCATAGCTTTAAAGTTTGGAAAAGGTGCTTATAATTGAAGTAACTTTTAAAAAGCTGTAAAAAAAACACTGGACTGAATGGCATAACATTTTATCTGTATATATTCGAAAAAGGAAGAAACAGTATGCCATCAGAAAAAAAAACTATTTCGAACTATTTTTTTTTTCCTTTTCCCATACCATTGCTTTTTTAAAGTAATGATTTGGCATAAGAAACAATGGGGTGTGGAACAACGCAAAATTTTCAATTTTACTTAATTCTGGTAACTGCATTAAAATTTTCCATGAATTGGTGTAACTTACCGTTATCGTTTTCATATTTACATTAGTTTTTAAAAAATGTGCAGTTTAGCTATATTTTTGGTAATAAATATTGCATTAGCAAAAAAAAACCATCAAAATGAAAAAATTGGCAATATGTTTTTCGATTGTTTTTATATTTTCCTTTCAGACAAACAAAAGATTAAGAGTAGTTAAAGAGCGAGGCTCAAGGAAAGGGAACTCAGTATAAAAGACAATCGCTTTCGTCTGGATCACCTTACTACTCGCTAGTTATATGCCAAATACAGAGATTATTTTAGAAACTCTCATATTTTTCTTCTTTTGACAGATCTTTCAATGATGTTTGACACACATAAACTTAATTATGTGTTTATTACGTTTTTTTTTTTTTTTTTTAAACTGGTCCATAAAGCACACTGTACCCAATTAGTGCAGGCCGGCCCGAGTGAATCTCTTATGCCATAAAAAATCAACCATCCAACCAAATTGTACTCAAACTCAGTATCAGCATAATACTCCCAACTGAAAGTAAAAGAAGTGCTCTCAATTGTTGGAGAATTTTGTCCATTTCAATTGGTAATACAGGTAAAACTGGTAGACATTTTAACGTTAGACGAAGTTTTGTATCCTTCAGAAGAAGGTATTTTCTTTGTTATGGAAATATTGAAAGCAAAGAAGATTACCCTTATCATCTAATAGAATAATCTAAGAAGATCTTCACCATCATTCCAAAACTGTCTTATTAGTTTTGGATTTTCTGACACATTTTAAAAGTTAACTCCTCATATAGTTATATTAAAAGTAAAATACTGCAGGAACCTTTTGGTTCGTCCCTTTCATGATGATAAAACGTATCTAACTATATACACGTATACTCATTAGTAATGATTAATTAAAGTAAAATCGGAAACTATAAGCGTGTGTTTCTTAGTTTGATGTATTCAATATGCATATCTTCATTAGTGAATTAAGTATGTAATACCTTAAATTTTTCCTGTATATATTATTATAATGTAGCTTAGTGCGCCAAAGAAAATGAAATGCTACATTGGGTTAAATTAGTTTTAACTAATAATGAAAATTTTAAAAATGCTACAAAACTCTTTTTGTACCTTCTCATATATAAAAAGTTCAAAAACTTTTCGTCGATTATTTTATTGAGAAAGCCTGAAAATTATTTGTCAGCTGTATTCTACTCACAAAAAATATTTAAAAAATATATATTAATTAATTAGAAGACTACACTAAAGCATTGCATAAACTTTCAACTCCTGACAGTTTCTACAGACAGTATTTTTAATTGTACTAAATAAAAAAGGCAAGTGTTAAATTTATCCAGTTGGTCATACGTAGATAAATTTTCTTCAATGAAGTATGATATGAAACTTTGTGTTCTTTCATCGATGTCTAGAGAGACAAAAATATGCATACACATATGCAGGTATGTCAAGAACGCAATTTCGTAAAATACAAACCGAGCAATTTATAATCAACGCCGTAGAAAGAACTTTTTATCGAGCAAGTTTTTTTCATGCTCTCTATCGGTACAAGTAGTGTGTTAAGCAACGCCCAAACCCACACTTGATGTTCCCGAATCCCTACTTTAGACGAACCAAAGGTATTTCTCAGGGGTTTTTGTGTCATATATTTTACTAATTCCGTGTAAGAGCTGATTTGGCAGCGGACGTTTAATCTACAGTTTCGCAATTATGGGTTAATGATATTCAGGGAAAAATCAATTTTTGGTCACTTCCGATTCAGGGTAATTTATTTTTCTCTGCGTTTTATGCGTTAGAAATGAAATTCTAGATCATTAATTATACGTTTTCATTAGCTTCCGCACCTCGATTCACTAAGAAATTTAATTATACTTAGTGAACATAAGGAAACATGGGCGGCTAAAGCTATAACACTTGTGCTGCGAACGCGATCGCTAAGCTCTTGTACTTTAATAAGTTAACGCATCCGCTCTGTTTTATTGTAGTCAGACAGTAAATTCATTTTATTACAAATAGTCGAGTATTATTTTTATGGATTGAAGTATTTTCTTTCCGGTTTTTTCGAAACAAATTATAATCCTTTTTTTTTAAAAATTGATGCATTTAATAATGAATTGAAAAATATAGTTAAAACAATAGCACTTATGCCTTAGCACTATCATCACGCTCTTCTATTACGTATTTAACCCTCTAGTGGATGATTTTTTTCTTTACATGGAACTAGTATGTATTAGAAGTATGGGTATGGAACATCGCACAACTTTCAATTACACTATAATACTGACGTGGATTTGTGTCATCTACAGTATTTATATTTTCATCATTCATTTAGTAAAAATGGCCAGTTTGGCAATATTTTTTGCGATAATTTTTGAATGGGTATTTTTAATTTTTTTTTAAATAAAAACTTCCTCCAAATTGATGATTTTGGTGATATACTTATAAGTATGGATAGTATAAGAATTATCATTAAGTGAAACTGAGCAGAGAAGAAAAAACGATCGTTTATGAGGTATGCTCAAGGAAAGAGAACTCTGTGTTAAAGGCATTCGTTTTTCAACTTTTTACTCTATTAAAGCATTTTTACGGGAATTTCAGAAGTGGAAACACCTTAAGAGGCCTTACCACAGCGATTATGAGCAAAATCGTTAAAGCCGTTTTTTAGCAATTAATGAAAAACATGATTTTTTTTCAATGGTAGCTACCCTATGCGCATGCGCGATTTTGATGAAAACCTTAATAGTAGGTCCTTGTGCCATCACCAACTCGCACACCAAATTTGAACATCGTAGGTCAATTTGTTCGGGAGTTATGCAGACCACGTATACACAAACACACAGACAAACATTTTTTAGATCACTTTTTTGTAATCAGGATGTTCCAAAACGTGGAGAAATGTACAAAAAAAAAAAAAAATTTGACCGAATACTATACTTTCATTACCCTATGTATACATATGGGTAATTGAAAGTAAAAAGTATACTAATAAAAATACATTTTTAGGTATAATTAATCTTAGTATAATTGAGATAGTTAATTTCAATTTCAATTTGTAATAAAATATATTATTACTCAAATTTTACTTCCAAGTAATCTAGCATATATACTACACTAGAGGGTTAAACGCATTTGTATAATTTACGTTATTTAGACTTTCCTCATATTCATTTCGCTATAAATTTCCGAATTAACTTTTCATGAAAATAGTTTATTTACTTTTTTTAAAAAAGATATTGAAATTAAGTAAAAAAAGACATAGTGTTCAGGAAGATATAAAGCTACGCAAAATAAACAATACATAGGGTTTCCCAAAAGTGACTCTCAATAATTTAAAAAAATCCTTGTAAAATATTTAATTCCTTGTATTTGTAAAGACTGACATGTTAATTGCACATTAATTAAAATTCAGATTGGTTTCCTGAATTTTATTTACAATCCAATAAACATACCCAAGTTTCATTTCCCTGTGAGAAATAGTTTTGACATGTAAATTTTCAAAAATTGAGAATCACTTTTGGATGATATGTGGATTTACTTAAAATATTATAGCTATGCTAATAAAACATATTAGCTTTTTAAGTAATAGTTATAATAATTATTCTGTGAATAAAATTTAAATCCACAATATTTTAGTAAATTGCATTCTTCAACGTGTAATTTTATGAAATTAAATTTATTGATATTAAATGGAAAAAAAAAGTAAATTAAAAAATAAATATTATTAAATAATAAAAAAAACTTGGAGGACAACATCTAAACTGCTGGACACACAACCTTGGCTGATAACAGTTATGGCTATTGTCCTTTCTTCCAAATTACAAGGCACCTTTAACATATCACAGTTTCACAAAATACACACAGTAAATTTCAATCCAAGGATTTCATAATAAACACTTATTATAAAAACATGCAACACAAATTAAATATATAAAACTAAAAAAAGAACATCTTTTTTAATCTTTAAGAGAAGCAAGATTCATGTATACAAATAAAAAAAAATCTTGTCCTATAAAAAATATGCATGAATTAAAGGTCGCAATTCTAACACACAAATCAAAACTTCAAATTATAAGTCAATTTACAAATAAACGATACATCAGCTAAATAAAATAAGACCAGATTAACTTATGAAATGCCGAAGTAAATTTCATGCGTATTCGCACGAGTAATCTTCCTTGTTCATATAAGCAAATATTTATTATAAATGTTATTTTCTGCATCATGGCAGCCTGAGCTCAAGAGATTTCGTATAAATGCCCTAATATTTTGTTTTAGACGAACTGCTGTTGTACTTAGATGTGGTATAATAATTATTCTGTCAAATTCATAGGCATATTCGGTTCCGGAAGATATACTACAGAAGGGCGTATTATTCATTAATGAGCTCACTGAATAATTCCACAAGATTTGTTATTTCACTACATGCAGCGACAACGAAAAATATTTCCTCTAATTGTTATTAAATCGATAATAGGGTTATTTACCACATTCTAAATAAAAATTTAGTTTATTAGCAAAAAATAATTTTTAATGAAGATAAATTGTCAATAATAGACTAAAATATTATACACTTGCTAAATAATCGTACTTCGAAACTAATTTTATAGTATCAAATGGTTGGTTGTTTTCAGATTATCTGGCGCCGTCAGCAACACGAGGGTTATAATTCACCGAAATATTCGTCATTTGACAAACCAACATACATTTACAAACACCCATGCCTTACACGGGACTCGAACCGCAACCTCGCGGTCTAGAAGCTAGTATGATAACCACTATACCGTTTGGTCGACTATAGTATCAAATGACTTTTTATTGTAAACACAATAAAAAGTTTTATAAAATCATTGCCAAGATACATCACCAATCATCACAAATATCTTCATGGGGAGTTTTCTACAACTTAATGGATTTTTTAAATTACAGAGTGTCCTTAAAAGGGTGTTCCAGTTTCAGGTATATTATAACTGTTTAATTTAGATTATTTACAAAAAATAATGAATCAAATTGAAGGTAAACTATACTAGCTTTTCCTATGCCTAGAATCAGATTAAGTCTCGATACAGAGCTTAATAACGATGCGTTTCACATTCGTTTCAAACAAAACCAAAAAGAGATGACTTACGTCCTCAAAACTTCAACGAGATAATTTTGGTAAATATAAGAAAGTATGTAATTTCTTTCTAACTTGAAAATTCATTCCTAGTTTTCACAAAAACAGGATGTGAAATGTTTAGAATACATCGCTTTATATCATAATACATATAGTGGTGACAAATCATATAAACCCAAACAACTACAATTTCCTAAAAACATTGAAAAGTTAAACAATATAACAGTTTTTATTATAATTAAAAAAAAACTTTACTTAAAAAAAAAACTGTCTAATATGTTTTGAATAATGTTGATATACAATTAGAATTATCTAGTTATATATTGACACAAACGTTTAAGTACAGCTTAAAATGTACCTGTACAACAATCTACAGGGTGGCATAAAATAACTTTCCCTGTTTGGCGGCATCTGCAGCTAAAACGAATGAACGAAATTAAACCACATTTTATCTGTAGACTATGGAAGGTATGGGAAGATGAATTCCACCGGAATAAAAATTGTTCCAAAGATGCCAATCGGGGGAAAATTTGCGCTGTCGGAACTGAAACACGTGAATAAATACAACTAAAGATAAACTAAACTAGTTTTTCCTATGCCAAGAATCAGATTAGGTCTCCATACAGAGCTTAATAACGATGCGTTTCACATTCATTTCAAACTAAACCAAAAAGAGATGACCTACGTACTGCCTCCACAGGAAATTGATTATTCAGAATGTCAATAAGGATTTAGTGGAGAAAAAAAAAAAGAACATGCCCTACAGTTATGAATGAATTAATGAAACACAAAATATAAGCTTTTATTTGTTAATACTTGATTCTTCTGGACGCCACGCAACATTTTCAAAATGCTGACATTTCCGGTGTACAACATATTGCACATTTTAGCTGCAGATGCCTCCAAACAGGGAAAGTTATTTTATGGCCACCCTGTATAATAACTTATTTGATGGGAGGGATAGTAATTGTATTGTCCATTAACACTTCAAATAAGCTTGAATTCAGTGAAACAATCAATTTTTGGTGTATAAATGATTGTATTATGTACCATTTTTTAAGGGAAATAATCCCTTGATTTCTATAGTCATATTACTGCACCTCAAGCAAGAAAATATAAATATACAAATACATTTTTAGACTGTAATCTTCAGAGTAGAGTAGTATATTGAGCATTTCGAAATGTATTTCTTTGAATTTAAGAACTTTAAAAATGTAATGCAATAACATTGAGTGGATGCCAAAGCATTTTTATCCAAATTTGTTTAACACTCCAAAACTTAAAAATGCATACATTGAAAGCATGTACCTTTTTGACCCTTTAATAGTGTGGATGGGTGACCCTTCTTCAATGGCTTTATTTATTTAATTTTAGGATGTCATAAAGCATTTCCGTTAAATATATTGCTTAAAAGAGGTAACTATGAGGACAAACATTTTACATTTAAAATATTTCACCTATTTCTTTCCTAAATTTCTACATTACAAGTTTCAGAGTGCTGAACAAAATTTTAATGAAGGTGTACAATTTGGTTCAATTACGGATTTCTTGAAGCAAACGCTCAACACGAAAGCTATACTGTTGTGGAAAATTTTTTAAACGTGGTTCCATATTACCTACAGAAATGCATTCCGAGAGCTGTTCAAAAAAAAACAAAAAAAAAACGGCTCACTATTTCGTCTCGATAAACAATCCGAAAAATCCTCATTAGGCTATCAATAAATGACAAAAGAGGTACTTTTTTAATTACCATAGTGTTTTCTGATTTTTAAAGACACAGCAGGGACTTGAATATTCATAATGGAAAGGCTTAAATGAAAGTTCTTCTGTAAGAGTTTCTTATTAAATTAAAATATTATTAAAAGAAATTGAAATTAACTCAATTTTGCTTTTAAAATTTTATTGTTTTGAAATAATTGTTTAGCTAATACCAAATCAGCGGATGTATCGGACTTTCTTTTTTGCTATGGTAGTAGATATATCTTATAAATAAATTTAGAATATAAAGTTTATATTTTTTCATACACAATAAATTCAGTTGGTTGGTTTGATTACTGGCGCAAGGGCAACGCTAGGGACCACGCTTGGAAAAGTCCCGGAAGTTTTAAACTAGGTTTTGTATTTAATAGTTAATTATGAAATTCAAACTGAATCATTCAATATATCACTTAAAAGAAATTGTTCGGATTATCATTCATAAGGAAAATTAGGAATCAAATGAAGTACTTCGAAATGGCATCATCTACTTCATCACTTGTAATATCTGCATCAACCAAAACGCTTTCAAAGTAAAATAAACTAGAATATTCTTTTAAGTGATATATTGAATGATTCAGTTTGAATTTCATAATTAACTATTAAATACAAAACATAGTTTAAAACTTTCGGGACTTTTCCAAGCGTGGTCCCTAGCGTTGCCCTTGCGCCAGTAATCAAACCAACCAACTGAATTTATTGTGTATGAAAAAATATAAACTTTATATTCTAAATTTATTTATAGATATATCTACTAACATAGCAAAAAAGAAAATCCGATACATCCGCTGATTTGGTATTAGCTAAACAATTATTTCAAAACAATAAAATTTTAAAAGCAAAATTGAGTTAATTTCAATTTCTTTTAATAATATTTTTATTTAATAAGAAACTCTTACAGAAGAACTTTCATGTAAGCCTTTCCATTATGAATATTCAAGTACAACAAAAACACTCGTTAAAATAAAATATTACAAAAAAAAAAATTTAACCAAGTTTTATGCGTGAACAAATTTTAATCTACTAATGGAATTTAGAAATATTTCAATTTTAAGTGGGAAAATCAATAAATATAGATCTTAAGAAGACACATACATCATGTGGAAATTAAAATTGAAACAAAAAAAATTAAAATTTGGCTTGTTAAAATATTATGCCTGCATTGATAACAGAAAAGAGAAATGCACACTTATCGCAAACGTTGACTTTCGATCAATCGCTATGATATTTGGGATCTTAGATTTAAAAAAAAAAAAAATTGATACGGAGTAAGGTTCTATACTTAATAAAATATATAAGTGTAAGAATTCAAGTGTTTTGGTGGAAATTTAAAAAAATCAAATTTTGTCTAACTTTTACAGGCAAATATCCCAGTATGCGACTCTTCAAAGTACCTAAAATTTGGTGGTAATTTAGTGTTATTGTATCTTAAAATAAATGCATTTTCTGACATATTTACTATAGTACACATGTAAGTTTATACAATTTAGACATCTATTGTATGTCTATCACAAAAATAGCTCCCACCACAAAGTCTACCGTTGTCTGCTTCCGTAGAAACACCTATTTTCTCAGCGTTATTCCAGGAGAGAGTCATCTATATTTGCCATATTGTAACTTTCTTAGACACCAATATCCTTATTCTAATACTATCATCCCTATTCTAAATCAACAAAATCTTGTTTCTATAGCAACTGCCATTGACCACATTATACGGCGGGAGCATTTCTCCTGATAGACTCACAGTAGATGTAAAAGTATTTGTAATTAAATACTGTATATATTAATTATTATTATTATTATTATTATTGTGTATATTTAAATTTGCAAAATCCAAATGTTTAGGCTTCACTTGGTAAGTAGATACGAAATAATCACAAGTAATAGATTTAATTAATTTAATTATTTCATTTATTTTTTAATTCGTGTTTCAATGACATGGATTTATTAAATATTAAGAATTATTTATGTAATTTTAATAATATTACAAAAAGTTACAATACATGAAAGTAATTAAAAGTGACAAGTAGTTAGTGCAATTAAAGTAAGCATACAATTTTCATAATTTGTTTTGTTAGAAATGGGAGTATCAAAAAAATCTTGATTCTGGTTTGATCCGCAATGAAAAATTACCCTTTTCCATGCCTAAAATCAGAGTATATCACCGATTAAAGGCTTATTTTCCATTATTAATACTTCATTTCAAACTAAACCGATAAACGGTTAATTACGTACAAAAAGATCTCGTATTCTTCTAGATGATCAAATTACTTTGACTTATTATTTTTTGGCTTATTGATGTCAGATTTGCTTCGCATTCTTCTCAATATTCTACTACAAAGAATATGTTATTATATAGTAAATTTTAAAATTGTTATATAATAGTAGAATAAATATTAAGCTTGTTTAAATTACTTTTTTCGAATTTAAATAATCTCGAAATTTATTGCAGTAACACTCAACGGCCCTTATAACCCATTAATTGGAAATGTGGATGGTTCTATATACTTGTGGTTTAAAAGATTTCGCAAGAAAAGACAACGCGATAAGAAAACAACTAAGGTTCGAAGACAGGCGATTTGTAGATGAATATTCATCAGGGTATGGGAATTTGTATGACATAAAAAAAAAATTCAAAATGTTGACGTAGGGGACAACTCAAACTATTGTCAATTGTGGTTGACTATAGTGAATTGTGTGTTTGATAATTTTATGAGAAAGAAGGGAAGCCTCTTTACTCTTTGTAAAGGCTGTGTATCACCGGGATTTCAGCTAATACTCAATAAAATAATAGTTTTGCTGTTACAGATATTAGAAGAGACATATTATGTTCTTTTGATTGTGAAGTGGAATTCAGTCTGTTTAACACCAAACCAACTACAAGATCTAGATAACAATTTTGCATAGTTTAAACTATAAGACATTTGGAATTTCTATTTAGTATAGGCATGCTGCAATTTAATTCAAAGTAGAAAGTATTGAAGCGAGAGAAAAATTATTATGCAAGTCTTTTGCAATCCAATCACGATACTTATAATTGGACTGTAAAAGCCTTGCATAACCAACATTAAGACAGACAATGCAAAGGCATTAAAAATTAACATCGATTTTGAAAAAAGGTGGCTGTAAAAAGTTTCTTTATAATCCGTTCCAAAGATCCTTAGCAGTAAATCATTACACCAACAAATGTTTCACTTTTTTATATCAGTAAGGAATTCAAAATTTTATTAAAACAAACTTGATCATGTCGTACTTAAATGGTCTCTGACCCTGACTTCAGTAATTTCGATACATTTTTTTTCAAAGGAAGCAGTCTTATTATTGGTTAAAAATATCCATTTCATTTTATTATTTTCATCCTACGAGTATTTTCATTCACTCTCAGTATACTACAGTATATCATTTGCTATGAATGTCTCAATAGGATGGTGTAAAATAAAAGATAGTGGATTCTTATCAACAAATATTGTAATTCAGACTGATGTTCCTATTTTAGGTGCAATCTGCCTTTACCACAACTTAGTTTGTTCAAAGATTAATTAATCATAATGCCATAAGACACTTTTCGAAAATTAAAGCGTCATCCAGAAAATAAATGTTAAAATATTTCCAGATATTATAAATGTTTAAATTTCGTGCCAAAGTATTTTTAGCTAAAACACATGATCAGAATATAAGGGAATATTTATTTTCAAAGGATAAGTACACAAAATAAGTTATTTTTTAATGTAATCTAAAGCTGTCCTTCGTGTTCAAGTAACGTCGGAAAAATATTATTATAATTTTTGAATTTCTCCTGGGCTAGTGTTGGTTTAAAGAATAAATCTGGAAAAGAAATTAATTGAACCGAACTCCTTCACAAAATCTTAAGGCGTAAAAAGTTGAAAAACGAATGTCTTCAACACAGAGTTCTCTTAGCATGAGCATCGATCGTTTTCTGCTCTTCTTTATTTCCCTTAAAAAAAGAATAATGTAAGAATTATCGAAAAGTACATCGCCAAAATCACCATTTTGGCGGGGTTTTTTAAGTCCCATAAACGAGTAATCACCGAAAATATCGCCAAACTAGCCATTTTTACTTTCACTTACCCATATATTTACATAAGATAATGATAGTATATCATTCATCTCGGTCAAATAAAATTTCGATTTTTTTTTTTTTTTTTTTTTTTTTTTTTTTTTTGTATTTCCCCACGTTTTGAAGCATCCTGATTTCAAAAAAGTGGTCTGGAAAAAATGTATATCTATGTGTACGTGGTCAGCATAACTAACGAACAAACTGACCCTACAAAGTACAAATTTTGTGTACGGGTTAGTAGTGGCCATGGGACCTAGCATGGTTTTCACCAAAATCGCTCATGCGTATAATATTGAAATAATGAAAAATCATAAAAAATCACGTTTTTAGAAATTACTAAAAACGGATCTAACGATTTTGATTAAATAAAATCTGTGTGCTAATACTTCTTAAGGAGTTTGAAGAGAAGTATTTACCTGAAAAAAGTTCTACTATGAAACAAGTACTAACTTACATCAACAGAGGTCCCAGCTAATCTATACGTCTGTCCAGGTGGTGTATCTCGAGGTTGATAACGATAAAATTCAACATGATTTTTGTACCACTTTACAGAGTACAGATCATCCCCTTCCAAATCAAAATCACATTTGAGCCATACTGGTTCGCCAACTTGAACTGCTCCAGGAACAGAGATATTCAGGAATCGGAGAGCTTCCGATCCTGAAATTAAGGAAGATTTGATTACTTAATTTAAAATAAAATTTCATAACTAAGGTTATTTGAAAGATAAAGCAGCATAAGGAATGCAATTAAAAATCAGCTTTAAAAATAATGCACTCAAAACATTTTAAGAAATAAAACATTGCTCTAGAACATTGATTACTTTCAGAATCAAATAAAACTCGAAAAACAGTAAATATTGCATAATACACGATGCCAAAAGTGCAAAAAACTTATGAAATCTCATCCACAAAGCCTAGAAAAGTTATGTGAAATTAGTTAGTTGAAAAAATAGTATTTTTTTCGGCTAAATTTTTGAATATTTTAGTATTCAAATTAATAAAATCCGAATAAAAGATCTTGTGTATGTGTATAAGATGTGCTTTACCACAAAAATTCAGTTAGTTCTAATGTATAAATGAAACCTTTTGCTTTAATTTATAATATAAACACTCTAACTAAAAAGATCGAACGCACTATTTAAAGATATAATGCTATAATATGTTTAGTTTGGATGTGTTAATTCCACTATTAAGGGTTTGTCATTGTGTAAAGGTTGCTTTAATACCTTCTAATTAATCTAATGGGTATAATCTGGGCTTTCTAAACCATATTTACTTGTGACTAAAACTTACGTTATAATTAGCTACAAAGAAGACTTTATGGATATATGTATTCGAAACAAACAGTAACTTATTTTAAAAGTAGACACTGTAGCCAAATATTATTCAAAAAGCACACTTTGCTGTTACTTTAAAATCTTTTTCTAAGAATAAATAGCAATATCATATAAAAACTGCAAAATATTAAACAACCACAATTTTGCAGGCTTAGGATGAAAAGATGCTGACTCAAATTTGTCCAAGATTTCATAAGAGCAAAAAAACTTTTTAAAGTGTTGCTTCAACATAAGTTAAGTGCATTTGCATATCATTCATTTATCACAAATTTATTTCATCATTCAAGTTGCAACTTTTGCTAATCGATGGCTTTCCTCTCTCTGTTTTCAAATACCCTAATAAGTTATTTAAGACCAAATGAAGTTAACACATTTTCCCTCTATACCGAAAGTACGTCTTCAATAGCTATCACGGGTATCTATTTTTGAAGGCAACCTCTGTAAAACATCATCTGGGATAAACTCCAGATGACTGGATATCGATCCACTCAATATACAATTGAACCCCGGATTGGATTACTTACTTAAGTATTGATAATTTTTAAAAAACAGATATAAATAATATGGGATAGAGTTATTATAAAGATTTAGGTTTAACATTCTCAGTATGTTTAGGAAAATATAATTACATAAAAAACTTCAATCACTTACCAAATCAACTGAATGAAAATATTGCTCGAGCAACTAACATTGAAAATAAACAAAAACCATTTGAGTTTTTTAATAATAATCTATTACTTTCATTTTGGAATTAAAATATTGCATGGAATTAAAAAAATTACTAGAATAACACATTTAAAAAAAAATGTAGTTATAATAGTAAGAATTACTAACTTTCGTGTTTCGAAGAAAAGTGAGTATGTTATCAGTTAACTAGCATAATTTTTTCAGTAATGATGCTTTGCATAATTTAATACTAACGTACTTCAGATTGCTTCGTATAACTGTTTTTATTGCTATAACACACCACAGATCATTACTCACACTTCAAATTAGTTTAATGACTGAGATTACTTCATAAATCATTCATTTATGTTAGGTAACTTTTAATAAAGAATGCTTATCTAATTCCTATCTTTTCAGTGTTTCTTACAGTATAACTTAATCGTTTGAGGAGTTTTTAAGTTGCGATAATTGTGACAAATGGGTTATTCAAAAAGCTAGGTCATTTTTTTATTTGCTGAAAATACACTCATTTTTAAAGAAAGAGGTAGGTTTCCGATTGTTTTTGAATAATGATGATATCTTATTGTATGTTTTTTTTTAACTACGAGTCATTTAAACGAAACCATGGGACTAAAAACTTAATATTTATTATAATGCTTTGTCCATGTGTTAAATTATGTATAACAGGTGCACAGGTACAGAATGTCCCAAAAATGACTGACTCATTTGAAAAATGAATTTAAGAATACTGGAACAAAATAAAAATGTACCATTTGTTGCATTCTACTTGGGAAACTAAAGAATTTTATCTCATTGACTGTCATAGTTACAAGGTCATAAAAAACTTTTTAAAAATACAGTATGAACATGTGCCAAAAACTATAAAACAATGTTCTAATTAAGAAATGTTGTTACTGGAAATTATGCTTATTTTGAAATCATCGTTTTTAGTTTTTACAGTATGTTCAAACCGTATCTAAACAAAACCTCTATTTTTTAGTTTTTTCCAAGCAGAATGCAGTAAACGGTACATTTCTATCTTCTTCCGATCTTTTTTAAATCATTTTTTAAATGTGTTATTCATTTTTTGTACTAATTTATAAAACATTCGTGGTTTCTTAACCGAGAGCAATTTACTTTTACTTTTTTTATATACAACTTTAGTGAAACAAATCAAAACAAATGTGGCTGCAAAACTATTTTCTTTCGAGAAAAAACAGGGATTGTGAGCTAAGAAAGCTTTTTGAACTTAAAAATGTTTTTTTTTTTTTCTTTTTTTTTTTTTTTTGACAAACATGCCAATCATTTAATTACTAACACCGAATTTTTTTTAAAGTTTTAACATTTTAATGCGCACCAGCCTCCATTATTGAACACACCAGTACTCGGTGATTCAGAACCCACGTTCTACCTCTCATTAGCCCAGTGCTTTACTCACCAAGTCACTGGAACCCTCAGGTCCTAACAGTATCCGATCGGGTTTAAACTTTGACAATCTAATTTTACACCAGTTGGCAACTTTTTAAAAAATAACGTCAAAGAATACGGAATACGCAACTCAGAATTCATCATTTTTTGGTTAAGTGTGTACAGTGTTTGAGTTAAGTGTGTAGACTACATGGATCTGGAAGAATGGAATCAGTGAGTTTCAACCTGATATCAACTTGTAAATAACCTTGTGTCTTTCAGCCAGCTTCAAATATATGCAGTCCTCGATTCTGCACAATTTGACTCAAAATGGAGAATTTTGAGTTGTGTTACTTTTGTAGCAAGTTGCAACAAGAGTGCGATATGATTTGGGGAGACTTTAAAGTACGCCTTCCCCATAAATAGTGATAGCAGGTAGTAGAAATTAATTAATTTTATATTAGAATTTAAGTTAGATAAATTTAATACCATTAACTAAGCTATACAAATAACAACGCATTAACTCAAATCCATCATTGATTGAGAAATATAAACATCAAGCCATCAGACTACTTTTTAAAGCCACATAAAATAGATGTGTAGATAAAAACACATCAACACTTATTTAACTTTCAAAGAATAAAAAGTCAATAAAAGGGTAGATAAATCGAACTCCAAAAAGGGCAAACTTTAAATAAAGAGTATTCGTCTCTTTTCTCAAATATGCATTTCATATTCCGAGTGCAAGGACGAAAGCTCGTAACTTAAGTTACTTTAGAGGTTTGCCTGACACGCTATGTTTGTTCTTCGCTTTTAATTGAATTAAAAGCGGCGTAAAGCTTTTCGTTGGAGATATTGTCACGCAAGTCTACATCACGATGTCTCTGTCCCTATCAACTAATCTTCGCACTATATTGTGGTTCAGAATTGAGCTTTTCAGATTTGTCTTTGCGATATTAACCTGGTTCAGAATTTAAAATGAAATCACAAGTTTTAAAGTGACTTTTTATAAAAAGTTAATTTTCTTTAAGCAACTTGTGTTGTCTTTAAAAATAACTTTTAAAAATAAATACCTAAGTTAACATCACCTTTAAAAATACACATCTACGTTAATGAACTTTAAAAACAAATACATACGTTAATAAAATCTTTAAAATTAAATACTAGGGTTAATGAAATCTTTTCAAATAAATACATACGTTATAAAATAAGTTGAACAATTTTTATCAAAAATAAATCACTGCTTCTGAAAATATCGAAATAGTACTTATGGTTATAAATTTAGGCTAAAGTTTTTGGTTTATGCACAAAAGCGCTTGAGTGTTTAATTGAATATTCTTTAAAAGCATTCAAGAGCTTGGGAAAAAATTTAAAACTAATTCAACGAAATTGTTTTGCACCTTTTTTTGTACTTTAAATTAGATTAAATGCGTTTTACAAATGAGAACTGTTAAATTTAGCTCATAAAATTTAATAAGCAATGAAAATGTTGCCGCTGGACCTTGTCACATGTCTATTTCAGACATGTTTACTTTCTACAATTTTATCTCTCCGATGATTTTTTGAATTTTCATGTCATGATTTTAGTCATTTGTGCCTTTAGATACCTCAAAGCACTTTTCAACTGCAATTCCAACCCTATAAACAAATTATCGTACTTGAAAGTCTGTCAGATCACTCATTTTGCGTTGCGTTTCAAAGAGACTTTACCAATCACTCAAAATGTCAAGTAATATTATAGATCCGTAAGAAAGAACCTTAACAATTCCATCATAATAGCACAAAAGTTGCAAAGACATTTAAATTGATTTCTTTTTTGATAAAAAGTTGTTGTTAAGAACTTCTTTAGTTTTGTTCAAATTCTGATTTTTTAAATTTTGATTTTCAAATAATTGACACAATGTGCGATTACAAATGTACTATTTGACAAAACCGGGGTATTAGTATTTCAATTGGTATATAATTTATCAATTTTTGATTTGCATAAAAGGATACAAAGTGAACAAACCAACCTGATGGCTGTGTGGTTAGCACTCTGACCTCGAATGTCAAAGGTACCAGGTTCAGCATGGATGTTTGTTATACTTCATTATCCACACTAAGTTATATAACCAGGACTGATTAGCCATCATTGTCAAATATTATGCCATTGATAGTACAATATAAAAGGATAACAATGTACATACAATAACAAATACAAACAATATAAAAAGGAATAGTCACAAAAAAAAAAAAAAAAAAAAAAAAAAAAAAACTTTGTCCAGAAATAATATTTGTAGTAACCAAATTTTTGTTGTACTGACCCTACAGTATGAAGATAAAATTTTGGATAACAGGTTTTTTTATTTGAATGAAAATTGTAAGTTAGTTAAGAAAATGAGTAAAATAAATAATGAAAATTATGAGTAATTATGAGTAAATATGAGACAATTATGACCAAATTTGAAAATTATGAGTAAAATTTCAATTAAAACATGTTAAATTATGAGTGAAATAATGAGTAAATTTTTACACATTATTGTAAAATTAAGTGTAAAAAAAAATTAAAAATAATTTTAAAAGCTGACAAACTTCTAATCTAATTAATATTTAATATTTAAAAACAAATTATTTGATAGGTTTTTTTTATTTATTAATGTGCATTCAATATGCATTTCATGTTGAAACATTAAACTGGATTATTTAATTTAGTTACGTAACCATGATTTTAGATATTTATTAAGTTATATTTACATTTCAGTACCTTGATTTTAAAATCATTAATTTTAGGGAAGGTCCAATACAGGGCTTGCTTTCCCATAAGGTCTGTAAGGCCCATGTCTAGGGCTCCTAAATTTTAGAGGCCCCATGTTGCCTAAAAAATTCTTAATTATAATACAAATTCATCGCCCTTAATCAATGTCATAAAATATGAACATATATTTTAATAACTCTTATTAGTTATTAAAATATAAATGTTCCAACAATTATTTAATAAAAATGCTAATAGAGGGTACTTGAAATTGAGGGCCTGGGGAGTCTAAGGGACTTTTCTTAACTTATGAGAATATACACTTTAAAGTTTCTTATTTATATTAAATGTGAATGAAAATTATTTGTTGTTCAAATAACTGAACTCGGGAATGAAGAAATCACGAATTTTCATAGAATTTAATATAAATAAGAAACTTTAAATTGTATTTTCTCAAAAGTTAAGAAAAGTCACTTAGACCACTTTGCTTCTCAGGCCCTCAAATGTCATTAACATTTGAATAGCATCAACAATCGTGGATGTCTACTATGTTGTGCCTATAGTAATTGATTTTCTAAATCAGGCCCTGGTCCAGTGATAAAAATTAGTAAATTATCTCCACTAAATACTTTAAAACAATAAATGTTATAACAATTAATCTAATGGCATTAAAAATATTATTTTTGAAGTAATTAGTGGTCAAAACTTCATTCAACTGCTTCAAAAATTAACAACTCGACAATTTTATGGGGAAAAGGTGTTTTTTTTTTAAAGACATTAAAAGTTTTGTACTATTTTAATTAAGTAGCAGTTATAGCTAACGAATAAATCATTTAAAATACAATTAAATCCTTTACATCTTATTAACCAGCACACATTCAGATTAGTAGCAGAATTTTACCAACTCATACTGAAACGCAATGAATGAAACCTCAAATTCAATCAACGTTAGGAAACATTTGATTGAAAGCATCGGTCGTCAAATTTCATCTCAACAAGCCGAGTATACCATTCGTATTGCACGCCATTTTCATTGCCTCTTTCCCCTTGCATTTATTAAAGTGAATTTCCGGTATAATTACATTACTCAGATTGTTTCAGAACATGAGAGATTATGATTGAAAGGAATTGTGAATGGTTAGTGTCATCTGCATAGCTTAAAGGAAACGCTGTTAAGAGTTCCTTTAATTGAAATATGTATGATTGAAAATTAAAAGATATAGATGTGAGGCTTAATTTTGAAATTTATTTTAGTCTGGTAAACTGACCAGTAACGAATTCATATTACGAATCAGAAAATTATGCAGATGCTTCTTTGTTAGTTTGTCAAAAGCTGATAGGATTAACTTAATAGCTAAAATAACCTTTTAATAAGATCACAAAATCATTCAAATACGCTGTAGATGTCTGAATTTTTATTACAAAAATTGCGGGAAATTTCATAAAGAGCTGACAATAAAACAGTCGTAGAAATTCTGAAGGTTCTACAAATTATAGTATTCAATAAAAATGAGTCATCGAATGTAATTGATGACTAGAAAAGGAAAACGACCTAAGTCCAAAAAATAAAAAATTTCAGGAGAGCCTAAAAAAGAAAAACACTCGCACTGGTACTTCAAGTTATGACCAAGTATCAGATTGAATTTGAACTATTGCTACTGGAGTTCGCACTTTAGGCGTTCACCACTTTGCTTAGCTTGGTCTTAAGGACATTTTTCCGTAAAAAAAATGTGTTTGATTGTTTTGGTACTTAGGTCGTTTTCCATTTCTAGTCCTCAATTGTAAATTTGTAAGCATCTTAGAATTTATACAGTTCCTAAATGGAAAGACCAAAGTTCATTACGTTTAAATCAAATATTTTCTTCCACTATATAAAGACAAAGAAATACAATTCAAAGTTATACGGAGAAAAATATTGTGCTGGACATATCTAAAACCTACTCGGTCAAATTGTTAAGTGGTTAGTTAGTAACGTATGCTTATGAGCTTTAGTTATGAAGAAGTAAATGATAAAAAACTATGATTTCGGGTAATCAAGCAATGGTTCTAATTACTTTTAAACTTGAAGAGAAACTTTGGTTCTTTTATCCTCTTGCTAATAAAAAAAATCTGTTTATGTATCACGCAGCAAAATATTTATCAACTTTAAAAAATAACAATTCCATGCCAATTATTAGAAATATATTAAAGATTTTATTGACTTTTGGAAAATGACAATGCTAATTAAAAAATATTTAAACACCTCATATTTAATTGCATAAATTATTATTAAGTAATTATTCTTTAAATAAAATATTGAATAATACATATTTATTATAATAATCCTATAAACTTTCAAGGTAACCTTACATTAATAACAAAAAATATTATATATTTTGAGCTTCATATACACATTTAATAATTCATTGTTATTCTCTTTTACTTCGACTATTTTAACACATAATTCCAGATATATAACATACTAGGGAATTTTCAACCTTTCAGAAAAACACCCAATTCCTAAACCAGTTTTCTCAAATAACATTTTCAATTCATTCCTACCTGAGATCCTTCATAAAATAAATACATTGTCATACGATACAGTTTTAATTAACTAAAACTACCCTGTTTTCTTTTTTAAACACGTTTTAAAATAAAAGCTGTACTAAATCATGCTTTGTTTACTGAGACCCTTTATGAAACTTTTCATGTAACCTTATATCATTGACCGCAAAATGAGTCCCAAGGCTTGTTTTAAGGAGCTCCACGCCTCCTAAGCTAATCCTCCCACGGGAGCCAATTACATGAACATCGAAAGTCCTCCCTCCCATGTTTCATCTTGCTGGCTTCATATTCCTATGGTGTTACTGAGTATTCTGTCATTGTATTATTATTATTTTTATTGTAGCATTTCCGGAAAAGAGAAGATTTGGGAAGAAAGCTAGTATATTCCAACTATTTCGTCCTATTCATATTACTTGCAATCAAATTGTGAATGTATGACAGATTCTCTTATAAAAAAATGTGAGAATAGTGATAATTTCAGAAGATATTTTTAAAGATTAAAGAAATCTACGTCTTAAATAAAAAATATTTTATTTTTAAAAGATTAGTTCATTGCCGTCTTTCCACTTCCGCGTAGCCAATGGGAATTCTAAAATGTTTTTTTCATCCAAATTAGAGTTTTGACAATTAGAATATTTAAATTTTTGTATTAGAATATTTCAAGTTTTGTATTAGAAATACTTTGTTTTTATAAAGCAATATTTATAATTTTCAAAAAGAAGTTTCATCCAAAAATTTCAAAGAATTATATAAAACTATTTTCAAATGGCCATATAAACATACATATATAAAGACCAGTGGGAATTTCTTTCAAATTCCTTTTTTAAGGCATATTAGTCTCACTCTTAATTAGTTTCTGTAACAATATTTTTATGATACTTTTCAATAAAGAAATTTAAAGGGAGTTGGTACCCAAAAATTTTTAATAAATCAATTTTCAGTTTATCGCTGTTTATTAAAATTTGAATTTTTCGCTTTAAATTGATACCTCATTTGTAATAATACCTCATTTAGAAGAATTTTTAAGAATTTTTGGAAGAAAAAATTTGGAATTATAAGTGTAAGTAATGTTTTCTTTAAAATGCGTTTTTCTCAAAACTACATTTTTCATTACTTATGTACCTTTTTCTCAGAAATTGCACAAGCTATCTACCTAAAATTTTTATCACATATTTTTTTTTATGTATTTGCATATACTGAAGTGAGATTTTGTTATTATTTTAAAAATATTGTTTGTTCTGGCTTATTTCGTCAAAAAAACCTTGTCATTTTTAACAAATTTAAGCGACTTACACGATAATTCATTTAAAAAAAAGTAAATGCATTATAATTAAAAACCAACTTCAGTCGAATAGTAAGTGTCTTCTAAATGGTGATGCAAAAAGAATTAGGCTTCTATATCAAGTATTTTCTAAGAAAAAGGTACATGAATAATGAAAAATGTCGTTTTGAGATAAACGCATTTAAAAAAAAAAGCTTACTTACACTAATAGTTCATAAATTTATCTTCAAAAAATTATTAAAAATACTTCTAAATGAGGTATTATTATAAATGAGGTATTATTTCAAAGAGAAGAATTTAAATTTTAATAAACTATAGTAAACTGAAAATTAATTTTTTTTAAATTTTAGGGTACCAATTTCCCTTAAAAATAACAATGGAAATGTAAGTTATATTCAAAAAGATTTAAACTATATTACTTGTTTGTTCCAATATCCTTTAACTGAATCGTCCCAAACTTAAAAAAATGGATTTTGGAAATCTAGGTAACAACCTCGCTTTGATTAATATTATACAAAGTGGCCATCGTAAAAGTGGCTCTTGATTAAAAAATTCATTTTCTAAACTTTAAAATAATGCCAAAGAAAAAGTTTATTTTCTAAAGTTTATCTACTGACATACATGATCTACTGAATCTCAGACAAAGAAATGTTTGAGTTCATGAAAAAATAACAATAGTGTTTTTTTGTATTATTATTAAACTTATACCTTTACGAATAACATGATACTTGATTAATTTCTTATTTCTAAGCATTACCTTATTCAACTAAATTTACCTAAATCCCATCCTCTACCAATTTTAAACACCTCCAGTTATCTTAAGCAGAAAGAGAGAAAAAACAGTTAACGAGACCGAACTATCATTTATTACAACCTCTAGGATAATCTAAATTTTCTCGCACATTACAAACACACATGTGAAAAGATGATCGCTAATTGACCTGATAAGGGCTGTGCTACTGCCCAAAGGGTGGGGTGTCTCCCTTATTTACAGACGTAGAATAGATCTGGCGCTCGAACTAATGTACGAAACTAGCCGATAAGCCTCGCATTTTAATTCATATTATATGAGGCTATTCGCATGTCGTCCATCAATCTTCAGCCGCACGTCAGTCGAAAGAGAGCTGTTCCTATGGGCTCGTTCGATAAAATGCTCTTTTTGGAGGGAAGCCACTTAGGGAACGGGAAACGATTGGATACATACATAAGACACTCTTTCACTCATACTCTCAGAATTGAAAAGTTCTAATTATAATAAAAGTTCAAATATTATTTTAAAATCGGTTCTGTGTAGTTTTTTATTATGTTCAATACCATTTTTAAACTAGATTCTATAATTCTTATAATTAGGTTCTGTAGATTTGTTAAATTAGATTCTGTAACCTGTAAATGTAATCAGGTCAATAAAACTAGGATTGTTATTCATTTTATAGAGGGTGTGGTAAATAAAACTAAAATATAAGTGAGTGCAGTTCATTACTTTTCGGGCCGATGGCTGATGGAAATGACGATGCATTCCAAAGCGTAGATCAGAGTATGAGTTTTGAATCTAATGAAAAGATCATAGATATGCGTTAAGTATCGCTATTCATATTAACTTTAAATAGTGAAGACACGTCAGAGTTTAAAAGAAGAAAAATCGTTTGATGGTGTTACACCGGTGGATCTGTGACCAATACAACCAGTATTTGTAGTGTTTTGAGAATCACAGTATTCACCGTCATGTAGGCATATCATCAAGAGCAGCGTTCGCCACAAACTTTTAGAGGCGGGCCATATGACTTATGTAGGAGCTTTTCGCGGGCCGGATTCTCCAATATATGTATTTTTATTATCGATTGAACAATACATAGCATTTCTGAAATCTGAAGGGGAAAAAAAGATTTTTCAATAATAATCAAATTACCTTTGATATTTGATTTTTTTTTTTTTTTTTTTTTTTTTTTTAATAATTAAAAAATAATAATTTTCATTATTAGTAATTTAAATTCTAAAAGAGAAGTGAATCTTTTGTTCGAACGTGACTATATATCTCGACCGAACTTTTAATAAAGCTATTTAAACTTTACTTCCAGATACCTCGGTTTTAGTTGGTTTTAGTCGATACAAATTGTGACACAATAGTGGTCGAAATCGATCAGTTTATTTTGAGATAGAGTCGATGTCTGTCCCAGTATTTTTTACAACCAATCTTAATAAATTGTCCAAATGAGATTCAGTTAAGTTATTCCTGTATTTATTCTTTATGAAAACTATCTTGCTGAAAGTTTTTTATTTTGTTTCTTTCGACGCGTAGTGGAGAACTCTGTTCGATATACTTAACACATACTATAATATTTCGGAAAAATTAGAATTATGATAAAAAAAAAATAATACACTGAAATTTGATTTTATATATATATATATATATATATATATATATATATATCTTCTGTGCTGTTGGCGGGCCGCAGAAATATCCGTCGCGGGCCAAATCCGGCCCACGGGCCGCGTGGTGGCTGACACTGATCAAGAGAGACAAAATCATCCAACGTAGATTTTGGAGGAAGCGAAAGCTGTCTGAAAATGAAATTCAAATACTAAAAAGGATTGTATCCAAAAATCCACAGCTAGCCAAATCACTGCAGAATGTTTTGATACCAATTGATCGTACATTCACTTATTGCTGTATACAATTTTCATTGATTCTATTAAAAATATCAGCAAGTTACACACCAAAAAAATAAAAAGTTCAATTCGATATCTAGAAAATCAAAAGGGTGGTGGAAATAAAATCTGATCATCTTCTAACATGAAGTAATTGGACCATCCCTTTATTAGAAAGAGTGCTTCATCACATCGTTCGCCACGGTACTGGAACAGCCTTCCCAGAATATGCACCAACAACACAAATAATTTCCAGCACAAATAATTTTTTTAATATATTCTTCTCCAAATTTTAGGAGAAAAGATCATCAACAAAGACTACCGCGATTAATTTTTAAATAAGCACAGGAAAGTACACAAACAACAAATCAACCTAATTAAATCGTCCTTCGGAACATTTTGATACCAATCGATCGTTCTTTATTTCTGTATTTAACATTCATTGATTCTATCGAAAATATCACCAAGTTTCACATAAAAAAAATTGCAAATTCTATTCGATCTCCAGGAAATCAAAAGGGCGGTGGAAATAAAATCTGATCACTTGGTAACATGAAGTAATTGTGTCTTCCCGTTATTAGAAAGAGCGCTTCATCGCACCGTTGGTCACGGTACCTGAACAGCCAGCCCGAAATATGCAGGACAGGCCTGACCGAGATAAAATTATAATGACTACGTTTCCTCTATCGCTGAAAAATATTTCGCGCTCGCTAATAGTCTTTTACTGCGGTCATCTGACTCCTATTTATTGAGTCCTTTTCCCACTATCGCAGAAAGTCAGGTTGGGGAGATTAATTTTGCGTCATAATGGCCCTATCTGGACAGTTAAAAAGAAAAATTGAACAAAAAGACAGGGGCGGGGAGGATTGTCTTTAAAGGTGTCCGGAGTAGGTTTGATATCCCATAGGGTTTGTAAAGATATGTTAAAAAGAGCTTATAAAGATGAGTTTATCCTCTAAAATGTAACTGTTAATATATATGATAACGTCTTTATAAAGCAGTTATTTATTAAGTAAAACACAAATATCAGCGATTTAAATGTATTTAATTAAACGTCATTTAAATTACTTAATTACTTTCTTCATCCATCAATGAAGGTTTTCTAGGACAAGATAACCTTACAGCTATATAAAAGTAAGAACTTCTTTTCTTTTTTTTTGGTAACTGAACTAGGGGCTTAAATGACTAAAGGGATATACAAAGACATTTCTATGAGTTTTTTTTTTAATTTTTTCCCATTTAAGGCAATGCAAATGAAAGAAAGTTTTCATTTAAATGCTTCTAGAAAAGCACTAACCCCTTTTAATTTGAAATCGCATTGTAACGGCGTTGTACAAAGAAAATTTCAATGTTACCATTATTTTGTAAAATAGATACTGTTTAGAATTAGTGCATCAAATTTGAAGGAATATTCGCCTGCCTTATAAACTAGTATTTAATAATTTGGTATAAATTGTAGGAATAACAATAAGATAATGATAGGAATGCTGAATTTTAGCATACTCCATAAACTGCTTCATTAGAAATTTAGTGTTCAAAATATTATCCCTTTGAATAACTTAGACATATTTTTAAATACCTAATTTCATTGTAGTAAAATACATAGTTAAATAACGTTGATTACGAAAATTGTGGTATACAAATACTTTAAATCTCCTACTCTACATAATCATAAGCAGTGATATCTTAAGCAATAGAAATTATGTAATCTTGAGACACGTGTTCTTAATACGTAACAATAAAAGCACAAGAAATACTATGAAAGGACAAGAAATACTATAAAACTGCAAGGAATATTTTTAAGGTGTAAGAAATACCTTAATAAAGATAAAATCATTCCTTCAATAAGCTAACTTATTTAGAAAATGTAGGGTACCACCTATTAGCGTTTGAGATGATTATGCATAGTTTTTCAGATGTTTCACACACATGTCTTGTGTTTAAGTGTCCTCAAAGTACATAATTAGCAGCCTCTCTTTGTCAGAAATTATGGCTGTAAAAAATTAGATTCAAATCAATCAAATAGAATATCAATGTATAGCAGAGTAACTTACTAAAAACGTACGTTTTTAATTCGGTTCAGTACATATAGATTACCTCAATTGTATCTTATTGGGTATACTATTTCCAAGAAGTAATATTAAAAACAAACTATATATCTCCACTCTGTTGGAACAATGACACAACTGCAAAAATAGGAAGTTTCCAGGAAATGCAAAAAAATTCACTATAAACTAAGAAGTCTATCAGCTTAAGAACTGGCGTTAAAAAATAAATGTTACAGTTCCATCTTTGTTCTCCTCAATCAGCTAGGTATTCTTTGACACAATACACATCTTAACACCGTTTTGATAGAACTTTGCAGTTTCGTAATTGTGATGAAACGGAGTAATGAAAAACTGAGCTGTTAAAAAAAATTGAAATGTTAACTGTTGCAAATATAACATTGTATTTTATTCTGACCTTCCGAAATTCAGATTTGAATTATTTATGATTTTTCTTGCTTTATGATGGTTCTAAAAATGTTATTGGGATTTTGACTGTGTAAAAAAAGCAATATGAAAACTTTTTTTATACTCAAAAAAGTAATCAATCATATTAAGAAACCATCTATTATTAAAGTAACGAATTCAATATTTAACAACAGAAAACTTTTGGAATCGCTTCGATGCGTGCCTCACCTGTTTGCCTTTCAGAAAAATTAAAAGTATAATATCTCAGGGACTAGTAGTACTATTGAAATATTTCAATGTTATTTCGAAAAAAAGCTAATCTATACATACCCAATCGAATAAGACATGCACTTTACTCCAGAATAAATGCTTAGTATTTTTATAAATCTGAACTCTGAAGCATTTGATGCAGTAACTAAGTTTATGTGTTTATTTTTATGCTATGTGTATCGTCGGCAGCAATAAAATGATGATAATTCCAATTTGACAAGTTTTTAGGAAAGCGAAAACTAGCTAAAGCGATCATTTAACAAAGCTTAGTGCTTTGCGTATCTTTCGTTAACCACAAATTCAATCCAGTGATCACGTTACAGATTTGACTAATGAGTCGATTTTTTTCTTGTTATGTCAAATGTATAAAAAAGTAATTTAGACCTTTGTATAAAAAGTAATTTAGACCTTTCCATAAAAAGTAATTTAGACCTTTGTATAAAAAGTAATTTAGACCTTTGTATAAAAAGTAATTTAGACCAAAAGTGGAGTTAGCAACTTTTCACTCTTAACCAATGGTATATATTCTTAATATGTCATAGTAAAGATAGATACATTAATAGATGGGAAAGTGGCTTAATATAAGGCAATTGCCAATTATAAGATACTGCTGAATCTCGTTAGGGATGTTGACATAGAGATGCTTGATTGATTTGAATTTAGTGGTACAAGGACACGTTTTGGCCAAACTGCGCGAACTTTGAAAAGGATTACTATAAACTATATTTGAATGCGAAGCCCCTTCAATGTGAGGTAAGGTTAACTTATCAACACATTAGAGGTTTCCGATTCAGTTGCAAGTTAGCATATTTGACCAAAACTTTTGACCCAAAAGACGGAATTAAAATTTTGCTTTGTTGATGTATATTGTAAAATCTCATATTGATGTTATTTTTTTTATTAGTTTTAATGATGATATTTCATCAGCAAAATACTTTTAAGAGAAATATTTTATAAGCATCTTGAATGAATTCAGTGAAGACAATTTAAAAAATTAATTGAACCAAATTAATTAAAATTAATTGAAACCAAATTTATTAAGTCTTATGCGAACTTCACATACGAGATTGGTTTTTTGGTTTGTGTAGCAAACGCCAATACTTGTGAACAATGTCGACTAATCAGGCAGGGATCTATAGCTAAGCGTGGATTCCGAACCACAACGAGCATCCATACCTAACCTGGGATTCAAACACTGCCCCTTAGGTAACCGAAGCCAGAGAGCTAACCACACAATCATCAAGTGAGGATATAAGAGAGAAGGTAGAATGAGTTTTCAATATGAGAATGATTTTGAATTATTTTTTGTGCAATAGGCATAAATTGTAATCCAGCGAACACACCTTTATGCACTGTCCACTTCAAAAATCTTAGAGAAATATACATAGCTTTTATATAGAATTACAAATACAATTTAATAGCCTCTTTTATTCCTCTGAAGAAAAATATTACTATTCAATCTTTAATTTTGATTTTTCCACTCTAGAATTTAGAAAATATGGGCTCTCGGGTGAACGGGAAATTTAATTTTGTAATACTTTTATTTTTGTACATAATAATTTATTTTTATCATATTGTTGATATACTTTTTTAAGTGGATCCTTAAGTCCCCTCATTATGATTACAATTATTTTGCTTTTCTGATATTATGCTACCGTTATTGAAAACGAACTAAAGTCGCAATCAATAAAATTATGGGTATGTCTACGAGTTCGTGTGTCAAACACTTTCCTAATGTTATAAATTGTATTGGTTTTCCCAAAAGGAATGGTTCTAACAAGGTTCGGTTCTTTAATTGATGGAGATGAGAAATCTGTGTAAATTACAAAAAATTTCAAAATGATAGAAATAATTATAAATAGATATTAGTATTTATTTGTACATGCAGAATTTTAATTGTCATAGATCCTCTGTAGTGAAAAAAGATCAATTACCTTATGGTTGGTTGATTGATTTGCATTTAATGGCGCAATGGCTACAGAAGGGGCCAAACTGCCTCATTAATTAGTTTTGAATCATATCCTTGCGCCATGAAAATCAAAGCCAACCAACAACCAGGGAGATTATTATGAAAGTTCACCTTTTAAAAAGCTGTAAATGAAAAAACACTCATCAGAATGACTTGAAATTTGAACTGGGTATACGTAAAAGGGAAATGATATGGAATAAGAACAAAAAAATAGTTTGGATAGTTATTACAAATTATTACAAATTCCAGAATCAGTTATTTTAACCCAAATTGAAAAATTCACTTACAAATTACAGACTCGTGGATTTTCCCACTGTTACTCATTATAATATTTTATGAGAAACCAACTCTGAATGAACGCTTTCAGTATAAATAAAATACAATTAAATATTACTTAAAACAGTCCTAACTATTGTAACTGGAATTTAATTATAAGTATATCGTCCTTTATTATAATAAAAAAGTAAATATACATTTCTAAGATTATATTAGAGTTATATTTCTTTTAACTAAATAAAATGCAAAATTTGAAGTAGTAACGCAAATATTTTTTACCAAATAAAGAAATTACTAAAATATTAATCTTAATTACAAATACAAACGAGTTTATCTTTTTCGAAAAAAGATAGCCTTAAATAAATTCCATACACTAATAGCTATTAGAACTAACAAAAATAATTATCACTTAAATCACAAATCTAGAATGAAAATTAATTTCTACTCGTCCCCCATCACCCCCATACTCTAGACATAAAAGTGTCATTACCGTTGCAAAAAATTACAAATTTCCAATGATTTTATATTGAATAATTATTTCCAATTTTTTATAATCTTTTTTTAAATTGAATTTGCATTTTAAAACAGTAATACCTTTTTGAAATATACCTATTTAAATCACAGATATCATTTACAAATTAACATACTGTTTTTTAAAATCCCATATTTCAAAGATCAAATCAGTACACCAGGATCAAATACAAAAGGAAGGGGTTGCATCTATCATTGTTTATAAATTCGACGCATTGTTTAAATACCGCTTCAACATGAAATAAATAAAGGGATGTTGTTGTTGGTTTTAAATTAAATATAATCAATTAAAATTGTATGCAAATAAACTAAAAACAATAGTTTCTTCCCCTTTAAAAATTTGAAATGTACATTATTTAGATTGATTACGTTATTGGTTTATCTATTAATCATGTTAAAATTAAAATGAAATATTATTGCTTGAATGGTATTAGTAATTAATCCTATTTCGCAATATAAAATGCCTGAATGAGTATCGTATTTTTGAGGTTTTGAATAAAATATGACAGATTGTTTTAGGCTTTGAGCCATGTTTCTTGACTAATACACAAAAGTTTATAATATCATAAGTGCTAATACACATCATTTTCCAACAAATGCAACAAGCAAAAGATTTAACATCCATTTATTGTTCATATCTGACTAAGCGAATCCAACTCGGAATAAAAACCTCCCGAAACTTCTCATTGCAATTAGACTTGTGATGAAACATCTCTATCAATGCGGAAATAAGGACCCTAAGGAAGATTTTCTTCACCACTCAAAGAACTCACATTAGCGTAAGATGAAAAGTAACGCGCTTTAAATTGCACATAATTCTTAAGTATTTAGTGTGCTGTGCTTGACCTGCCCCAAAGCAATTTACCTCATTGCTTGCAGTGGGCCATCCCAACAGACTACCAGCAGGGGCGTAGAGCGCCAATAATTTCCAGTAGTCGGATACCCTTGAGAGCCTAGCGAGCAATTTACGCGGTAAACGCTTATTAGTTATTTAAAACGCTAGTTACAAAAGGTGCTTCCAGTCTCCGCTGTTCTCTTAATTTCTTGCACGAGATTATAACTTTTTGTCTTTAAATATGTTTTTTGTCTTAGAGTTGGTGCTCCAGTCGTATTTTGTTGGTTAATTAAGATTGGGGTTTTAGCCGGGCTTGCGTCGAAAGACTTGTGGGAGGATATTATGAAAAACTTGAATTATGTTAATTGAAAGCGATTGAAGGTGATTTTGTGAATACGAGGATTTTATGAAATGGGAAAATGTTATACGTAAATTGAAAATAATGGAAAGACGTAATTTATGTTTGAATGAATATTGCAATAGGATCATGTTAGGAGATGTAGAAATATTATTTGTTAATGAAAAATTATTCGACATTCTTATTGATTCTTCATTAATGTAGTGAAACAAAATATTTAGGTGTATGTAATTGCATCTTAATTTGTCTTCTTAAAAGTTAGCCAAACAGAAGTTTTATGTGTTCATTCATTATGTTCAGTTTTTACTCTCAGTTTTATACATCGGATGTGTTGTTGAAGAAGGATTCATTGTTTTCTGCTTTTACTGTCAATTTTATGTACCATATGCATTGCTGACGGATATTTCGTTATGTTCAGCTTTTGCTGTCAGTTTGAAATGTCGGATGTATTGCATTGGTTGCTTTGCTGATACATCTACCCACACTTTGTTTGATGTGTAGCATCAATAATTCAGTCAAGCGTCTTCTATTCACCTTGGCACATTAGACGTACAAATTTTAAGACTTGGTAAATAATTTTTATAAAAAGGTTTATCTTATATTTTATTACGCTCTACAATTTTAAATTCTATGGTCCTACTTTACGAAAGCATTATCGTTTCACTTTTAACTTTATCAACAATAAAATCATACTTACGATATGATAGCCTTTCGAAATTATCTTCCATAGTCATTCGTCTCCTTTAAATAATTCATAATTCAATCAATCCAACAACAAAAATCTTCAAAGAAGGTAGATATGAAGGTTGTTAGTACTTTCTTATATAAATAAAAACCGAGTAAACTGGTACACGTGTAGAAAAGTTTGTTTGAAGGACTGAACAATGCCCTCTTCTAACTGATATTAGTTCGATGCTTCACACAGTATAATTGAATATCATTAGCCCATCAGTTAAACTTTTTTAAATGAGCTCCCACACATTTTTGGTTTGACAGTTCAAAATGTTTACACAGAATTGATCATCCAAAATTATCGAGTATGATATGGTTTCTTAAGTCGGAAACTGTTTCAATAAATAATAAAACTTTTTTTTTTTAAATAACATTATTGTCTAAGTTCTTATAACTACTGTTGAATACCAAGATTGAATAAAACGCGAGTAAAAAGAGTATTTTTGAGCTGTGGCATTGTGATTTTCACAAAAAAAATTCCATCCATAAACTAATATAATGTATTTATAAAGTGTCTTGCAGTTTTTATTTGTCAAACTTTGTTCCGTAGTTTCTCGACCATTGATATGTTTTGCTGAGTGATTTTTGTTGCTTTAAAATTTTATACATAGACATTCTGATTTTCGAAAAGTTTACTTAATTTTTCCAAATATTTCTAAATCTCAAACTACTACGTCTACTAAAATGTGCACATAAATAATTTTCTAAAAATGCACAAATAATTTATTTCTAAGTACCATTGAAGAAAACTCCTATACCCTCCGCCTGCCTTATGATCTCGCTTTCCGAATTAAATCATTCAGGCAGTTCTGTGTACTTAACATGGCGTCTGAAGGTGCGAAGTGAAGCATTTAACTGGTGCATTTGAAATCTACCAGATTAAAGCATTTGCTGGGGAAAGATATAATCAACTCTCCCCTAATTGGCCAATTTGAGGTTGGACTGAGTGGGCAGTTGAAAGGCCCGCGAACAGGTAATTGGTAGTTGGGTAGCCAATTCGATGACGCATGACTGGGGTCATCCGTCATTGTCATGCAGACGTAACAAATAAACAGGAGCCTGGGCGATTGGTGAAAGTGTTTAAGTGCGTGTGTTCCCTTGTTGAAATTGTCACGTATTGGTGTTAAATAGACAAATGGATGACAAATACTGCAACTAGACATTAGGACTGTATTTAGTGACATACTAGATGTGTTTATAATCAAATTAAATTTTAGAAAGTTTAATAATAGTGCAATTGAGTATTTAAATGATTCTTGTCACTTATTGGTGCTGGATAGCATTTCTAGTTTGATTATTTGAGTATACATTCCTTGAGTGAGATTTAAAAAAGTTTCGTATTCTGGTCATGCTAAGAACAAAGGTTGTATCTGCATTTTTTGGCCAGAGTTATTGCTACCAGGTGGTTTTCTATCGTTTGTTCTACATAATGGGAAAGTTTAATGGTTGTTCACTCAATAATTTGGCATCAACTACATGAAGTTGTTGTTGCTACCTTAAACAGAAATTCCTCATTTTGAGCAGATACGACTTATGTGCTTATTCCTGCCAGTATTCCATCTGATTTCGATTTAAGATTACAGTGAAAGTAAACACTGTTCAGACAAGATAGTTATAATTAAAGCACACCGTCGATGCAGTTATAACTCTCAGATTTCATTGAAATTAAGAATTCATTTTATTGATATTTAGGAAAATGTGTTCTCAAAATATATGTAACTCCAGTTTTGCCTTAAAGATAAAATGGGACACATTATGTAAAATGTAGCTAATTTATCTAATTTTAAAAGTAAATACTGTTTAAGTTCCGATTTGAGTTGCGTTCAACGTGTTCACCTATTCTGTTAACTGTTCTTCAAACTTTTAATGTGAAGTTTAACGAAGTATGGCAAAAAAAATTACATTAAGATTCATTCTGTCGTGTTGACATTGCTTGGTAAAAAGGAAGAACATTTTTATATTTAAATAATTATATAAAAAGATATGCAATGGCCAAAAAGAGATAATGCAATTTTTCATTTATGTAAAAAATAATATACCACTGATTATCCTTAGCTCTATCTGACCTCATTCTCAAACAACTCGTTTTTTACATATGTACATTAATAGAAAAAAAAATCAATGTCCCAATAAAAGTGAGTGCATTATTTTCTTCCACATACATCAAACTAATATTTACTTAATATGTTTTTATAAAGTTTTATCCAATTTAAAAGTAAGTGGATGGAAAATTGCACTTTCCTTGTTTTTGGAATTAGCTTTTTCAACAATACCATATTCATGCAATATTTATTGATTTAATAATTAACCGTTGTATAATAATGTCAATATTAAAAATGGATAGTTACGACTTCGCCTGCCTTTTATACTTCTCCAAATGCATTTAAATAAAAAATATAGATAATTTATTATTTGAAAATACGTGGTAGGAAAATTACATTCACTGTATTTCAACATAGGCCTCTTTTACTTAACGGTACAAATTTAACAAAACTTTAAAAATTGCAATTAAATTACTTTATTTGCCATCGACTTTAGAAACATTTAACCTTTCACAATGTAGTTGTAATTTTATATTGACAATGGAGAAAAAACTGCTCTTAGAAATTTTGTACTAAGGATGATTTTTTCTGGTTCAAATGAAGTCGCTACGATTTTGAATATTCAATCGAAGGAATTGCATATTTATCAGTTGGCTGAAAAAATCTTTTTTTTATTAAACGGAATATATTTTTGTATTAACTGATGCTTGGTGGAATAAATTTTGCCTTCACCTAATAAGCAAATGAGCCACGACAGCTACATTCCAACCAATTCTTTGATATCAAAATGCTACACATGTGTTATAAGTCCAAAGTGAATAAAAAGATCAAGCTACAACAATTCCTACAAACTCACCTACTTCCCTTACAACCAAAACGAACAAGAAAGTTCAGAGATTCAATAACAAAAGAGATTCCCATTGAAGGATATTCGAACTAAAGCAGATCAATTATAAATTAGTATCTTATTGTGACGGCTCACGAGGGGGTGTCATAGACAAGTATGAGTTCCCGAAATTCCCTCGCGTGAGTCTTCATAAGGGAATAGACACACCCTCGTAGGCAGGTCCGTGTGCAGATACGAAAGATTGGCGACTGACACAATCTAGAAATATCCTTTGTCAAGTGCCAATGAAGGAGTAAATTATAGGAGCACGCTGGCTTTTAGTAGGAGTAGGTGGTGGTAGTAGAGCTATGTTTTTTGCGCTCGTTTTCCAATAGGAAATACAGTCGTGAACAAGTATAATCACGCGAGGTTGGTTATTATTTGGTGAGTCTGTATATGAGAGTAGTTGCAAATTAGTTATTTAGTGAATCTATGTGTTGTGTTTCGATGATTAACTGGGCTATCCAGGGAGTTACAACCCAACTTTGAGAAACGTTGATGCATTCTCGAAAAAGTTTTGTGATATGTCTTTCTTTTAAATGTAGGTATTAATAGACCTTTTCAAATTTTATAGAAAACTACATGAAGGAAGGTTAATAAAAATTGTATTCCAAATAGTTTATGATCAGCTGGTTGGGATTGAATTGGATATTTGAATTCTTTGTTGGATTTATTTTCTAATTATGTTGAAAGTTATAAACGGTAAATGAATTTTGCTTGATATGTACATGATATTTTTTTTAATTCATGTATATAATGTTAAATATCGAAAATGGCCTAAAAATATTTCTGTACATATCAGAAACAACTTTTGAGACACGCATGGAGTTTCTCTTATCAATTGCTGCTTACTGGTGTAAAAGTGTCTTTTAATGTAACACTTTTAAGTTTTCAATAAATAGTTTATGATAGTGGCGTCTAAATTTGCAACGAGTAAAAAAGTTGCCCGATTGACTAATCGATGGGAGGTGGGGATACCAACATACATTTATCTTCACAGTGATAAAACCACATTTAAATCTTGCTTTAAAGTGCTTTATATTGTAAAACACTTGCGTTATTGAAATTTTTACGTGATTCAATTCAATTTTAGATATATATACCGATTAAGACAAAGCTATGAAACTTGTCATATATATAAAAAATAAAATGACCAACCAAATATAAGAATAGATAGAAAATAATAAACATTAACAAAAATTTGCAATATAATAGTAACAAATAAAAATCATACAGAACCTATACTTCAATGCTAATTTTATAACCTATAGGGTACCATTAACACCAAATGGCATATCCAAATTTCCAACTTACAGTTGTTATTTTATATATATATTTTAAATGTGTCCTTAAAACAGAGCTAAGAAACCAGCAAAATGCATGTTTCTATAATTAAAGAGGTTATTTGATGATTTCGTAAAATTATCGATATTGAACTAAACAGTATTAAAATAAACTTGACACTAGAAGGTTACAAAATGCAATTGTTAAAAATAAATTTTGAACAATAACAGTAAATCAAATATAAATAGACACAAAAAGAAATTATATTAAAATTATATCATATATACGATTAATTCGAATACGTCTTTAAACTTTACGTCTTTTTAAAGAGTGGTTAAAGGTTTTAAAATATTTTGAAATATTTATTACTGGTTTCCAATATTTCGTAAAGACAAATATTTCACCTAACCAGTGCGTGCTCTCTTAAATAATCTAAAGCGTGGGATTTGAAGATCTGGCACTATAACTTTTCTTTCTTCATTTCAGAATTTCAGCGTTTGATTTTCCTTTTCTATTTTTCATTTCAAAGCTATGGTGGCCCCTAAAAAAACTAGGGAAGATGAACAGTTTCCTGACACTATAAGAAAAGGATTTATTGCAGAGATTTGTTGTTTCTACTCAATATTTTTGAGACAGAACGTATTTTAAAAAGGGACTGGAATGACAGATAGTTTGATGACATGGGGAACTATTTGACAATACAAGATATTGATATTCAAGTTATTTTCCTTAAGCAAAGACTCTCTGAGTGTGTCAAATAAATCTGAAATTTCAAAATCTCTACTTTAGTGGCAGAGGGATTTTGTATGTTTCTTTATTACGAATATTTTTCTGAAATTTTGACAAGAAAAATTGTCAGGTATTTAAAAAATATTCACACCCTTTTTTCACTTCCAGTTTAGCTTTATAATATCTATGAAACTGTAAAAAAATTGTTTTATATATATTTAAACAGTTTTATATATTTACATGTTGTTTATATACATTTTTTTTACATTTCTTATTTTTTAAAGAAATCGATTTTTAACTCATCCATTGTTATAGAATAGGATTGCTGTAGTCTATAACATGCTAAACCACTGACTGTAAAACATGATTGCCGCAGTCTATGATATGCAAAGAGTGCTATAAGATATGAATATCAATTCTGCTTAAATCTGCTTATAACAGGTATTTTGAATTTTTTTAGGAGTAATCACCTGAAATCTAAAAACAAGAGTTTTTTGCTTAACAGAATTGAGGACTGTAAATGGAAAACGACTTTAGTCCAAAAAGAAAAATTTTCGGGAGAGCCGAAAAATGAAAAAACTCGCAACTGGTACCTATTAAGGCTATGACTAAATACCAGATTGAATTTGAACTATTGCTACTGTAGTTCGTAGTTTGGGCTTTCTCCACTTTGTTTAGCTTGGTCCTTAGGAAATTTTTCCGTAAAAAAAAAGATTTTCGATTTTGATTTTTTTTTTTTTTTTTTTTTTTTTTTTTTTTTTGTACTTGGGTCGTTTTTTATTTCTAGTCCTCAATTCTCTACCCTCAGACCAAAAGTCTCCATTAATAGCCATTTAAAAGGAAAAAGTAATATACTACATTTCTTCTTACTTTTGTTTCACATCAGTCAAATAAAATTAGATAGTTAGCAAATAAAATAGCCTACATCAGGACAAAATATTCAGGTACAAAGAAATTGTTTCTACAATATTTGGACTGTGATAGTTAAATATATCCGAGAATTATTTTTTATATTATCTCGACAACATCTAAAAACACATCCAATTCTGAAACTAAAGTAACAATACTATAATTTATAGGTGTGAAAATAAAACGTCAGTCTAACCTCCGAATGCAAAATGCAGGATGTTTATGCGAATCTGCTATTTTTAATCGATTATTATAAGTCACATTTTACTAAAATTGGGCTTTGTTGGACAAGACTTCTTTGGAATATATACTTAATTTGAAAAATAAACTCATGGAATTTGATCACTTTACATGGCATTGGTGACATACAAGTGTACATAATAAACACTATTTAACAGAATAAGTTTTTGTTGAATTCTCAAAACTGCTCACCAGCAACTTATGGACCTCACGTACAGAAACTAAAGTTAAGAATAATTCACAACGTTTAGGAATGGTAGTTTCTGGAAATCACTTATGCGTGTGACATTACACTACAATCAAATCAATTGCCTAGTGGAATGGTGAATTTAACTAATTACTATTAAGCAGTGTCCCTACGGACTTCACTGAAAATTTATCACCGCGTGGAATGCCAGGACATTTACACGAGTGTTGAAAGATAGATCGGCTCACGTATTGGAAATGTAAATTCCATTCATTTTGAGTAGGTATGTCACCTTTAATGACAGGTAGAAAAACATCAATAAAATGGAAAGTTATTGTAATCCGTATGGAAAGGTCCGTTATTATTGTATTCATAATATAACTTTTCATTGTTGTATAAAGGATAATCATAATATAATTGATGCCTCTTAGAGGACTCTTGGGACTGTAAACGTCAATAGTAACAATTGTATACGTACTAATGAGACCATAGGGGAATGATAACTAAATAAGTAGCTAATTTTTTTTCCAATTGGCGATTGTTTTCTTTTTAGTCTGAGACGTTTTTCAAAACAATTTAGCCTGTAAATTTAACTTCACATATAGGTAGGGCAAATTTGCATCTGAAGGCGAACATTTTTAATTAAAGTTTATTATTATTATTATTATTATTTTTTTTTTTTTTTTTTTTTTTTTTTTCAAGATATAGTTTTCACATCGTCTAATTTGTATGCATACTAAATTTTATTCAACTCTTAGAATGAACACCAAGTTTTATGTTATAATCAGTGCGTATACCAAATTTTATGTAATAATTAGTATGCATACGTAATTTCACGTACCAAATAGTATATATACCAAATTGAATGGAATAATTAGTATGTATTCCAAATTTTATGTAGAAATTAATACTTTATATGCCCTTGAATAGGTTCTGTTAAAGTATGGGTACCAGGAATATGATACACAATACAATTCTTAGAAAGGATGAATTTTAAATGTTTGTTCCACACTTATTTTTTTATTATGTTTTTTTTTTATGTTTTATTATTATTTATTTATGTTTTATTTGCTTTTTAGTATATTATTTATTTGTTTAGTACTTACATCTTTTATTTCGTAAACATTTTTATTTACGTCGGATTATGATATAATTTATGATTTATAATTTCTGAATGAAAACTTCAAAGATAATTTTGTGAATAATTTTGCGAAAGGTAAAGCCAAATGCTAATTATTTAAAATTTGTATTGAAAGTAAAAGACAAGAATCCATTTTTTCTTGCAAAAGGAAACTAAGTATTGGATACTTTATAATGTATCCTTCCTAACTTCAATAAAGTACAGTTTACTGTAATAATGACAGGATTATTTTTTTTTATTTATAAAAGTGTCATTTATATTATTCTAGAATTCTTCACTTCTTCTCCAATAGTTAAACTAATATTTAGTAAATTATTAAATCCTCTACATGAATAAAATATATGGTTTGTTTTATTTTGTTATTTACAAACAATATTCTGACATTTATATATGAAAAAGTTGATAAAGTTTTCAATAGAGAGTTATGCATAAGAATAATCAAGTTTATAAAAATAGCTTGGTATAAGCAAGTCTTCCTTATAAAATATGAGAGTAATAAGGGGGAGAGATTTTACTTGATCATACCAATGCTTGCTTTATTTTATTATATAAAATAACATTGATGGTAAGAATATAATAAGTTTTTAACTCTTTATTCTGTAATTTTGAGAATGCTCACTCCTTGATTTTTCTAATTTGTTTGTGTTAATTTCCAAATTATCTTATCAAAGTATCTTAACAAAAGTTCCATCTTCAAAACTTCATGGAGTCATTATAGTATTAATGTTGTCCTACGATATTTATTACTAGTATTTTCTAAATAACAAAATAAAAGTGTTTATCGTAAACAGACTAGAATAGTGCCACACAAAAAACATTGAATGCTAACCTTACAATGCATACCTAACTATTCTTCGACGAGTCCCTAACTATCACGGCGTAAGTGTCCCTCTACCTAAACTAGGACGCCAAGTGACAAGTCTCAAGAGCTTCATTCAAAGCGGTATTAACACCTCGCCCACATTAAACGAGAAGATTCGAACTTGGCATCAGTTTGAGAGGCGCTTTTTGTTGGGGAAGAACAGAAACAAAAAGGAGTGACTGATGGACACTATATCCTTTGCCATCTTGTGGCAGGCCTAATGCCGAACCTCATCAATTATTCAAAGTCCAATCTTTCCCTGAAGCATTTGGCTTTTAGGAACGTGAGAGACTTAACTTTCCCACCTGCAATGTCCTGGGGTATCTCGAAATGAACCTTTTGGGGCTATTCGGACATTTGAATCCGATGGGCTCTTTTTTGCTGTCTTTATATTCTCGTCTCTTAGATGGAGGTAAGACCATTAGATTTGGAGCTAAGAGATTCCGAGCTTAGGGTCCTTTAAATATTGGCCAGCCTATTTTAGGTGGATCACCGAAAATTTCGCATGCAGAATTATTGTGTTTTTATTTGAGTTTTCAAATCTAAGATCTGGAAAATGTGGTGGTCATAAAAGAGAAACCACACTGCCATTTACAAAGCAAGCGTTTGAGCAAAAGGGAATATGACCACCAGCTTTTTTTTTCTATCTATATGAAAGGTACGCCAGGAATTTGTTACAAAAGAAGTATTGTTGCAATTCCTTACCAAACATACTTCAAGGATATGAAAATGTTCTGTATTCGGCGTATGATATAGAATTAGGGTAAAAAATGGGTTTATAAAGAGAACACTCACTTGAATTCGTTATTGACCTAGGAGTTTTATGCGTAAAATCATTTTAAAACTAAATATAGAATTTTATAATGAGAAAAAGCTACAAATGTTGGTACCGCATTGAAAATCATTCTGATATTTTTAAAATGCTAAGTGTTACTTATAAATTAAGAATATACTAGTCCGTTAGAGAACAAAATGACCAAAACTGTTATGAAATTGACTCCAAATTAGTTGAATTAAAAACGATAGCCAAACATGTCATAATATGCCAAGTAATAAATTTCCTTTTTCGTCTGATAACCAATCACTCTCTCATTTTTATTGAGAAAGGGAACAGATGGTTTTACTCCTCTGGCACCAAATATCTGCTCCTTTTAAATCTGAACTAAGTTGGAAATATTATTATTACTTTATTTACTTAACTGATTCAATTATATTTATTGAAAACTTGGTTGCATGGGGCTGTAAACAAATATGATTGCAGAATTAGGATTCGAGCACTTGACATTTCTAACGTTATTGGCTTTAGTTTAGTTTGCACGGTTCCGGCTGTCTATTTCTTACACTATGAAGTGCTTGTGAGAGCCAAATACGCCCTATAATTTTGAACTACGACAAGATTACGAGGTCGAAATATTATCGCACATAACTCTCTCTCTCTCTCTCTCAAACCCCACCACACCAACGTGATGACATTGAAGCCCCAGCCTATTTAATGTACACCAGCCCCCCCAATATCGTGCTTACTAATATCCGACGAGGTAGGACCGAACCCACGATCTACGACCTATTAGCGCAGGGCTAAACGTTAATTATGGAACCCCCCTGCGTTCAAGTAAAGTCAACATTGGCTGTAAATTTTCAAAAAAATAAAATTCTTTAAAAATCAAGTCACCAATTATAAAGTATTTCTCTCGCCTTTTATTATTCCGTGTCTTTTTTTTTTTTTTTTTTTTTTTTGAAGTTCCAAGGAAGTGATATGCCGACCAAACGGTATAGTGGTTAGCGTGCTAGTTTCTAGACCGCGAAGTTGCGGGTTCGAGTCCCGTCGTAAGATGTGGGTGTTTGTAAATGTATGTTGGCTTGTCAAATGACGAATGTTTCAGCGCATTATAGCCCTCGTGTTGCTGACGGCTACAGATAATCTGAAAACAACCAACCAACAAAGGAAGTGATATCTGAATTAGCAGCATGAAAATTCAGTAGTTATTTTAAACGCGTTAAGCTTATATAGCTCACTTATTTCTAAAATGAAACAACTGAAAATTCTTAGTTTTTGAGTTAAAATGTGGATGGTCACAGAGTGCATGAACTTGAAGCTAGAAGAACGACTCAAGATTACTTTCAAGTTAAAACTGACATGTGCCGTTCTCCCAGATTAAAGTCCAAGCAGTTTGTGTCACTATGGACACTTTAAATTTCATTCTAAAAAATTTAAGTTGCGTCACTTTAGCATATATAATTTTTTCATTGTCCTTGCCTCAAAGCTAAATGTTGGACAAGTGATGGAAGCTTCACGGGATAGCAACCACTCTTATTATACTACCGCTTTTCAATCTATCGAAAACTAATCCAAAGAGGGGTAACCCCACAGAAACCAATTACCTAGAGCTGGACAATACCTGCTACTTGCATAAAGCGTTTTTTTTTTTTTTTTTTTTGTTGAGATTTCAGAATTCAAACGAAATTACTTGAGTTCTCTCATTAAAATTGTAATAGTTAAACAGTACAATAATCCTTATGTTGATGATTTTCACAAAATAAGCAATAATTGGAATGTTACATTCCATTTCTGGAGAGACGTGGGTTCATTACTAAGCTTTTCATTCTCAATTGACGGAAAACGGTGTCTACTTAATTGCACATGAATGCCAAAAACTTTTTTTACAAAGTATTTTTAAAATCAATGTTCATTTAAATACTTGCATAAATTTTAAGTAATTCGATAAAATATACTGTACTCTTTCTCCGTATTGAGCAATAGTAGTTTTGAAAATATGTCTAAATAGTGGCACATTGTTATTTGTGAGTAGTTTGTTTCAACATATTAGCATTTCGCAGCAAGGTACGACGAAATAAGTACAAATATGAGTGGTAAAAGAATGATGATAGCCAAAACGGGAAGTTTATGAAACGGATCAGTAAATAGACGACTTACATGTTTCTAATACTGCATGTTAGTAAAAGTTGCATGTTACTTATGGGTTTTAGTAACTGAATAATCTCATTAACTATAAACAGTAACTGTACAATCTCATTTTTCAAAACCGGCATAAGCTGTGAAGGTAACAGTTGAAACTCAAGCCATTCTTTTTTCAATCAATAACATATCATGGATCAGGGCTGCTTAATTTTGGAAACTAACTATACTGATGTTTTAGCAACAAATTATTCACAATGCAATAGCTTTTATTTCGACTATTAAAATGCTTTAAAGTTATATTTAAGCATTCTTCTACATTGTGTTTCAAAAGGGATGTTATCTGGTGTATTTCTTTACCTACAGCTATAGGGAATCTGTGTAAATTGCAAAAACTTTCAAAATCTAGTAATAAATCATAACAAGTGTGATTTTTTGATTTTTATGATTAATTTTTTCCAAAAGTTACCAAACTTTCATTTTTATACAGTCCCTGAAGGCCAAAAAGATCATAAAGTTTTTCTGGGGTGCAATCACATTAATGAAAAAAATATGTAACATTCTATATTTAGATCGAATGAAGCTAAATAGACCACATTCAAAAACGTGACTTAAGTCATTTTAAGATAGAGTTGTTTTGTTTGCATGCTCAACGACCTGCTTCTGTGCACAATTACGTTTAATAAAGTTGAGAGTAATACGGATTCTGAACCACAATGAAAATACATGTCTGAACCCAAGAAAAGAATCCAACACCTTTGGCATGAGAGGTTAGAGAGCTAACCACATCTATTTTAGTAGAAGGAAATTAAGCATGTATTCAATGTGATCATTTTTTTGGTGTAAGTTAAGTTTTCAAATGGGTTATATTTCAGTTCACTCTAAATATAGCGTTAAGATTTTAACATGAAAAAACTTATTAATTAAATTTGCCCCAATAAGTACTTCTGTAATTGCTCATTCTGGGACTGTATACAAATTGAAATTTTGTAATTAATTTTTAAAATCGCACTACTTTTTAAGATTCCGTAATTTATTATTCAATTCACACTATCAAAGAAATAAATCCAACAGCCATTTTGGATATCGGCTAAAAGTGAAGAAGTTTTTACTCCACTTATAGTCTCATATTGCTTTATTCGTAAATAATTTATCGTTGAAAACTGGAAGAAAAGTCACCTAAATTATTAAAATCTGTAACTTTATCCCAGGAATAAACTTGACATAAATGAGTGATACCTAAAAACGCTAGGTTTATATTGAGTTAGCAATTTAGAAGGTATTTCGTCTCTTTTGACAACTTTGTCAAATTGAAGTTAACACCTTTTCACTCTACGTCAACGATATCCTTGTATACAGTGGGTAAAAAAATTCTCCGTACGAAAGCCAAAAATACAAATAAATTAGCATAATTTCTAATCTTTTGCTTCATATCTTCCGTAAATACTGAAATGTATTTAATTTGATTCTTTAAAGTAAGTTTATAATAAATTTCTGTTTTTACAAAATGCATGACGTATTTAAATTGAAATAATTAGGAGATTTTGCTAAGTGCCATGCAAAAAAAGTTTCCGTACGTCATATGAAAATTAATTCTGACGTCTTCCACAACAGACTTGCAGTAAATTTTCAAATTGAAGTGTATGCAAGTGTCATGAAGACATGATAGCAGCAATAGTTTAATTTTAGCTTGTTACTGATTGTCTTAAAATGAAGTTCCTAAACCAATTCTTGAGTTGGTAATTCAGTTATGAAATGTTGAATTATCTATGAAAAAAAATTTCGAAATCTTTAATATATTGAAGTCTATAGTACAATATATTATTGAAAGACACCGTGAGCTTCAAACTTTTGAGGATAGAGTTTGATCCGGAAGATCTTCTCTTCTTGATCCTATTGTAAGATTCAATGTAATCTGCGAATAAGTACATCTGAAGTCACACATGGTTTAAGATTTGATAAAAACATTGAAGACAAACCCCAACTGACAATTTATTTGCACTGGTTAAGACCTTTTACGTTAGAGTTTCAAGATACACGTACCTATTCTTATTTCCTTCTACTTAACTTAATTACCGATAGCAGCAGCTCTCATACACCCCCAAACCATAACGCCTCCTTCACTGTGTTTGACAGTTCCATATAAATTATAAGTTAACATTTGTTAATTTCGTTTTCTCCTGACCATAATTCGATTATCTGACCCTTGGATATTTAATTTTAATTCATCACTAAAAAAGACTTTGCAAAATCGATGCGGTTTTTTCTGTTACGTGTACTTATGTAAGGCTTCTTACGGGCTGCAAATCCATTCAGACCTACTTTTTTAATAACATTTCTTACCATTTTGAGTTGTCACTTCAATGTTTTCTATCAATTTTTAAGCTATGTGCGACTTAAGGTGCACTTATTCGCAGATTATCTTGAACCTTACTATACGATATTTCTTTTATACAAGCGTTTTAGCTTTGAAGATTTTCCGGATCGTTCTCTATCCTCAAAAGTTTGAAGCTCATCGATGTCTTTCAATAATATATTGTAGTATAGACTTCAATGTATTAAATACTTCACCAATTTTTTTTTAAATAATCCATCATTTTATAGCTGAATCACCAACTAACGAATAGATTTAGGAACTCCATTTTAAGACAATCAGCTAAAAGCTAAAATTAAACAATTGTTTCTATCATGTCTTCGTGATTCTTGCGTACACTTCTGTTTTGAAAATTTACTGCAAGTCTGTTGGGGAATTGTTAGAATTAATCTTCTTATTGCGTACGGAAACTTTTTTTGCATGGCACTTAGCAACATCTCCTAAATATTTCAATTTAAATACTTGATGCGTATTGTAAAAAAAGACATTTATAATAAACTCATTTTAAAGAATCAAATTAAGCATATGTCAATAGTTACTGAAGGTATGAATCAAACGATTAGACATTATGCTAATTTATTTGTAACTTTGGCTTCCGAACGGAGACTTTTTTTTACCCACTGTATATCGCTAAACGGGAGGAAAAGTGGCCCTAACTGCTATTCAGTTACACCAATCAGTGAGGTCAATTTTCCATACGCAGTGCAATATAGAGAAAGCATAATAGTGTTGAGTTAATTGATAAATACAAAACTTATCGCAATGAAATTTTTACACGATTATTACATTTCGTTCCAAGATTTTATACAGGATGGTCAACTTTAAAGATGCCCCGCATTTCAGCTTGTTAAATTCAATTCTGAATGATCGATTTTAAACTTATGTTTTGAAAATAATCTGAGCCCTTTTTTATGCTGGCCACTTTATATTTTGAAGATTTTCAATCAGAGATATCAAATGAAGTGTAGAAACTAAATTTTGCAATTATATGATAACAAGTTTTTGTCTACCAATATTTTCGCAATCAATAATTTATAAATACACTTTAAACATTATTAGCAATTGATCATACACTAATTTAGCATGTGCGCCTACCAAGCTTTTATCCCTCTGCATGTTTTTTGCTCTGGTAAGCTCTCAGCTTTATTCTCCTATAATTTCTTATTCCCCACTGGATACTATCTGCGAAGACGAATAGCCGAACCCTCAGGCAAGCACTACAAAGCTTATTTAGGATCTAAGCAATTGGTCAGCACCACAGCATGCTAAAAGTTTAATCCTCCCGTAATTCAACACTATTTTCTCAATTTTTAAGGGCTCTTACAGCTTTACTTTGCGCTAATATCGAAAGCATGACACCATTCATTTATTCTATTTTATTTAGAATAATTTAACAATATTTGGCAGTCGAATTTTAACAAAAAATTATGTGTTGTTAAGAACTTAGAAAATTAATTTTTTCAAAGTTACAAATTTGTAGTTAGAAAACAGAAATATATTATTTATTACAATTATTTTGATTGTATACATTTTCTAAATATAAACCTCAATAACTTATTAACAGATGTTACTTATTTTTGTCAAGTGTATAGAGTATTGTACTCTATACTAATGTCGATTTTTTTTATTTTAAATACTAAATATTAATATGAAGAATTCATTTACGAAATAGTTTAGTAATTTAAAAATCTATATATAATTTATAGTTTCAAACAGTACTGGAGCAATGATTTGAAATTACCTATAAGAGTAATTTCATATGTGTATAACAGTACTGCATCTTTTAAATTGGGATTTCTTGGGAAACTCCATACAGTCAAACCTAGTTAAGGTGAATTTGCTTAACACGAAATCCCCTTTAACGAGAAGTAAAAACTGTTCTCCGTACGATGAATCTTAAACTTAACGATAATTTATTCGTTTAACACGAAATATCACATAATGAAATCCCGGTTTCTTTTTTTTCAAGCTGCAAGAAAAATATTGACTTTGAAAAATTCACCAATTACGATTTATAGTAAATTGTGATGTCAATTATCGTTAGAGCTAACAATAAAAAACGTACATTTTCTAGCTCACATGCTCAAATAAACAGTTGCTTAACAACAAAGGTAACTTAAATGTCCGCACTAAACTATTGTACTACGTCTCCTAAATAGCAATATCATTATACTTAGGGGGATAATTTTGTCCTCTTTAGCTTTGAACTGAAGAAATATATATTTCAGATAATTCCATGCAGATTCCCAAGCAGAGAATACTTTTAAGAAATTTTTTGGCCGAAGACTTCCTTTGAAACTGCAATAAAATTATTCGTTTTAATTAATGAATTATATAATTCATCGTTAAAATCAAAGAAAATTAGAAAACTATAGTCCTTCTTACCTTATTATTAATAGCAGTTCTATCAAACAAAAAACATAACCGCATTGTTTTTTCGTACCTGGACTTAACAGGATAGTAGCTTAACTATAAAAAAGGCTTCAAAGTCCGCATTTAGCCATTTTATGCCTCCTAAATGGGAATATTCCCGCAATTTGGGGTCGAGTTTTTTCCTCTTTCGCTGGGAATTATGGAAGATTATTTATTGTATGTGCAGATAACGTGATGTGCTTTCCTTGCTCTTGTGATTAATGGCACCCTCTCCCTGCGAGAGGTTTGGGTGTGTCGGCTTTCGAGTCTGCAGTGGGGCTGTCAGGAGGCATGTACCAGAGTGGTACACGGTCCGAACAGAAAGGTATTAGCTGCTACAGTAATAGCATCGACGCTCAATATTCAAGAAGGAAAAAAAACTCGCTTCACAAAGGCGTGCGCTTGGATACTATTCTGAAGAGGAAATGTCATCTTGTTTGTAGGGTGAGCAATGGGGCCGAAGAAGACATTAGTATCACACATATTGAGGAGAGATTAATACATACATGCATCCCGGGGAAGGGGGGGGGTGATCATTTGACTCACCTCTACAGACACAGATTAATAGGCGAATATGTTGATTGAAGTCATTAAGTTTGTATTTTAGAAATAACTAACTGTAAATTCGATGCTATCGAAAAGACCCCCCTAACAGAAGAACAATCATCCCTTTCCTAATTATTTTCAATCATACACATTGGATTATGGTATCAGAATTTTGCACCAATGGGATTTATTTATGCTGATGAACATCTGAGGAAATATGGGCAAGTCAAACAGAACACACATAAAAAATTTATAGCATTTTGTCAAACAAACAAAATATTAAATTTTAATGTATTCATTTAATTATATTATATGTTTACTATATTCTAATATCAAAAATATTTATAATTAAAGTTTAACTTTCAAAAAGCTGCAAAAAAAAAAAAAAAAACACTGGTCAAAAGAACCTGAAATTTGACCTGTACATACTTGAAGAATTGGGAAAGTTTATGTCACAAAGACAAAAAAAAACTATTTCGAACAATTTTTTTTCTTATTAAAAACCACTTTTCCCCATTTCGGGTATATACAAGTACATTTTATGTTATTCTGATAAGTGTTTATTTTTTTACAGATTTTTTAAGGTGTAACTCTAAACATAATCAAACCAAGGTGATTATAATTAAAATTCCACTTTCAAATAAACATGATTTAAAAAGCATGGAATTTTTCTTATGCCAAATTATGACTTTCATAACGCAATGGTATATGGAATAAGACAAAAATTAGTTAAAAATAAGTTTTTTTATGCCACACCGTTTCTCCTTTCTTCAAGTATATACAAGTCAAATTTAGGGTAACTCTGATCTGAGGTTTTTTTTTTTTTTTTTTTTTTTTTTTTACAGTTTTTTGAAAGTTGAACTTTAATTGTAGGCACCCTACATACACTAAGCCACGTTTTAAAAAGTTACTAGTCGAAGTAGTGGAGGGAATCCTTACGTTCCACTTAGCCCATGCTTAACGCATGAAAGGATATTATTGAAATTTCTATGATCTGATGATTGCATCTCATTGTCTGACATAGGCTCATAATTTTTAATAAAATATCTACTATAATATCGTGTTGTTTTTTTTTTAGTTTTTTTTTATTGATGTTCATTTAAATTACTATTGCAACATCAGTGCTGATATTAGTGCTATCACGGTCTCAGACACCGACGGCGCTTGCGCTTGTGGTGTAATTGAGTTGGCTTTTATGAAGGGGCACATTTCAAACGTTTGCTGTAGAAAGTTTTCTAGTGAAGCATATTCTAGCCCTTACTAAATAAAAAACGTCGTATTCAAATAATTGTAGATGTTATACTACATAAAATCAATAAAAAAAGATGACTTTGAAATTAGATTCTAACTGCTATTTGTCACAGCAAGCCCATAAAAATATTCATCTCGAATAGAAGTGCACTCCCTTAACACTGAAGATTCGCTTATAAAATAGTCTTTAAAAGACAGGAGAATCTCATTGAATGCAAAATAAATTGGCTTGATCATTCTTCAAGATATGACTGTATATTGAGTAATAGCTCCAATAGAAAGCTCCATTTCTGCATGCACCTTAAGATATTCAATGGGAAGAAACATTCTAAATATAACAATTCTTGAAACTCCTTCACAATTCAATACTTCGCCTTCATATTTAACAGTAATGTTTTTTGATACCCCAATGAATAAATAAATGGAAGGGATTTTCCCTTATATACACTAAAGGGGATAAAAAAATAACAAAAAACGAATTTCTAACACCTCAGAATGCAAACTAAGTAAAAACACTCTTAAAAAATAAAAAATAAGCTATACACACAAATACATAAAATTGCGAATGTATCCGGTCATCCAAAAACTCATTAAAGGATAATAAGGAAAATGCCCAAATAAAAAGCATACTTTCTTGATGCTATTGCAGCATTAAATATATTTACATACAGATTTGGTGAATATTATTTGGTGTATTAGGGGGAAAAAATGCTATCTGCCAAAATATTCCATTCCAAAACATTATTTTTTCTATTTTACTCAACAATACTGCTTCAAATTTATCCTTAGAACCAATGCAATATTTTTAACAAATTCTTTTAAATAAAACTAAATTAGATTTGCTGAATTACGGAATTTTCGTAGGTAGTTATATAGATTATGAGCGTACTTTTTATAAATTTCCCTAAGGGTTGAAACTCTGCTGCAAAGCATGGGTATTTAGCTTACAATTCAATAATTCTTCCTGTGTTTAAAATTTAAAACGTTCGTGTATAAAACCCATAACTATATACCCAACTAAAACTATTGCTCAACTAAAAGTCATCATCTTTACCAAACCAAAATTGCTTACAAAATATTTCTAAACAAGTTTTTACGCTTTCACTATAAAACTAAATAGCCACGAGTAGCAAACAAACCAATAGGGTTTTAAAAAAAAAAAAAATTATTCGTTTGAACATCAGTTTCACCAGAAGTAAACGTACAGGTATTTGTAATTAAAATAATTTTTTATCTTTCCTTTACCTTAAACTCAGTAGCCCTTTTATTTATTTCTAACAAAACACTCAATCGGAAATATTTTCGAACATGAACCATATTACTTATTTTTACAATATCGCATCTTATTTTTACTACTTATCGTTTAAGTATAAAAACTGTCCTTCGACATTAATACCCTCGAAATGTTCTTAAAGGTTTTATGTTGCGATTCTGAAGAACCGCTCCCATACTAGCTACTATTCAACAATTACTTACGTAGCGAAACATGATGCCATAAAAGAATGCTCAGGATATTAAAGTTGATTGAAAGTACTCTATAAATGTGATAAAAATAATTATATTACTAGCTTAGTCCGATGAAAAAACCTGCCAAAATCTCATATACTCTGAGAGACCACTTTATTATAACCACCTGACAGTTTTAAACAAATGAGCTATTACGGAACAGTGTTATCGCAAGGAGCCTGGTATGGTAAAAAAAAAGAAAGAAACCTAAGTTCCTGAGACATTAGTATCTGCCTAACTCAAAAATAGCTCCCTCCATGAAGTCTAACTTTTTTTTTGTTGCCGTGAAAACAAAATTAGTCCCAGAGATTGCAAGAGAAAGATATTTAATTTTTCTGATTTTTCAATTTTTGTGGACGGTTATTTTCATTTATGCATCGCCCCTATTCTAGCAACAAGTCATGTTTCTATAGCGACCGAGCACCATCATCCAGATTATATGGTCTGAAACTATTCTCCTTATAGACAGACAATAGTAGAGATTAATTGTTTGTGAATATATAAAGAAAGATCGTGATTTGATGGGTTTTGAACATGGGTAGGTAAAAGAGAATCGGAGTCGTAATTGTATTAGCCTTTGTAAAATGTTTGTGAGCAGCTGTAGTGAAAGTGTGTCAATACTAGAATTTCCCGCAAAATACTGGATCTGAACGGAAAACTGACGCCATCACTAAGTAGTGAATATTCAGGAACGAAGAATCTTCCTAAGGCTAAAGCCTCGGGTACGATGCAGACAGAGAGCGGTGTGCGACTAAACTAAACTTCAACTTAACTTGACATCACTAGATGGTAGATCGTCACAGTGCTCATAGGCAACTTATCCATTTTGGTGGCGTGAAAGCATTATGCTCGCCAAACCACAACCCTGTAGAGAACAAAAGGCTATAAGGTTTCGGCGAGAATTATGTCTTCACTCCGCTAAAATGGATTAATTGCCTATGAGCACGGTGAAGATCTATCGTCTAGTGATGTCAAGTTAAGTTGGAGTTTAGTATAGCGGCAGACCGAGAGAACGATAGTTCGGTGCAAGTTGTTCGGTATTGCACATCAGTTCCTAACATGACGTCATCCAGTGAACTAGCTGAGCGCTTCATTTTGAGTGATTATCACCAACAAGATGAAGTATTTAAAACCAAAATCGTTTTATAGTGGCGAGATTATCACAAAACATCACATATACAAAAAATTTTGAAAAAAATAATAAAATAACACCACTCGCCACTCGTAACGTACCCGAGGCCTAAGGTCACACAAGCGTTTTTTCATGTTTTGCAAACTCAGCTTCTTTTCATGCATCTAGAAAATCTACATAAGCCGGCCACACGTGCGTGTTATTTAATGCGAGCTTAGTCGTTTGTTTGTGATCTCCAAAGCAACATGGCCGACCAAACTGTATAGTGGTTAGCGTGCTGGCTTCTAGACCGCGAGGTTGCGGGTTCGAGTCCCGTGTAGGCATGGGTGTTTGTAAATGTATGTTGGTTTGTTAAATGACGAAATGTTTCGGCGCATTATAGCCCTCGTGTTGCTGACGGCGCCAGATAATCTGAATACAACCAACCAAAGCAACATGAACCAATTTTCGATCCAACAATTCATGGTTTTTAAAATCATTATGGCTTGTATCTTAATGATATAGGATAGTTTTCAATTTCAAGAATGATAAGTTCATAATCCAAATAGTATTCCATGATATAGTTATTTCAAACATCTACAATTTAAAACAATAACACACGAATCTAGCTCCAAGACGAACAGTTATCTGCAACGAAATGTTTTCACGAGTGTGGGATAGCCACTGATCTTGAAAAATATATCTTTTCGCACCCTATATCGGGTGACCTTGAAAATGTTTGGTTGTTTTCAGATTATCTGGCGCCGTCAGCAACACGAGGGCTATAATACACCGAAACATTCGTCATTAGACAAGCCAACATACATTTACAAACACCCATGCCGACACGGGACTCGAACCCGCAACCTCGGGGTCTAAAAGCTAGCACGTTAACCACTATACCGTTTGGTCAGCTGACCTTGAGAATGCGACAGGAGATCCATCACCAGTGTGTAAACAAGCTACGTCTGGCTACATGTATGTTACATCAGCTCGTCTCTATTTATTGCTTGTTTTCAAGCTGCGTTTCTGCATGAAAAAACGCTTGAGTGGCCTTATCTTTATTACAAAAGAGAACAAAACGGTAACATTGCAACAGAGCTTCAATGATCGTCTCAAAGTATTTCTGAGCACATTGTCTGAAAAGAATCAACGCTATATTAAAATCAAAAGGTATGTCAACAGCACATTAACGGGGTGGTCGAAATAAAGTAGTCTCTCAATGTACAACGGCCAGTAGCAACAACCAAAAACTAAAGTATTACCAATTAAATGTCCATTCGACAAAAACATTTGAGTAGTGGATTATTCTATTTAAGGATCATACTATAGAATAAAACCTGCTTTAAATTGATTCAGAAGATCTCAAGTTATCCTCACAATCCTTTTCACCTCTTATCCTCGATTTCATTACCATACTTACAAAACATCGGGAGGAAATTGTAATCTCGATAATCTGGATTAGTCAAGATACTTATGGGAAAAAAACTGATTCAGTAGATCTCAAGTTATTTAGTCCTCTTAAAGAGTGGAAATAGAAAATATGGAAGGGGACGGTTTCTCAAAATTACAAGTAGCCAGGACTTGTTTCAAAGACCGAGTATGCTACATTTCATCAAGATCGGAAAAAAACAACTGTAGATTTCAAGATCATTCCTCTTAAAGGATGAAAAAGGGTAGTGTCAGGGTTATCACAATTTCAAGTAACCTGTTACCTTCCACTTGTTTCGAAGGTCAAATATGTAAACTGTAGTTTCCTATAAAAAATATACACACATAACTAAACTCTTTTTTATACATTTTATGAATAGAGGTTATGTGGTAGAAAAGTAAACCAACTATTATTGAATGTCGATACCAGTTGCGTTACGTACCACGGGGAGTTATATATTAGAGCAACTTCTAAATCCAGCTATGCTTTCAAATAATTCGAAATTAATCATTTTAAACTAATAAAACAATACGTAATTAAATATATTATTTTATACTTATGTGTCTAATTAACATTTAACAAAATAGCATAAAAATTAGATTACTAAAAGTTGTACTTGACACAATTCAATTACAGCAATCGTTAATAGTATTTTAAAAAAAGAAATTAAAATACTAAAACATAGCTCAATATTAATCAATTGAAATTTGGTTTAGATTTGAATTTTTGACATTAAACCACTTATTTAGTAGGATAAATTCAAGGAAGGTATTTAAAATGCAGAATTATCTCAAATGTACCTTCCGATAAAAAACATACCCAGATAAGTTTGGTTGGTTGTCTTCTACGCTCAACGACTTATTTTTATGCACAATAATGGCTAATCAGGCCGGGACCTAAAGGTAACGTGGATTCCGAACCACAACGAATAACCGTGCTTAACCAGAGATTCGAACCGGGGCCATCGTGAAACCGCTCTTTCCCTCTTTAGTAGATCGGGCCAGACCATAGCTTTAATGACGTCACAACTTCAACTCTCGCTAACATCATTTCAGATAGGGGAGAATAGAGCGGGATGGGACTTTTTTTACAAAAATATTTCCTGTAAATTATTTTCTACCGCTACAACATTGAAAGATTAAGAATAATATATTCAAACATTTTAACTCACTTGAAAAATATAAATTTGATGGTAATTAATAATACATTATTTTTATAGGTAAATTAAAACAGCTTGAAAAATGTCCTATCCCTTATGCGAGGGACGAATTGGACATGTTTTATAAAGCTAAAATTCACTCATAATTTTTACAAAAATGAAAAAGTTTTAAAAGTTAATGTTTCACTTTTGTTTATAAAGTTTATTATGTATTATAATATTTATTTTACCCAACATTAGAGAAATCTTAGTAAAAAAATAAGTAGTGCAGTTACAAACTTTTGTGGATTTCAACATGTCAATTTTTTTTCCTTACATACTTGGCTAGAATACATTGTTTTATTTCTTACACAATTCAATTACTTGCTCATCAAATTGCTTGATAGTGTCCTATTTGAAATACATAATTGATTTTAAATAAATAAAACATTACATAAATAATTATATAATCTTTTACCAATGTGTATAAGTAATACTTCAAAGAAAAACGCCAAAAATCGAAGTACTAAAAGTTGCACACGAAAACAATAAGTTACAAAAATCGTCAATAAAGTTTATATGAAAAATAACACAAATACTATGCACAACTCAGCTAAACCTTAACCAGTAGATATTTTGTTTCTGATATGATATATTTCAGTAAATCAATTACTTGCTAGAGGAGATTGAAGATAGGTAGTTAAAATATATATTTTTCTAAAATGCCAAACGCAGGTAACTCTAATTTTTTCTGCTTAGTAAAAGAGGACGTGTTGCCAAAGGAACAAATTATCTCACTAAAACTAAACAAATTTGCGACAAATGAGCCAACTTTTATTCCAGATAAATTACCAACAAATAGTTGCAGAGGATATCTTTCAAAAAATGGAATCTTAAAAAGGAAAGGGTAACTTTATTTTTGAATAATTTAATTTATTTAAAAGTTTAATGACACCAACAATTAGGTCGATTAGATGGTTTCTACGCTCATCGACCTATAATTTTGCTCAATAATGGTTAATCAAGCCCTACAGCTTAATGTGGATTCCGAAATACAGCAAACATCCATGCCTAACTCCAGGATTCGACCTTGAACCTTTGGCATGCAAGGACAGAGATCTAACTACACAGCCATCAAGTGGGCTTTTCAATTAGGGATTGAAGTGATAAACATATTTTGTAACTGATATTAACTGCATAGGCTAGCTTTAGAGTCATCATTTACAATAATAAATTTTATATCTTAATGAAAAACAATGCACTTTTTTTCAAATCCTTCAAAAGGAAGAGGGAGGTATAGCAAGCTATCAAACTAGCAAGCAAACTTCCGAAACTAGCTGATTTTCCGAAACTATACTCTTTTAGTTTTGAATAACGTTTCAAGGTCACCAACTTTCCTTTCTACCCTTGTTGGTTTCTATGACAGCGGATAGATAGGTTAGTTGGATGATTTGTAAACTCGACAATCTATTTTTATGCACAATGACGGCTAATCAGGCCAGGATCTACAGTTTAACTTTGATTCCGAACCACAATGAACATCCATGCCAAACCCGGCACCCTTGGCATGCGAGGCTAGAGCGCTAACCCCACAGCCATCAGATGGGCGGGCGACAGCGGATAGAAACCAACAAGGGTAGAAAGAAAAGTTGGTGACTTTGAAGCGTCTGTTCAAAAGTAACAAAGTATAGGCCTGGCGTTGCCCAGCCACAAATATATGTGACACAGCTTTGCCTATCATAACTCAGTTCAAATTGAATCAATGGATGGCAAGAAACAAACATCTTCCCTCTTCTCTCCCCTTAACCACCTATCATCGATTTCACCACCTTAACATCAAAATATCAGAAATAATTTGTATATCCGATAGTATGGATTGTTCAAAGACCATTAAGAACAAAACCGTCCTGGGTAAAATTGGTTCAGTAGATTATCATAAACATCATTTGTTGGAAATGTGTGAGAATTTTTTTTATTTACCATGAACCCATCAGTAGTCTTCCACTTTTTTCGTAGATCAAGTGTGTAAAATTTCATCAAGAACGGTTGGTTGATTAGTTTGTGCGCTCAACTACCAATACTTGTGCACAATAACTTCTAAACAGGCCGGGACATACAGCTTAAAGTGGATTCCGAACCACAACCAACATCCATACTTAACTCAGGATTCAAACCCGCACTTTGGCATGCGAAGCCAGAGTGCTAACCGCACAGACATCGGGTGGAATAAAACCAAGGATCATCAAGAACGGAATAAAACTGTAGATTTCAAATTATAATCATACTCCTTCAGAGGTGGAAATGTGGGAGGTGGGGTGGGGTGCTTTGAAATTACATATGGCCAGTTTATTTCTCTTGTTTCAAAAATCAAGTGTAAAAATTTTTAATCCAAATCTTAATAAAATAGCAAACTTCTAAACACCACAAGCCTCTGTACATAACCAAGGATACTCGTCTTTATTTATGTAAATTATTGTATTATTTTAATTAATGTCATAATTATGTACTACTATGCAAGTAATGGTATAAGTTGCAAAACAATTAGCTTTTCAATTTACAATTCCACTTTATTCAATCAAATTGTATAAGCAGTGTCGGGTGATAAAAAATTTCAAAAGCATAAAAATAATTAAATTTTCAAGAATTTTTAAGTACTTCATTTTTTTAAATAATCTGATATGTTTATGCAATATTCTTAATTTTTATCAACCTAAAATAGTTCAAAAATATTTTAAGCACACTTAATGTTTGTCTTCTTTCAATATCATCCTGTCAAAAATTAATATAAAATTAATGCAAATTTTGTATACTTTTTGATCACTAAATTGGAGATCACATTATTGTCATCAAACTATGTAGCTTAGTTCCAATTTTTCACTAAAAAAATATCTTATATTGGACATTAAATTTAGATATTCTATAGAAATTTTAGTCTATAGCGTGGTCATAAAGAAACTTTGCCTATAAATGGACCTCTAGCGAACGTTCCGTTCAACAGATAGATATGAGATTTCAGGTATCAGAGGTATGAGCTCTAGATTTTATGAATGGCAACAAAATGGTGCTCGCTGTTACGGTTGTAGTTACAGGAACTCGAAATTTTCGAATGCCAATACCTATTTTTCCTGTCGCTAAATGCTCAGCGCATGCGAAAACCCTAAAGAACGTTGGAACGGTACGTTTATAACAAAAAACGGACGCGTTGTGCACGCACAAAAAAACAAACAGCTCTGCGAACGGCGTACATAAACATGATCGGGGCACACGTAGGAAATTTGCATATAGAAATTCGATAAAATTGTCTGTGATGGCACCCATGTGAACTTTGGCCTCTGTCAGATGCAAATTTTCACCGTGCGCCCCGATCGTGTTTTTGTTGGCCGTTCGTAGAGCTGTTTTTTACGCGTTCATAACGCGTCGGTTTTTTGTGATACACCTACTATTCCAACGCTCTCTAGGGTTTTCACATGCGCTGAGCATTTTTCCTCAGGAAAATGTAGGTGTTGCCTTTCGAAAATTTTGAGTTTCTGTAACTAAACCATAACTGTGAGCACCATTTTGTTGCCGTTCACAGAATCTCGAGCTCATACGTTTGAATAACTATACCTGAGATCTCACATCTCGATCTGTTGAACGGAAAGGAATTTAGAAGTCCATATAATGACAAAGTTTCTTTATGACCACCCTGTATATATCCGAAGTAAGTAAATGCATTGCACCACAAACATAATAACATAGTTCTTTAAACGCATACTGCGAACAGTAAAAGTGCTTTTGGGATACCTCATAACAAAAAATAAGCATTCAACACGTTTGGTTTAGTGTGGTTGAATATGAAAATTAAATTTCGTAATTGAAAGCTCTAAGTGCGCAAAAAGTGCTAACAAGTTGAACTACATGAAAAAGATGGAGTCGTCGTTTGCAAAAGATCGTGCCTTTCCAAAATAGATGTAAGGAAAATCTTAACATATAAACAATAGCATATAAGGTAAAATCTTCAGGTATAACGTCTTTTGAGCTTCTTACGATTTTAATTTGTAAAAAGTTATTGAGGTGTTTTTTGACGTTTTTATCCTTAACAGTAGAGCCAAAAATAATTATGTTGTATATAAAATTATAGTTGATATGTAAAATATTTACTTATATAATAACCAAGTAAATGTGGCTATTATTAATAATTTTCATACTGATGATATTAAGAAGAACTGCGAGTTCAATTAAAATTGGATAACAAACAAAACTTTAAAAATAAGAATCCCAAAGCAGCGTTATCACTGAACGAATGCTCAAGCATTACAGAAAGGAAAACATAAACAATAGTACTGCACAGAATCTGGTATTTATCATTTAATTGCGGGCTAACAGTTATCATACATAATAGCTGGTTAATGTGATTAATTTGAGATAAATGAAGAAAATTCCTATATTAACAAGGTGCTCTTTTATTATGTTTAATAACTGGTTAGTATGATAAATATTTAGAAAATGTAAATAATTTGTCATTTTATCCCATTAACGACTGTTGGTAAGAAAATTTGCCAATCGACATTTTAGTTTTTTTTCTTTGCGAATAAATTGCGATTGTGACTTCACTTATTGTTTTTTAAGAATCATAAAAAAAAAAAATTCTAAAAAATCTGAAAAATTAAAAATATACTTTAAGAGTGATTTTCTGAGGGGTACGCTTGTGATTATGCTAATTTTTGATTTCCTTGAAATTTTCAGGAAGTGTTCTGTATGTTATCCTGATTACAAATTTGAAAACCGCTTTAAAAAATTCCATTCCATTGTCATGTTTCAGCTGGTTTTGTAGAGGAAGGGAGGCGCGTTTTATAGCATTTTTGATGAAAAACGCTATCATAAGAATGAATTTTTTGCCAAATTTTCTGCATGTGCTAAACTTTTGATTGCAAAAATGTATAGTAGACAACTAGTACTAATTGTTATCAGTGCTAATTTCTTGGCACATCACTAAAGTTTTGGTGCAGATAGCGGACAAAAATATGTCCGATTCACTATTTTTTACTACTTTAAGAGCCAAAATTTAGCTGACTTTACATATGTACCAAACATTTGGCATTGTTGTGTGATAGTACACCACAAACATAATACTTTAGCGTAAAAAAAACTTTGGCACCTATCTGAAGTTTCCAGTTAAGCCAGTCCGAAATCTGGATTTTTTGACTTTTAGGCCTAATTTAAGGCCAAAAATCTCAAAACTTCAGAATCTCTAAAATAAGGTGATGGTACTAACAGAGAGTGACTATAGTGTACTAAACGCTGCCATCGTCTGTTTTTTGGCAATTCTTCTCATTTTTATTAAATAATGATTTAAATATAGTCAAAACGTTCAAAAACGGCAAAATTGATTAATGCCATTTTCCAGTGATGAAGTAAACTGCTGACTTGTGCCTAAGTGTTAAATTCATTTTTTTGACTCATAAAACCCTTTAAAGGTAAGAATAGGTTTTATTGCTTTGGCACCTGCTTAAAGTTACGCTATTTTTTTTTTTTTAATATTTAATGTTCTTAATATTTGAATGGGAAAATATGGATACAGTAATCATGTTTCCACAATTATTGTTTTTCGTGTATTTTTTTTTTTTTTTTATGAAATTGAATAAATAATAAGTAACTTTAAAGTATCTATGATATATATTTATTCAAATTTCGTACCTAATATAGACAAAACACACATATATACTTTAAATGTAAACCTGAGATACTTAAAATAATCAAAAACCATAAATTCTTTAAACGTTTTGCTCTTACTTTTAAGGTGGTTTTAATGGATCTTCTCTGCGTAAGCAACATATGTATATACTTTGTGCTTAGTTATATAAAACTTGGCCATATACGGTGCTACGTTGCAATGTTTTTTATTTACTTTCACAACAATTAGCTATCATAGGCATATTATTGCTTACCAACAAATTACAATCCAAACTTTGGCATTTTGCTTTTCTCTTTTAGTTCATTTTTAAACTTTTTGTATGATACACTTACATTTTTTCCACTTTTTTACAATAGAAAAAACGGAGCCACCCCAGTTACTGTCAACGGACCATTGACTTCTGGTTCCATATTACTTCCCTACGACTTCTGAAACATTCTCTATAGCAGGTTGTTTTAACCAATCATATTGATTAGCTTCTATCTTGTGAAGAAATTTAACTTCATATTGATGCAAGTGTTTTGTATCAACTCATATTGCTTGTATTTTTTCAATGTAGCAGGTTCTTGTATAATATACACCATAATAAGATGATATTTTAATGGGAGAATTGTATTCTCATGTTGAATTCATCATAATGCTTTGTTAAATAGCTGTCAGAGAATTCATAGTATTATGAAAATTATTTCCTTCTACAGCAGTTTCTAAATTCCAGTTCTCTTCGTCATTATCAGATATTTCTTTCATTAAAGTTTCAAGACCTTCATTTTCCTCTTTTGCTTCATATTCCTATTGGACTTAGTTTCTTTTTAACTTCAAATATGTATGAAGAGTTTGGTTTTTTTTTTTTTAGTTACTAACACAGAAAATTGGGACATCACCTGCTGTTTTGTAAAGTAGTCAGAAACACTCAACATTTTTGTTCCATTTAAATCTAAAAGTATCTTCATTGAATGTACTAAACTTTCTGAACAAACTTTTCAGCATGATTTTTCTCCTTACATGAAGGCGGTCTTATTTATAGGACTTTTGCGTCAATGTCAACTACTGCTTTTCTTCCTCCATTGCCCGACATAAATAGTGGGTATTTTATCAGACTTAACCAGTGGAATTTCATATCTCTCTTGTTTGTTAAAGATTAATGAGTATGTTATATTAGTTGCTTTGGTCTTTATTTTTTTACATAATATGTTTTGGCTTTGTCCTTTGGACTTTGTTACTGATAGTACAGTTGTGTGTTGTTCATCCACTACATGATTAATATCTAAGTCCTTGATTGAGGTAAACGTTGATGTACATTCCACTCAGGGCTAAACACTACTAATCTTTGTTTCCTAGGTTGCTTCTTTTGGGGGGGCTTCCCTTTGGAAAAATCTTCAGAAAACGGTTGTATGATTTAAATTTGTGCTTGGCATCTTCTATCTTTTTGTCAGTTTTATCCCCAAGTCCAATATCATGATGGTTCTAAAATGTTATTCCTTCTTAATTCTCTAGGTTAAAAGAATGGTATGACGATATGTTTTTCAAAGTGACTTTATCTATAGAGCCTTCGTAATGTTAAATATGAACAACAGAGCATTTCACATTTCTAATGATGCCATTAGAGAGAAGAGCTTTATATATCTCTTGTGATGAGGAAGTATCATGATCATCTTTGAAATGCTGTGGTTCGTTGAATTAACTGCGTATGATCTTCAGTCCCATTTATTGGCTTAAGCTTGGCGTCCACTATCGCGAAGCAGATCAGAGCGGAGTGGATTAGAGCCAATTACAAGAATGATAACGTCCATTGTAGCTTGAGGCTCGTGCTATATAGCAGACATTGGCAGCCTTGTAATTGGCTCTAATCCACTCCGCTCTGATCTGCTCAGCGATAGTGGACGCCAAGCTTTACTGAGCTACAACAACTAGCACTGTCATTTCTATATACAATTCTTATTCATACTGCTGCCACTCAAAATTATGAATCTTATATCATACTAAAAGATTCCATAACCAATAAAAATCTTTTTATTTTTTAAAAAACTTCAAGCAGGTGTCAAAGTTATAAAGCCTTTTCTGACCTTTGAATGGTTTTATGAAACGAAAAATGAAAGAAAACTCTTGGCACAAGTTTGCAGCTCACTTCATCAATGGAAAATGGCATCAATCAACTTTGCCAGTTTTGAACATTTTGATCATATTTACATCGTTATTTCATAAAAATGAGCAGAGGTACCAAAAAACAGACGATGGCAGTGTTAAGTACACTATAGTCACTCTCTGTTAGCACCATCACCTTATTTTAGAGATTCTGAAGTTTTGAGATTTTTGGCCTTAAATTAGGCCTAAAAGTAAAAAAATCCAGATTTCGGACTGACTTAACTGGAAACTTCAGATAGGCGCCAAAGTTTTTTTTACGCTAAAGTTTTATGTTTGTGGTGCACTATCACACAACAATGCCAAATGTTTGGCACATATGTAAAGTCAGCTAAATTTTGGCTCTTAAAGTAGTAAAAAATAGTGAATCGGACATATTTTTGTCCGCTATCTGCACCAAAACTTTAGTGATGTGCCAAGAAATTAGCACTGATAACAATTAGTACTAGTTGTCTACTATACATTTTTGCAATCAAAAGTTTAGCACATGCAGAAAATTTGGCAAAAAATTCATTCTTATGATAGCGTTTTTCATCAAAAATGCTATAAAACGCGCCTCCCTTCCTCTACAAAACCAGCTGAAACATGACAATGGAATGGAATTTTTTAAAGCGGTTTTCAAATTTGTAATCAGCATAACCTGGAGAACATTTGCTGAAAATTTCATGGAAATCAAAAATTAGCATAATCACAGCCCAATGCTAAGTGTACCCCGCTCTCAGAAAATCACTCTTAAATGATCTAAACAAACAAGGTAAAAGTTCAAAACAATGACTTTTTATCCATTTCAAAGTCGTCGTTAATGGATTAACCAATAGCAATAGTTATTTTGTAAAATAACCTGTTATTATGCATAATACCCAAATTAATAAAATTAGCCGTAACATACACATAGGAAAGATTTTCTCGTGTGAGGGATTTTTTTTAAAAAAATTCTAAATGATTAAGACGGGCGCCAACATCAAACAGTGTAAACTTTTTTGGGAGTAGAACTTAAAATTTAAAAATACTCTAAGGTACCATACAATTTTAAGAAACGAGAGCTGTTATCAAAAGTTGTCCTTTTTTGATATCACTGTTTTTGTAGCTATAGCATTTTCTTATGTCTTTGATTTTTTATGGTAAGAAAGATTTTTATGTTTTTGAGGTATGACGCATTAAAATTCTCCTTTTCAAAAGTTTTTTTGGAGGAAATCAGAATTTTTTTTCCAAAACACTTTTTGTGTAATATGATTTCGTTATAAAAGTAACAAACAATATTTTTCAAAGGGAATATTATTGAATTTCCTCCATGGGCCGATAAAAAATATCAGAAAATTATAAATGTTGTGAAATTACAATGAAAAGCACAGAGTTACGCATAAAAAAAAAATTCTATAACAAAGTAAATTACAAATGCATTATAAAAACGCATACATCAATTACTAATCAAAGAAATATTGTAATTTAAAACTTTAAAAAAAAATTAACCCATAAAAGCAAATTTTTCAATATAAATCTTTTATATGAATTGGCAATTTTAAGTCGGAGTGAATACTTAAGTGATTGTGAGCTCAGGTCATAGTATTTGACCACTACGGAAAAAACCATCGATTCTATGCCATAGACTAACTCTTTTTTGCCCCAAAACTTGATAGAATGCATAGTCATCTACATCGAATCTGTAAAATATGAGATCGATTGGATGATGCCAATGGGATAATTAGTCCGCAGAAGATTCAATAGAAACGTGTGCAAAAGTGACCTTTCAGTGACAGACTCACGCCACACACAAACAATATCGAAGTTAATATGAAGGATTAAAAGAAATTAACCCATAGAAAGAGAGTTTTTAATATAAATCCTTTATAGGCATTGCCAACTATTATGTGCAAATGCATCAAACTATGTAGCTTCAGTAAAATCTTTCACCTAAAGAAATTATTTTTTAAATATAATGGATATTGGCTTAAGATATCCTGTAGAAGTTTTAGTCTATATAGTAGTTGAAATAACTCAATGTAGTGTACCCCATAAAGAAGTGCCTAGTACTTTGAACGCATACTACGAGCAGTAAAAATGCATTAGAGATACCTCATCACAAGAAGTCTACTTCTAAAAAGTTTGCCATAGTGTGTTCGAACATTCAATTGGGTTTTCTTAATTCAAAGTTATAACTAAGAAAACGATGCAGACAGATTGAAAACATTAAAAAAATTGACTCATCGGTTGAAAAAGACCTTTTTTCTATTAAATGTGTAAAAATAATATGGGGATGTAAGGAAAATATTCTTAAATGAACTCTGTAATTAATACTAAACTCTTTATTAAATATAATATTATATATTCTACATAATACATCAAAAAGTAGAATTGGACTAGAAAATGGTTTTTATGCAACAAACTAGAATATAGGGAATTTTATTAGTATTATATAAAAAAAAAACTGTACTTTAAAAAGCTTTTTATGGTGCGAAATTCTTTGTTAAATAATTTTATTGACTTTTAAATATAATAATTAATTGAATCAACAAAGACAGAAATATGTTTAAAAATAATTTTTTTTAAGGAATTAAAGGGGTAAGTTAATATACTTCGTTAAACTTGCTAAAAAATTAACATCCTCTATTTTGATATACTTAAAACTTTTATGTGTATATTTTTGATATTCTAAAATGTTGTGTTTTGTTTTTTTCTTTTAATAACTTAACTCAGTATTTTATACTCTACATGTATTTTTTGTGGAAAAAATTCAGCATATTAATCGCATACAAATCAATAAAATTATTTTCACCAAGAATAAAAACTCAACCATATATAACTCCCAAACACACCCTAAATCACCTAGGCGAAACATTAGGTCAAGTACATTCTTCAAATTATGCGGAAAACTAAGCAAACTTTCATATAACTCCAGTGTGACATCCAAAGAAAGAACCCGAAAAAGGGGTAAAATATATTCCGAATACACAATAGAAAATTCCGCCTAAATCATGTATCCCACCATTACAGTGTCAATGGAAGAATCTTTACCTACCCTTATGTATTTGCCATAAGCTTATTCCCACATTATTTGAAAGGGGCTTTCAAAACGAACCTCTAATAGACAAATCACTTATTTCTGGTAGCCAACTTTTTTTTTCCCCTTCCCTATCATTGATTTATTCTATCATTGCTGAAGAAATCTCATTGAAGTTGAGCCATAATAGCCAACAAGCAGGTAAATTCGCCTTTTACGTAAGGCTTTTCGGTTGTTGTGTCAAAACCTCACATGCAATCGGGCAATTTGTCAATAGGGTCCATTTTTTGGTTGTCGTGTGGCACGTGCTCGGGAAGAACAATTTCCGAGCAAAGGAGGCCCGTGGGCTCCTAATTGATTCCGCCGCTTCCTTTCGACCAGCGCTACTTCAAACAATGCCCTTTAGGCACGGAAAAGATACTTCTTGACAAAATTAAATACTGCTGGGATACTCCCATCCTAACGGAAACGCTACCTTCCGATTTGTCTTAAATCATGGACGACGTGGAAAGGTAAAGAAAAGGTAATGGGTTTTGTGGAAAGAATCGCGATTTAGAACCGAATTCCCATACAAGCTATCAGGGCGATATAGATAGCTGCTTGTCTGCCGTACAGACGGAATTAAGAGGGGATTGATTTCGGAAAGAAAAGGAAATAATAGATATTTGTGAATGAAAGAAAGAGGTTTTGTAATAGATTATTCTGTACAGATAGAATTACTGTCAAATAAAAAAAATAAAAAATTGAGTTTTAGAAGAATGTAGCTCTGTAGAGAATCTACGTAAGTTGTCTGGATGTTTTTTTTTTTTTTTTTTTTTTTTTTTTTATTATTCAGACTATTAATACTTTTAACTGAGGGTAGACAAGTTAAAAAGTTAAATTAAAAATATATTTAAGATTTATAAAATGAAATGCGAACTAGAATTCAATTGCAATACAAGCTGTATAAGTATTAAATATGCTTTTGATTTTATTTGATTCCAATTCCTACGCAAGCTATTAATGCCTATAATGTATAATACATGCTTTCCATGTTATGTGATTCCAATTCGCATGCAAGCTATTAAGGCCAATAACATATACGCTTTTGATACCGTACAAGTGGAATCGGACAATAACAAATTAAAGTATGTAGTTTTACACTAGACATTCATTTCTTTCTAGTTGAAAACTTTCAGCAAACACAATTCACAATGATTAATGTAAAGAGCGAAAAAGAAAAAAAATCACGGTTAAGAAATTAAATTCCATACAGGCTATCAGTTTTGATAAATATATTAGGCTTTTTCTTCATTACAGACGAAATCAAAATGGAATCAATCACGCACAAATAAAAAAAAAAAAAAAGAATTTCAGAATGAATATTTTCTCGTAGAATAATCAGTAGCATGTTTTTAACTTTCACACAAATTGATTTAATAATTTAATAAACGAGATTGATTACTTATGTGTATTACGTAATTATTGTCTGTGGTTTAAATGTTGTGTAGATTGCGCGATACGCTATCTTTAAGGTCTGACAAAAATGATAATGATCACGATAGAACACACCTGTAAGCTAGTCTGAAAGTCAAAACAGTTTTATGGATCAAAGTATGAGTACCGCTCAAGAGAACTTGCGGCTCATGACTATCGTTAGAAAAATTAACTCTTTTATCTTATTTAACATAACGGAGTACATAACGATTCCTGAGAAAGAAAATGGTCCGAGAATAAAAGAAGCAGAAAATCCCCACTGCTCTGTTGCCTAAGAGAATGAAATAGAATTTGACGATACGTGTAGATATTACAAGCAACGTAAATGCGTCAACAATAAGTGTCATAGAATTGAAGAAAAGGCATAATACATCCATAGAATTTAGTCATTCAGTGTCGACATTACTGGGAACAAAAACCCAAAGTATCATGACTAAATTTTTAATATAATTTCGGTGTTGATATAAAAACAACTTGTTAATTTTTACTAATTTAAAATAGTTTCTTAAATAAACAATTTATTTTTTTAGAAAATATCAATAATTATCAATTCTGAGTAATTACATAATATTTTGACTAAAATATCTTTTTTTTTTTCAAAGATTACTTTAAGCCAAATTTAAACTCAATGTTACTCATGGTGGAGTGTATCTTATTTTATTTCGCTAATGATAAAGAAACCCGAGAATTCTATTCAATAGATTAGGAGAGCAAGGGAGGCAGTATTCAATTTACTTTTGAAATATTTGGTACACTATACTACTGCTTCCAAAGAGCAAAAAAATTCTGCATAATCAAGTTAATTATGCTTAAAACAACTCAAACCGTCACTATGGAAAGTAAATCAAATTTTTTTTTTCCCCCTTAAAGAATATATTCTTTAGTACAGATGTTTCGTCGCTGTAGAATTTTCCGTCATTGTTCCCACATAGCCGTGATTTATCGTTTCTAGAAATGTTTTTCAAATACATATTTCGAAAAATAGAAACCCTTTTAGTTAGTGAGTTGTGTAAGTAAATAACTTAGTTTTAAAAGAAAACAATTGCAAAATGTTTTTATATGAGATGAATTTAGCGCCCTTGTGACAGATCGGATGTACATATACACATCATGTGTTATGTACGAGATACGTTACCTTTTATCTTTATAACATCTTATTCCAAAAACTGGACGAATCTTGGTGATTGTTTATCCTATGAGAAAAAAAGCATATTCATGTCTTTTTTCAAGGATGCATCATTGGATGCATCATTGGTAACACCTTGTGCAGAGAGTTCTTTCAGTATTTCGGAATCTTCAACATGCTGGAGATCAGATTCCGAAATGATGCCTTAGTTGGTTGGTTAGTCGGTTGGTTGAATTTCTGGCGCAACGCATCATTCTTAAAAACTGTTACAAATAAATATATATATATATATATATATATATATATATATATATATATATATATATATATATATATATATATATATATATATATATATATGTGTGTGTGTGTGTGTGTGTGTGTGTGTGTGTGTGTGTGTGTGTGTGTGTGTGTGTGTGTGTGTGTGTATTTAATATTACTTTATTTCTTCCTGTACATTTATCACTATTTCATTACCACCTTATGAGTAAATCTTACAGGAAATGGCATTTCGTCACACAATCATTAAAAAAAAAAGTAATATCATTAGAATACAAGCAGTTACTATTATTATAGAAATGCCAAAGTAAGCTTTCAAAAGAATTTGGCTTCACTACCAAAAGTTTAGTTTTTAATTACCATTGCTCACTGGGGATTGGAACTACTTGTAGGTTTACTAAATAGTCGACGAAATTCCGAAAATCTATCTTAATTTGTGACTATTCAAAACACATACAAGTAGTTTCAAACCTTAATGAGTAATGTTATTTGAGATGTTCAATTTTAAAGTTTGCGAGTGACTTTTGGAATAGCTTTGATACGAGGCTTAATATAAATTTAGTATTTTTGTTGTTTTCATTGAATAATTTTTTTTTCCAATTGTGTGGAAGTGGTTGTTATTGGGTGAAAAAACTAGAAACAGTGTCTGAATGAGTGACGGACTGTAAAATTTGATATCACTGTCAAAAACATTAAAATTTAAAATGGAAAGGGTTTTTGTCCTCCTCCAAATCACTGTTAATGAATCTCCTACTTTAAATTTGTGCCAAATATTTTAGAAACACCCAGTATACTAAAAAGAATTTTAAATTCTGACCAGTTCAATTAGAACAGGTCTGGATCTGGACATTAATAAGAGCATTCCTTTAACTGTTAGAATATATTAATATTTTGTCAAATTGAGTTTTTTCAACCGCTTTCATTGCACGTCAAGCTAATTTAGAAAAAAAACGCTTTCAAAAAAATTAAGTGGTTGTGTAACTTTACTTAAAATGAGATTGCGATAGTATTTCATCTTAAAGTTTTCATTCCAAATTTATGTACCTTGTTATGATCAGTTACCGCAAGAAGATTCAGATAATATATATAGCCGATTCACATTCCTCAGACGAAACTAAAAATCTGCGCAATAAAACATCCCAATTCTGGAGAATTCTAGTCGACGAATTCCCACAAGGGTTTGGAGTTTCGGTAATTGCTAGTCTAAGTTGGAAAAGATAGATGTTAGAGCATTTTGAAAAAATTTAAGTATACGCTGTGAGGTGATAGGCTCGACAGTGAAATATTCTGAGAAGCAATGTAACGAGTGGAAAGTTGGGTAAAGATTATGTGCAAGAGGTATCTGATAAACCATTTGCTTAAGACGAATGAAGAAAAATTTTCTCTTATTAAAAATCAATAAGTGCGATTCTCGATAGTCTAAAGTTTCGCTATTCATGTTTAGCAAAGCTTGATTTAGAGAAATATTGGTCGATTTTGGTTTTAATTCTGTGATCAAGAGAAAAAAAATAAAAAAAAAGTTCTAAGAGTTAAGATTCTAAAAATTCGATCTTTTCTCTTTTTTAATTTAATAACAGAAGACAGTGCGTAGATAATATAAATCTTAATAGGACTATTAGTGAGATGCAATGATATATTTCGACGTAATAAATATTTAATATATTAATTACAAATAATTTATAGTTTATTGTGACTTGTGTATTTATCAGTAAAATATTAGGATAGGAACAATACTAAAAACAATGATAAAAATATTTAATTAAAAAAATATACGTTTTATCAAAATTATGAGAGATTAAACAAATTTAAAATTTGTTAACAAATTCATAAATTTGCTAGTTAACAATTTTCAAAATCTGTTTGTTAACAATTCCAAAAGTTTTATTGTTATTAATTTATGACTACCTTTGATCTAATAAGTAAATAGCATACCCAACTATCCGTACCAAATACAAAGAAGCTGGATGGTTAAAATCTTCTAAACTACCAATACAAAATTACGAGAACTGTTAGTTTGCTTAATACTTTTGTGATCAAATGTATGAACCCATTATTAATTACAAAATTTAACCTATACCATATACTTCTGGCAATAGGGTTACCTCAAAGCCATTATTTATGGTGATAATATAAGCATTTAGTGGAATTAAACAATGCGATACACCATCATGTCCATAACATTCATCCTCATATGCCAAGATCTACTGTTGAGAACGCAGTACTGCGATTTAACTTGCTTTAAGATAATGGTGGACACCACATTCAACACGATTTGTAACAGGTCTTAGAAACGATTAAAAGTGTTTACAACCAATGTTTTTGTGTCTTTTTCGTTTAACAAATATAGCATATTGCTTAAATTCCTATTGATGATGGGTTCTGAAATTTCTTTTGTGAAAAATAAAATACGATGATCTATTACCTAGTTTTATAACATTTGTCCAGTAGTTTTCCTTTTAGGGTCATTTTAAACTGGAACTTTAATTATAAAGACACTGTATATTAATACGAAAATAAATGTTTTCACCAAATTGTCCAAAGAAGTTACTCAATAAACCACCTAATGTATATCTATTGTAACTTAAAAAGTTTAAATTGAGTGTGTGTGAGCATAATTCTAAATACAGAGTCTTTCAAAAAGGAATATCTAAATTTGAAATAATATAACTGCTGAGAGAAAGAAAAAAGAGACAAGTGTTATGTTTAATGGACAGGTACGGAATTTTAAATACACCAGTTTATTAAATTGATTGATGGGTGTAAATTTGATGACGGCTGCATATGATCTACTGATAAGACTCATTTCATTTGGACAAATTTGTCACTAAACAAGTATAGTGGTTAGCGTGCTAGTTTCTAGACCACGAGGTTGCGGGTTCGAGTCCCATGTTAGGTATGGGTGTTTGTAAATGTATGTTGGCTTGTCTACTGATGAATGTTTCGGCGCACTATAGCCCTCGTGTTACTGACGGTGCCAGATAATCTGAAAACCACCAACCAACAATTGTCACTAAACAAAACTGGTGGATATGGGGTGCTGAAAACCCTTCCGTGTGTCTTGCAAACTCACTACATTCTGCAAAAGTGACCGTTCGGGCTGAAGTATCCAGTTAAGGGATCATAGAGCCCTTTTTATAGCAAGAAACGGAAAACCTGGATTTAGATTTTACAACAATTTGTTGCCACATTTCAATATTGTAACAAATTTTGCAAACATGTATTTAAAAGTCTATATTTTTCTGTTCAATACAATACTTCTTTCGGTCTCTCACTCTTTCGCAATCATGCCAATATTTGGTAGTTCTTTCTAAAAATGTCCCTGCATTAAAAGTTTTCATATTTTTTTTGCTCAGGAATTAATTTGCGTTCCGAAGAGTTCAGTAGTATATTCCTTCCGCTTAGTGCAATGAATGTTATCATGTTAAAAATGTTTGACTCACAAAATCTAGTTAGACGATGCAGTTTTTAGACAAATGTTTTCAACAAAGAAAAAAAATAGGTGCATTTAAATGAAAATATCGCCCCCTTTAAAAGTAGCACAATTCACTTTTTTTTTTTTTGAGTTAAAGTGTGTACAGGATTACAGACTACATGAGCGCGAAGTAGAGAGAACAGCACAAGACAGTTTCAACTTCTATTCAAATTGTAAACAATGTTATGCCTTTCAACTATCTTCAAGTACGTGTAGTATGGGATTCTGTACACACTTTTACTCGAAATGAATTTTGAGTTGTGACGTTTTTGAAGAAAGGATGAGATTTGGTTCTGCGTCTGTGAGGTACTATCTAATGTCACTTAAGTGGATTGCATCTATAGAATCATTATAAAGTGTCATCGGTTGTTAAAAAATGAACTCCTTTTACTTTATGTAGAAAAAATCAGATTTTTCTTCTGTATATTCGATTGGCAACCACATCATTCTACTAACGAATTTTTGTACCAAGGATTTTATTTCTTATTTTCAAAAGTTTTGTTACTTTTGGATCACTTTTATGTTATTGAAATGAGGGAAATGTATGTTATTTAATATAATATTTAAATACTAGGCTGGCCTAAATGAAAAGTGGACACGTGCAGCACCACCACTACCTCTACCACTCTTAAACCTTTTTTAAATATTTAAAGTAATAATATTTCCTAAGTAAGTTAGTCAAATATTTCGAATATATATTTCATCTCCCTAAGGAATACGTTGTAACCCCATAACTAACATAACGAGCATAACGAATACTTTACAACAACGGATATTATTTTGAAAGTACCTCCAAGTATTATCTATCCAAATTTTCAATAACACTCTTAAAACCCACTGTTAAGCCCCCTGTTTGTACCCTTCAAACTTTTTTTTATTTAAACCTTTAAAATTATAATTCTTACATATTTGGAAGTATTACTAAGTAAAAACTAAATTTTATTAAAAAAAAAGTTAACATAGTGCTCTAAATTTTCAAAATTTAAAAAAAATTAATAAAATTTCAAAGTCTATCTTCTTTTTAATTTTTCGATATTTTTTAACGATTTTCTTGAAAACAAGTAAAATAGTTTTCGAGAAAACGATTATTACAGTACCTATGAGTAAGAAAAAGCGTAAAAAACGGATATTTTTCAACATTTAAATTTGTAAAAAAAATTTAAATTTTATTCAATAATTCATGCCTATTTTTGTCAAATAGATATTAAGTACAAAAAAAATTCAAGTTATTTCATTCATATTTGCTAAAGTTAAAGCATTTTGAGAAAGGTAGGAATTTCAAAAATCACGAACTGAGAAAAATGCGTTCGAAACATCAAAGGAGCTATTGCAGCAATGCTAAATTCTCCATAAAAATATAGTTTTTCTGCAATTGCAGTTATCAGATCTTCTCAATAACTTTCCAGAATAAGGAGAAGGTTTTAAAGATTATAAAAACACGAAAAATAGAAGGAAAAAAAATGTATTATCTTTTGTGAAACAAGGGGTGCCAAGTCCCCTTAAGCTAAATATGTTCCTCTACTTTTTTTACAAACAACCTGCACAATCATAAACGATGTATAACCCACTTTTAACAAGTTTACACATTACATAAGTCTTATACCATAGATACCCTCCTAGCAATTGTATACCAAATAGTCTACAAGGAGCTTTCATGCTTCGGGTAACATTCGGCCAAGAATATCCCTTTGAAAACTATTATTCACGATATACATTCTACGACATCATTTGTAGACAGAAAGCAGGGTCACTTGCTTATTTTAAACTAAAAGATCAAAGAGATCTTCCTGCCTTCTAATTATTCGATATTTCCTCCAATGCATAGAGAGCTGTCACCAGCATTTACGATTCAATGCAGTACACGATGTTTCTTAAAGGGTTTGTCCCAATTTTAATTCCTTCTCATTAATTTTCAGTACTTCATTCTAAAGAGAGGAAATAGAGTTTCTCTGACACTGTGTCTTTGACCTAATAAATCATGGACTTCAGCAACGCCACCTTCTTTCTAGTAAAATTTTTGGAAATATAAAAATATTTCTAAAAATACATTTGAATTGTAATTTTTTCATCTTTGAATTTTGTTATACTATTGGCGGTGTTTATTGACCAATAAAACTACGATTTTTAATTTTGTATTGTTTTAACCCTTTGCCATGATAAAATTTTAACTATGAAAAGTAATTTAACTTAATGTTGACGTACTAGATGTTAACTATGAGTATAAACTTTCTTAACTATCCCGCTCCTGGAAATCTCCTGAGAACATTACAGAAACGTATAGTCGACTGTAACTATGTGTGCCAAAGTCTAGGATATTGTAATTATACCCACGTATTCTTAATAAACACACACATAATATTTATTCTTTTAGTAATTTCATCACTGATAAAATACATTGCCCCACTGTTAAATACAATTGAGGCAAAATATTAACATAAACCCACACACAATATTTAATATTGTAGTAATTTGATTCCTGATAGAATACATTATACCACTGTTAAATACATTTAGATCAATATATCCCACAAAATAATTTATTCAAAAATTTTAAAAAGACAAAATTATTACTTAATAAGAACTATAAAATTGATTTTTTTAAGTATGGTATAAATATAGTAGTACTTACAGTAAAAGGAAATTAAATAGACAAATTATGACTTGAGTAATGCGCGTGCTTGAAAACTATGTTCGCTGCTTGCAATCTATTAGTGCTTTTAATTTTTTTTAATGATATTTTTATTCACTAATTACTTAAGATCACTGTTAGCAAAAAATGTAAAACCATGTACAAGTGGGATTTATTTATCCAATTGGGAATAGTTTTCTCCTAGAAATATATGCCCATCAGGACCGAAAGGGTTAAATATAAAATTGTTGAATTGTTTATAAAAAAAGGAAAAAGTGCCGATATGTAAATGCTTTCAATAAATGTTATGAGCCTGATATAAAAAAATAAAATAAATTAAATAAAATTGAATTCGATAGATAAATTAATTATAATTGGCAAGTTGAGTTAGAAATAAAAAAAATCCACCAATCATCGATACAAACTAAGGGTGTGGAACATCGCACAACTTTCAATTACACTATAATATTGGTCATTGCATTAAAATGTATAATGTTATTTACCATTTTCATAGTTTCACTCATTTAAATAAAAATTGCCAGTTTGGAGATATGTTTGGCAATAAATTTTACATGGGAAAAAGATTAAAAAAAAACCGCCAAGATGACGAAATTGATGATTTTATTCTATAGACATTACATTGTCTTTTCTTGTGCGTGAAACACAAAAAAATCAATCGTTGATGAGCGATGCTCGAGGACAAATATTTTTGTGTCAAATGCTTTCGTTTTTCAACTTTTTACACTTTTATTGTATTTCTATTGGAATTTCGAAGGTGGGGACGATTAGAATACCTTACAGGCATTAGCATAGAGATTTTAATCAATCATTAGAGCCATTTTTAGCAATTGCTTAAAAAACATGATTCTTATATGATTTTTCGTGATTTCAATCTTGTGCTTATGCGCCATTTTGACGAAAACCATAATGGTAGGTCCCATGACTACCATTAACCAGCAGACATAATTTTAATATCGAAGGTCAATTTGTTCCGCAGTTATTCGGACCACGTACACATAGACATACAGACACACAGATAGACATATTTTCTCGACCACATTTTTTTTAAAAATCAGGGTCTTCCAATACGTGGAGAAATGCAAAAAATCGGAAATAAAATTTTGACCGAATTCTATACTTCATTACCCTGTGTAAACATATGGGTAATTGAAAGTAAAAAGGTTGCAGCTAGATAGAGAAATTGGGCGCATAATGACCTAAGGAAATATTTAACAATTTTCAGAACCTTTAATAAGCATTATCAATATTTTTAACACATAAGCACTTAACATCAACAACAAAAAAAAGCAATTATATAAAGAATGTAGATACTGATAAAACTTTTCACTATATAGACAATACAAATTTTGTTTCAAATTTAGCAGTACCTACTTATTTTTAACTCTCTAAATGAAGAATTAAAAATATTGAAGTTTAGATTCTCTTTACGGAAATAATTTTTTTTTATTTATGTTTTTTCCTCTATCGCACCATAACATCGTAACTCTCTCAAAACTATTTCTAAATAATTAAGTGAAAGCAAATACACTTTTTTATTGTAAATACCTTTTATATTAAAGAGAACCAGTATTAAAGGTTTATGTTGTTAACTTTTTACTATCACGATTCTTTAATACAGTATAAAGCTTGCGCATTTCACTCCCCACCTGACCCTATAATCAACAAACTGTAATATTCCTTTATTTGGTTGTTGGTTGTGTTGGGTATTTACTAGTACAAGATCTACTCGAGGGCTTTACTGGCATGGATCATGGTTAGGATAAGACCTGTATTACTTTGAGTTTTCAGGGTGTAACGTAGAAAATGTTTAGAGATATTTTTCGTTGAAGAAATTTCAGATTTGCATCCTGAATGGAAGAAAACCCAGAAAACTCACATTAGGCAGCCCAATAACCAATCAGACACAATCTTTCACAAATGCTGCCATGTCCATTTGAAAACAGAGATTTCAGAACGCCAGACGTGGTCCCATAATAAGAACTATCCCATGATGTATGAGCATAACATTTCGCTTCTAGACCACGAACTGATACAAAGGAGACAAAAGATAATTGTCAACCAAAGTAAATGTATAAAAAAATATGTTATTCTCCTCTGACAACGTGCCTTTTCTCCCAGTAATGATGTCATTCTGCTTCTCTTTTTTCTTTCTAGGATAACATCTTCATTTGCACAAAAAAATATTGACTAATATTTATCTTTGTATTCTACTAGAAGGTGTAAGAATCGCAGTTTCATAAAAAACTTACTTCTGCACCTTTATTTCCAGTACCCTTCATAAGATTTTAGCTTAACGCATTCTAGTTTTCACAAACATTCATCGTTCCAGCCAGAAGGCCACACACCTATTATAATTCGATTCCATTTTAGTAGTTTTGAATGTCGTGAAAATTCGCTCGAAATCATTTCGCAAGCTTTTAGTGATTTTTATGAAATTTGTATCATAAACATCCTTTATATTAATGAGAAACCACCCATTGTCATAATGCAAAAATAATAACAATTACATTTTTAAGTTATTGATTACCAATTCTCAAATATAATAGGAATCCTCCTCATTTTACTCCACTTGGCCCTAGAGTCCCCAAATCTTAAAATAGTTTTGAATTTTGTTGTTGGTTGTGTAAGATGATCCGATCAAGATGTAAAAGTTTTCAGAGAGATCTTTCAATGAGGAAAAGTTTTAATTTAGTAACGAATGGGAGAAAACCAAAAAACCTTATATCAAACAACCTCAGAGTTGACAAGAGACAATCTGTCATAAGTGCAACCACGTCTATTACATGAATACAGATATCATGTGAGGATCCATTATATGAACTATCGTTTGATATGAGTTCATAGCAATCTGTCTCACAACCGTGAGTCCGTAGAATGAAAGGGGACCAATGAACCGGATTGTCAAACGAAGTAAATGTTTTCAAAACTTTCTCGCTAACCATGTTGATTCCTAACAAAAATATGTTTTTCTTTGTTACTGGATGACATAAGAATCTTAGTTTTACCAAACATTGTGCCATGATATCCCGTATACTTCATTAGTTTCTAGCCTTTCCGTTAGCCTCTAGTACCCACAGATATTTAGCATTTTAACCCAAAGGCTTTTCACCTTCTATAAGTACAAGTAATAAAAACGTGAAACCGTGTATAAGGGAATGCAACTTTTCAAAAAAGCTGAAAGCAAAAAGATTAAACTGTGCAACCGAAAAATTAAATTGTTTCGATATACAACCCTGAAAAATATGTAATATATGAAAGTTAGTATCTTATTACGCCACGATGATGTAGTAAGGGCCAACCCTTCAGACAAGCACAATATAGTTTATTTATGATCTCTGTAAAATTAGGATTGCAACTCCTTTTTACTTAATCCTTTCTATTAACTCCGATTTTGTTTTTTCGGAAATCTACGCATGGTTAAATTAATCCACTTTCCGTCATCCAAAAAAGAAGAAATTCGACAAATTGATTAATTGCCAATGAGAATGCATTCGATCAAGTTTTGTGGACCTATAATTCTTATAGAAAGTAGCTTTTGTTTTCTTCGTGGGAAAAATCTGTTGTTTTTTTTTCCGAACACTCCAGTTAAAAACGTAGGCCCTTATTTCATATGTTCATAAATTATCAATTACAAAATGTCCTATTGCTTTTTTATCACCCTGTTAAGTTAAAATTTGTTCATTTATTATTAAGGCACATTAAAATAGTTTATTGTATTATAATAAAATTCTTAAGAAAATTTAAATATATTCTATATTAGGGGATCCTTAGTAATATATGAAAGTGGTTGTAGTATCTATTGGTTTGTTATTACGTCTGACTAAAACGCCTATTCCTATATAAAGTTCAAGGGAAATGAGTTTAGGAAATAAAAATTAATTTTAAAAATATTAATGCCGCTTCATAGTTCAACATTCTTGTGTAAAATTTAGCAAGAATGTTTTCTATAGGGCCTTAAAGCGGTTTTAAGTGAGTAACAAGATTTAAAAATAATCCATTCTGCAGCATTAAACATATTTACATCAAAGTTCAGTGGATATTCTTTGGAGTTCTAAAAACAATGCCGTAATCAAAGACTACATTTCTCAAAGAATTGAAGATACACTTATTCGATTTGGTAATTCTTTGAGTTCTATATTGCTTAATAGCCGTTATTGTGCATAAAAAAATAGGTCGTTGAGCGTACAAACCAATCAACCAATCTATATTGCTTAAAATTTCTAAATAATTTCTAAAATACCATAATATTTTAATACAACAGAGAACAAACCAACTTCTTAGGTATTCGACTAAACGCACTGAATGTCAATCTACTATTTAACTAATTCCCATATTTAACAGGAAACAAAATTCTAGCATTAGCTTTTCTAACGTTGTGCTCATAAATACTAAAATTTAGTGAGCATTCAAATTTGTTTGTGAGAATGTTTTCTTACAGCCTGATGCTTTTAAAAAAATCAAGATTTTTGCCAATCTGCATTTCTTGTGGTGAAAAAGTGTGATACTAAGAATTTTCAAGCCTATGGAACATGCAAAAAACTGAATAAAAATGCTTTTAAACACTATATAAAGAGTACAAATAAAAAAAACCGAATTGATAGTCGGTCTAAAGCTCAAAATGTAATAAACATTTTTGAGCCAGTAACGTGATTAAATTTCTTTATGTTTCTGCAGCTCTAAACAAGTTAACACCGAATTTGGGTGAATATTATCTGCCGAATAAAAGAAAATTATTATCTCCCTAAAACACTCTGAATGACAGTTAAGCAAAATAACTGAGTTTAAAATCATTACTAATATATAAAAATGGAAATTTAATGATTTCCTGCTTTTCCAGAGAAAAACGGATTATAGGATTTTAGGACATTTTCAGTACAAGCTATTTGATTTCTTTTGAGGGACATTACCTAAAAATGATAATATATTTCAGGCAGGATGTTTGAAAATAAAGGATCTGTATATTATACAAAACTAATGAATTTTTCAAAATCAATTTCAAAAAATTTGTAGCAATTGCGAAATTGATTTCCATTTAAATAGCTTTGCAAAACTGACTGAAAGATTGAATGCGACACCATTTTAATTGTTAAAATGGTCATACAAATTTACTCAAAAGGACTTCAAAACCATTTAGTGGGAGTAATGGCATTTGTTATTCTAAATAACAAGTACAATATTTACAATTGTGTGTGAAAAAAAAAGATTCAAAGTTTTACAGATATTCACTGCTCGAGTGAGAAGAGCTCACAGCAGTGTTATATAATCCACAAACTTTGAATTCAGAAACATACACCGGTCGAAAATGAGTTTAGTGTAGGTCTAACAGCGAAGCTGCTGTGGTACATGAAAGTTAAGGATTTGACTTATAACATACGCTGATTGAACTCAATACAATATATAAAGGAATGTAAATTTTTTTTTTAAAAAGTGGTGTCTCAAGAAGTTGTACTTGAATTTTGATTGAACTGAATTCTTCAACCCAGACGAAAATTTGCACTAATATGCAGTGTGACATAAAAGAAATAACAAAATTTGAAAAACTTTTAATTGACAAACCTATGAGGGCACAACTATGCGACTTTGATCTGGACATTTAAAATTGATAATGTAGGAACATTTAAGAGTAGGACGTTACAGTTTTTAACTAAATATTTGTGAAACTGATTATTCACTAATATGATGAATATGATTTATATATTCACAATATGGTTTTGAACAAAAAACAAATACAAAATTCGTAATTTCATGAACATTTGACGTGAGTAAAATCGTGCGGCTTTCGTGAAAACTAGCTTTTTTCCCTAGTGGAAAAACGTATCTTTTTCTGGACATTCCAGTTAAAACCGCATGCATTACTTTCTTATGTTTGCGACTTATTAATTTGTTATAAAGCCTCTCTAAAATGGCTTTTTGAATTTTAATAACTTTCTCACTCACCGAAAAGTTATTTTTTGCACTTATCTATTTATAAATTGTCTACCAACTTCAAAACCTCATAAGGAGTTTTAAGTTAGAAAGATTTAAAAATTAGCTATTCTGAGGTTTATTCAGAATTAAACATATTTAGACCATAATTAGGTGAATAGACTTTGCCGTCCTGGAGCAAAAAAAATTATTCACTTCGTAATAATATAATTAACCCTTTCAGTCCCATTTATTTTTCGTTTTAAAAATCTGAAATTTTTAAAATATACTCACTTGGTATCCAGAATAACAGGGTTGAAAGCAAATTTTTTTTGTTTAATTTTTTAATTAAAATTCAAAATGATTCCAAATGGCATCATTGGGCCTTAAGTATCGGACAAGTTTAAGCTATTTCGATTCGGCATTTCTAAATAAATCAAATAAAATTTGAAATCTTCGATTTAGTCGTAAATATATCTTAACGTAGTGAATACTTCTAGTAAAAAATAGCAATAACGTGGTAATAACAGTACGAATCTAAAATAAATAATATAGCCGGGAAAATTTGTTGAGCTGTACTCAACTCCCACTGATGCCAAATGGAATCATCACTTTTCAATCATTGCAAATGTTAAAACTTTAAAATATTTATTCGTTAAAAATGGTTAATATACAATTTTTAAATATTAAAGAAAATAATACGAACATATTTGAAAGAGTTATTTAATTTAAATTACTTAAAAACGGAAATTAATTTCGGCATCTTTTTCGGAATTGAGAAAACATAAAAAAGCCTCATATCATTCATCAACAGAACCCGTGAAGCCATATATTGGTGAAAAAAATATATATATTTGGGCAGAGAATAGTTTGATTATTGTAATAACGTTGATTCGAATTCTCTAGGAGTATTAGGTGAGGAGAAAAAATTCGTAAATGTTGTAATTCCAATTGGCATCACTGGGTTGGTTGTATTCAGATTATCTGGCGCCGTCAGCAACACGAGGGCTATAATGCGCCGAAACATTTCGTCATTAGACAAGCCAACATACATTTACAAACACCCATGCCAACACGGGACTCGAACCCGCAACCTCGCTGTCCAGAAGCTAGCACACTAACCACTATACCGTTTGGTCGGCTTGGCATCACTGGGAGTGAAAGGGTTAATAGAAGGAATGGTAAAATAATTGATTCAGTAAAATTTTTCTAGAATTGTATACTGCTAAATGCCACTATGATCAAATTTAGAAACTTCTTTAAACAGAATATACCAAACTACTAAAATTTTAGGTATTTGAACTGTGGTTTAATGTTCAAAATGTAAATCTCCCCAACTTAACTACTTCCCTTATCTTCGAAAAAAAACTGAACACTATTTTTAGTGGTAATTCTATATTGTAAGATAATATGGAAGTATTGTTTCTCTGCTCTTAGATGGTTGTAAGGAGTGTTACAATTTTTGTTTGTAAAAGGTATTTTCCTCTTATGTATGAAGTAGAAACAATACTTTTCAGTGATATAAGTTAATTGTATTATTTTACACTAAGCACAAAGAGGAGTTAAGCACAAAATCTTTTCTCGATTTTGGGGATGATTGGATGCGTAATTAGTCGATAATTTGGTAACACTTTAAATGTGATCACAAGTCCTTGAATACAAAGTAAAACTTCATTTCGAAGCACGGGTATCCAGCTAGTTCAACAGAATTTATGTACCTTTGTAGTAAAATAACATATGTTCAAAAATGCTAAATGCAGTTTACCAATTCATTCAAAGTATTATAATATTTAAAGCAGTATATCTGACTAAAAATTATCACCACCAAATTCATAATCGTACTCTTATAAATGTTTTGTTTTATAGGCCAAAAAGTCTGTCAAAATATTTTCTTTAAATTGAATGGATATTTAAAAATCTCTTTTTTTTAGGGTAAAGATGGGTACATAACAAATGTACAAATCTTTAAAATGTTCCCTTGGCAAACTAAATTAATATGAGCTTAGCTACCCCTATTATTGTTCTTTGATCTCGCAAGCGTTCCAGCGCCCTCTTCTCTTTTACTTTCTTATTCCTCTCAAGGAATTAAATGCGATGGAATACTAGTTAATAAAACCTAATTCAACAGGCAAACACTGCATATCGCAACCCTTGCTACAAAAATGACCCAATTCAAAATTCTTCATTTTGAGTTACAGTGTCTACGAAATCGCAGACTGAATGTACTTAAATCAGGTTGAACAACATAAGTTTGTTTACTAGATCAAATTGGAACTGACTTATGATGTTCTTCCAGGTTCAAGTTCATGTAGTCTGGGATTCTGTACATACTTTTACCCCAAAACAAGTTTAAACTCTTCGAGAATTATTCCATTTGCAGCAAGTAGGCTAAGTGTTAAATTATGACCTCTTATCACTAAATTTCTAATTATTCAAGTGGTCATAAATTTATTGTGAGACTTTTTGGACATTAGTTATTTTTCACAAAGAAATGAACCGAAATCAGTCTTCATATTTAAAATAAGTTATTTTATCAGATATATTCTATGCTGAGTAGGCATTGTGAAATTATTAAGCTCACGAAAGCTAAAAAAATTTAAAAATTTAAGCCGTTTTTAGTAACATGAATTTGTAGCAAATAAATACAAGAAATATATTTTTAAACTTTTTAATACTGTATACAAACACTTCCTAAAGAAATATATATTTTAATTAAATAATTTGATGCAAATGAGGATATGTTCTTCGTATGCATCGATAAATGTTCTTACAAGTAAAAAATAATTAAAGCTTAGGGTTATTACAAAAAAAATACAGCTCATTTCCTTTTCATCAAAACGTTCTTCATTACTACACATGTTTAATATTTAAATCAAACTAGTGTCCTATATTATAGTATGGTACGAAAAGAATGGATTTCTACCGAACCCTTTGATAAAGATCAAAAACATCATTAAAGTAATATGTATATGGCGTGCACAAGGACTGAAAGAAGACTACCAATTATATTTCTTTCTATTTTCATTAATTCACTGATTTTAGTATCTTATTGCTCCGAGGCTTTTTCTCAGATCTCAGTTTAAATTTTTTTACTGAACACTATTTTAAAGGAGCCATCGCATCTGACACATCAATGAGTTGTATACGTTGTTTAACAGTATTTGTAACGTTGTATTTGTTCACGTTCACTTAGTGAATTATTGCTCTCTTAAATAATGGTTTCTTGTGCACATGTGAAACAATGTGTAAAACAAAACGTTTTATCAAACTATAAACTTGAAGTATTAAATGTAGCTATCTAAGGAATTGTTTTTTAAAAAATCAGTAAACTGCGTACAGTAATTACAATAGACCTCTCTAATACCCCACTATTTATAATGTGTAATAGTTTTGTTTTGTTTTTTCTTATTTTTTCAAAAATGAGTTTTTTTATTTTAAAATTACAGAATTACTACATAATATTTCATACATTCCTGAATATTATTATTTATAGTTATTATAAAAATGTTGTATTATATTATGATTTGGTAAATTATGATGTATGTATTTGGTACGGAACATGCGGCTACTCGCAATTTACTATTCATTATTTATTTCAGATAGAAATTTCAAAAATTAGCATTTCTTTATTTAATAATGTACCGAATATTGTACTTCGCATTTCTAAAAATACAACTAAAAAAGACGACTAAATATAAGTTTTTTTTTACTAATTCATGAATAACCTTTCTTAAAATTTTGAAAACATTTTTCAATTTAAAAATACAATTATGCATTACATTTCTAGAAATAGCACGTGTAAAAGAGACGCCTTAATATGACAACGTAAATTGCATATTATTAACAATTAATTTAATTCAAAAATTGATAAATTGTTTGTTATACATGCATAAACATTTAAAACTTTTTACAATGTGTTTTACATAAACTTTTATTTTAACCTTACTTACTAACCAATAGACTAATAGATTACCAGACAATGTAAAAAAAATTTACCTATTCACAAATAATGTTTCTTAAAATATTCAAAAAAATTTACAATTTAAAAATACACAAAAGATGCAATCAAATAGTTATCATACTAAATACCATTTATAGATTTTCTAAGTTCCCTTTGTAAAAATTCCCAATTGTCAAATGTATCATATCCCAAAGTATGCATATGCATCCCGCAATTCTATCTAATGATTATTTCGCCTATTGTCATCAATCATACCTTGTCGTTTAGTCACATTATTATCAGAACTCAATGCAAATCATCAATGAGGAAAGGGTTAATGAGTGGATAAATAAAACATCAATTATTCTCAATGGAAATCTCTCACAAATTTGTCACGATCATTCATTTCTATTATTAAGCAATCCATCAAGTAGATTCATTCAGAAACTTTAATCTAAAAAACAACATTCATTTACAAATATAATTATCTCAACTTATAGTAATATAAAAGGTCAATGATAAGTTGTATTTTCAGAATACATCATGGGAAAATATGTGGGATTCCAAACGATCAACCTTAGTACATTACAATGTTTAACCAATCAAGTATACAGAGGTTGAATTAATATGTATGTATTTAAGATTTAAAGTTGGAAAATGTTAATTTTAAATTTGAGGAGGGTTCCACGAAAAAATCCTTGTTACTTTGTTAGAAATTTATAGTGAAACCAAAAACTGGTAGTTTGATGTACTTTTTCAAAATTTTGTCAAATTTTGTTTATTTAAACATAAATTTATATCCTTTCTGACACAATCGCATGTTCGTACGACTTATTTCCAACTTAAGGTATACATATACATTAGGAATTGGGAAAATTGATTTAAGTATGCGTTTTTGTTTTTTTGTTTCAAAATATTAAATTATATTTAAAATATCATATTCTTTCTGAGACAAAAATTACTTTTAAATTACAGTGAGTTTTGTGAACCTGTTTTTTATCACATTAATTAGTGTAGCAAACTTTAAACGTGTTTTCTAACGAATGACATTTTGGTGTTATATGATTTTACGCTAACTTTCATTACTTCATTATAAATGAACCGATTTACAAAATTTTAATTAGGTTTTGTAGAAAATAGTTGTGAATATGTTTCCATAAAAAATATAACATATATTGTTATAAACACATTTTTATTTATATTTTATTTTTATTTTTTTGTTAAAAACTATGAGTTTTTTCAAACTTTTTATATAAAAAGTTATAATTAAATAAATAAAGAAGCCAAATTCACAATTCCTTATGGAAATATGCATTAATATAACATATTTTATTTGCAATAAAAGTCATAACTTACTTAATGACTTGTTTATTTATGTCTGTTCGAATAACGTCCTAATTAGTCATTTTAATTGTGAATAGCTAATTAAAAATTAACGGAAGTAAATTATTTATAAAAATGCATCATTTTTAATTCTGATATACTGCCAAAAAGTTTGAAATTCTAACATAAAAATTAAAGAAAATGTATACACTACACATGAAAACTCACACAACTTTTTTTGTGTGATAAAATTATTTTTTTAAAGTAATTTCCGCATTTTTTTAGCATTACTGTTTTATTATAAATGTTTAAAAAAATCAATTTAGAAAGAATAACCAATTCAAGCATTAGAAAATGATAATTCTTATTGTTTCTTTGAAAATATACTCGTTAACCAGTTTCAATGTCTATATTTTTGAACAGTAGTATTAGTATGTCAATGATCTATTTTTTTTTTTTTTTTTTTCAAATAATGGTTAATCAGGACAGGGCTTACATCTTGACCTGGATTCCGAATCACAATGAACATACATGCATAACCTAAGGCTCGAACTCGGAAACTTTGGCATATAGAGTGATCGCAAATTTTTCAGTTTTTACAATGACTGCTATTAGTTTTAAAAGTTCTGTATATCAACGACAAAAGTTGTGATGAGTTTTGTTAATAACATGCAGGGTTTTTAAAATGCTACGTAGCTATACACACTTAATTAAATGTATATTATCATTAAATTTTATTTTCTAAAAGTCAAACTTTTGTTAATCTTCTAGAATTTAATCTGGTAAGATCTCTCACAAACCCTCTATGCTCTACTGAGATATTTAATCTATGCTACTAACTTTTTTTAAATGAAAAATATTAATTACCTTTCTAGTCAAGTTTCTTAGTTACGTTAATGTTTTGCAACTATGAATTACTCATGTATAAAGCCACAGTTCATTAAATTCCAGTTTTTAAAACATTTGAAGTTTGGTATAATTACGATTACCTCAAATTTCACTAAAGACCAAATCCAAAGTAAAAGAAGTTAATGAGGTAAAATATGCAACTTCTAATCAACACTTTGGTTATAATGAACAGGAATTGGAAGTATGGAACAAATAATAATATTAAGTTACCGTATTTGTACACTTTTTATGGAAACATACCCACCTACCACACCATTCAATAAATATATTTTAAAAGAATAATGATTTATAATTGCTCTTAAATATAAACCTAAATAAAACCAATAATTAGTGAATACACGGTGAAGATTAATTGAAAAATTGTATTTTTGAACATCAATTTTAAGATATGTAGAGAAATTTGTAATATTCTTTTTATCACATAATTTTTAAGTGCTAATTACGTTCCGTTATTACAAGGAAGAGAAGGATCAAATTACTAATGTATAAAGTTCTAATAAGATATGTACTCTCCTACACCTCTGACACTTGGACTATGATCTCGGCAGAAAAGCAGAAATGAACCTAGTATGGCGAAGAAGGTACAACTTCGAACTTTGCCATCTTTACAAAGAACCAGACATTATTAAACATATAATAATATAACCCATGAAAACAAAGTTTTTAATATAAATCCTTTGTATGCATCGAAACTTTTTTATTCATTAACAAAGCGTCCTTTCTATTGCCAGCGTGTGCTTAGTGTTGGCATCTAATTTTAAATATTAAAAATATCTGGTAAACAACTTTTCAAAATTTATTCAATACAAATAAATGTGAATTTATGCACTTACATCCAAATATATTTTATTTAATCTGATTAAACATTTTATTTTATTATTTATTTATTAAAACAATTGTGGCAACAGGAAAGAGTTCCTTCATTGATCGGTTAAATGCTCTTTCAGCGCGATTGGATCACGACAAGTTGGTTTATTAATATTCCTTAAAAATGACCTTTCTGTGACACTGAGATCCACCAAAATTTTATAGAATACATTTTCATCGACATCGAATCTATCTGCCAAGTTTCAGCCCAATTGGATGACAGAAAGGGAGTTAACTAGACCTCCAGAGATTTTCCCACCATCGACAAACATACAAAAACAAAGTTAATATAAAGGATTTAAAAATACGAAGAATAATATAGCCTGGGCACATTTTTCGGATGCTAAATGAAACATGCTCAAAAAGTTTTTTTTTTTTTTTGTTTTTTTTTTTGTGGCGATGCCAATAGAGAATTCTAGACCTAGAGAAAGACGCAAACTTAGGTGGGTAGACTGTGTAGACAAAGACTTTAGAGTTTTCAAATTCAATTATTGGAAAACTATTGCTAGTGACAGGTCTAGATGAAAAAATCTTCGTGGTGGCCGCTATTGAAAAAAACTGCGTTTCGCATTTTTTAATGTCAAATTAATGTAACATTGAAAGAAGCTTTATTGGGCACACATTCCTTGAAGACATTGATACCTTAATATCCCTAATAATACCAATTTAACTATTCTAATTAAAAATAAAATGAAATCTTTTTTAAATAAGGAATAAATAATGAGGTCCCTACATGCCTCTCATCAGGGGATTCGATAGGCCCAGGACCCCAAAAAATGTGTTTCTGATTGGAAAGCGGGTAAAATCCCTAATGCATATCCTGGAACCTTCCGGACCTCGTTGCGAACACAAAAATTAATAAGAATTCAATTACTAGAAATATGAAATATATATTAGTATATAAAATTCTTACCCAATATGTGTCATACTTTTTATTATTTATTTTAAATAATTGTTGGATTTAAAAAAAAAAAATACTTAATTTTAACTTATCCTTATAAAAAAAGATTTCAAACTTAAAATGAATTATACATAGCTTACAATGTAATATTTAAATTTAGATATTTAACATTGGAAAACAAATGTTCTCTGATTAAGACATTAATAATTATGCTCTTCTTTTTTATCACATATTTTACACAATCAACTTTGTTTACTAATGATAATTTATCATTTAATGTGTTAATAATGCATTTTATTCTACTGGTTTTGATAAAATTTTTAAATTAAATTAATTGAAGGGCTAAATAAATGAAAAGGTTGTATGATTTTAATAGATTACAATGCGAAAAAATTGGTTCGCTTCAGACTAACAAAGGATATATTTTTGATACATAAGATAATCAAAGTAAACTCTTTAGCACCTAATATCTTAAAAGTTACTTTTTGTTACATAATTCCTTGATCAAATGTGTGTTACATATTTGATGCAAATTTTCATTTTTTATTCTTATTATTCCGTGCATTCAACATTAATGTTGATGATAAAATTAGTTATATTTTGTTACTTTCGAGGTTTAATTTTTATTTATTATGTTGCAACAATTAATTACTTTATAAATTAAACTTTGCAAAGTATGATGATTATGTCGTACATCTAACTTTATTTAAATTGAAAGTAACAAAAAAATAATTTATACTTTTTACGATAATTATTATATTTATCTCTTAAACTAATTTCTCTTAATGTTTTAGGAGAGTTAGTAGGAGTGTTTTCTTTATAAGAGTTGTTTGAAAAAAATTAGTATCAAATGATTGTTAGGCTTCTTAAATGTTTTATAATATAAGAAATAAGTTACAATTTATAATATAAAAGAAGTTAAATTAAAGTTTGTAACATATTTCAAATATTATAAATTAAATACGCTTAATAACAAATCACATAATATTTCTACTTTAAAATATCGTTTCATTAAAAGCATATCTAAAACTATTTACCATACATCGTTTTAAAAATAATCATTCCTAAAAACAAACAAATTCTGATATATAGGAAGTTAAATCATAATTTGTAACACAGCTCCTAAATTGTGAAATAATCACGCTTTACAACAAATCCTTTACATATTTTACTTCGTTTGAATATCCCTTCATTAAAAGACATCCAAGACATCCCTAAAATTACTCCCCCCCCCCCTCCTTCCCCACTCCATCCTATACACCTTTTTCCAAACAAAAGTTCCTGAAAAAACAAAAAAATTCTTATCGACAGGAAGATAAATCATTTGAATTATTTATTTTCTTTTCGCTTGAATATCCCTTCATTAAAAGACATCCCTAAAATGATTTCCCGTGTATCCTTTATAAAAATAAACATTTCTGAAATAAAATAAATTCTGATCTGTATTAAGTAAAACCACAATTAGTAAAACATATTTAAAATTATGAAATAATTAGTATCATAAAAGAAATCGTATAAATAATTTGTTTTCTTTCAAAAATAACCATTTAAATAGTGGTGATTCCTTTCATTAAAAGTATTTTCCTTAAAGTATATCCTTGTCATCCTGTTCTATACAAACATTTATTAACTGAAACACATTTTAATAAGTAGGAAGTAAAATCAGAATTTAGAAATAATTCCACAGCATAACAAAAAATTTAAATAATTTTACTTCGTTTTAACGTCCTTTCATTCAAAGACATCCCTAAAACTATTCCTTGTACATCCTTTTCAAAACAAACATTCTTGAAACAAAACAAAAATATGTTGATCTTTCAATCCGAAAACTAACAACTATCCTATGCGGAAACAAAAAAAAAGCAAATCCCATCTGAATCCTTCACTAAAACGTAACGATATTTGCAATAGATTGGAAGGCATGGAACCACTCAATGTTTATTTAACACCCGGGCAAGATATGGATTTCTCCAGTTGACAGATTTATAACTGTCCCTGAGCTTCGGAATCGACTACTTATTCGCCTCTCTCTATGCTATACATCCACATAACTGCCCGATTGCAATCCCTGATCATATTGAAAACAGCGATTACAGCTGAGGGTTGCCTATTTTATACCATCTCACTGGAAGTTTAAATTTCTAGAAGTAGTTTCTTCTAGAGTGATTTCGAAAGGGAGATATCCTAGAAAGTTTTAGAAGTATAAATTAGTTTTTTTCCTTCTTTTCCAGGTATTGGTGTTTTTCTGTTTGCTTGTGAGAAAATGCATCTTAGGCAACTTTTTGCAATCTACTATAAAAATTGGTTTAGAAGTAGTCGATTTTTATTTTATTTTGCAGTCAAACCTACCATATTTTGCAGTTGGTACATCTGAAAATTTTGAGCAAGCTCTAGAAATAATAAACATGACAAAATTACAAATATTGAACAATTTAAATTCTCAATCTGTAGATTTTTTTCTGAAATAAAAAAATTTCATTTGTCCTTTATAAGTGAAAAAATTACCAACGCTTACTGAAACTATATTTCACACTTCCCAAGTATGCCACAAATTAAGTTGTCAGTAACAAACAATAAGCTGTATGACTCTCTCGTGACTGTGGTGTAAAAACCAAACAATAAAGAGAGAACCTGTCTGAAGTTGATAATTATAAATTAGAAAAAAAATTCAAACTAATAAAAAAAGAAACTTGACAAGCTAGATTTTAATATACAGAACTATTGAAAAACTTTTTATATGGTTTCCCTATGTTACCGGAAAAGTGTGAAATCCGGCATTCGATAGACTGCTCAAAAAATAGCCGGCAATGTATAAAACGATTCATATTTCACACATTTCCTAGGAATTCTATAGAATTCCAAATGAGAGGCCGGCAAAGTATGAAATACATCTGTGATACATTTCGAATATCACGTGGCACGTGACTTTTAACTCGCACACCTTACTTTTTAGAGAGTTTTACAATAACAAGTGATTAAAAAAAAGTGATTTTGGGGAGTGAGTTTTCAATGTAATGTTTGAGTACTGTCGTAAGTAAAGTTTTCATATTTTGACAAAATAGCATTTGTCCTTCTATAGAATGCCTAGGTATTATATACAATGCCTAGGGAAAGAATGAAATAATTCTCATATTTCATACTTTGCATAATGGCAACAGGCATTCTGTACAATGCCTAGGAATTCTGCACAATAATGACACTTCACACTTTGCCGGTAACACCTATATTTAATAGGCTTTATAAAATATACATTGTGCTATAGCTTATATACTGGTCGAACCCAAATTAGTTTGACAATTTAGTGACTGAAAATTTGCAAATAGATGTCCAAGTGAAACGAAATGTTTTGCAATATGAGAATAAATTAGTTGTGGGAATTATGGGTAGGAATACACTTAAACACAGTGCATATGAATGATAGTGAAACTTTTAAAGTTTACCTTTTTAGCACTTTGCGTCATTTTTCCGAAAATGTTAGAGTCAATGCTAGTCATCTGCTTTTGAAATAGTACCTTTCATTTAATATATTTCACAAATTATTCAAACACTAAATTTTTTAACTAATTTGTATTCATCCTGTATATGTAAAACGCATAAATTGATTTAGTTCTTGAAAACTTATAACAAAATTAGTAGGGCGTCCCTTATTTTAAATTGGGTTTCATAATTTTGTGACGTATTTATTCCTGTTACTTTAAAGCACTCCTTTTTAAAGCATAATCAGTAAAAAATTAAATGTTATTAATAAATTCAACGTCGATTTTTAAAGGTTAATATAACTCTCGATAAAAGATCATAAACGACTAGATAAGAGTATTTCTAGGTAAGAAAATTAGTGATTTTTTTTCACGTATGAAGCTGTAAATAGAAGATGGTAGGCGTTGGAAAGTTGTTTCAATCTGCAATAAAGTATAATTGTACATAATAAATCAAATGAACACGTTAACATCTGTTACTTACTAATCCTACACTAACACCGGGATACACAGCTTACATCTCTTAGATATTCATACCACACTAATATTTGTGAGGTATCTGTACTGTAAACATATTTATTCAATTTCTGCAATCGTATCCTCTTCAGTGTGTGCTGCAACCTCCTGATAGATCACCCTTCAGACAAGCTTCCTCCTTCAGATCATCTAGATGTCCTACAATTACAGTTCGCGTCCGAGTTATACAGGACGAAATATAGAGGTTCATCACCGAAATGCGGCGTTTCAACAGCTAGCGACTCATCAACGGTTCGTAATCACGGAATCACTGCATAGACAATTGTGCTCTTGCAGCACTAGTTTACATTGATTGGGAAAGAATGGCGATAGCATTCATCGAATTCTGGGGAGCTGTCAATCTCGACACTTATCATAAGTGCCAAGTTTTCAAAGCTTACGATTTATCGTGTAATTATTACGTAATAAAATCTGTTGATAAATAAATGAAATCTTTATAATATTTATATAATATTTCAAGACAGCAAACATGCTAATGTATCTGTACTTTGGTAGAAAAGTTAGTAATAAAGATATTCGAGGGTTTTTCTTTTTGCCTAACCCTCACATTACCATGATGAAAGCACACAATTTCAAGAACTTAAACTTATCATTTGGCTTTTGTATAATTTCTAGTGCATGTAAAATATATTTTATACTGGTATACTGCCAGCGTTGCACTCTCCCCGATGTTTTATAAAATACCATTCATATGGTATTTTTAACATATTAAAATATCCTTTCAAGTTTTTGCATCATATCATTTCCTCCTCCCCTAAAATCTCTGCTTTTGTAGTAAGGTAAACAGTTTATGAACTTGTTCTTTCCCGTTCAACGCTGACTGTTTTTCAACTTACCAAATGAGAATTCTCAGGATCGGAGTAAACCTGACGCTCAGCAATCTCTGTTTTCAAAGTGACTAGACACGATCCTGATAGTCTCAACGAGGTTAAGGCGCTGTATACCCCTCGTGTAGCTCTTACACTTTCAAAAACACCGGCCGCTGACCCGAAAATCTCCCATCAGGTAGCCCAACAATCGACACAAGACTATCTGTAACAATCGCAGCCATGTTTACTCACTTTGGAAATAGATTGTAGAGAGCCAAACGAAGGCTGGATCCCATACTTTTCGCATGCTAGACCATAACGTTGTGGATTTTATATTTAAAATCACAATTTCAAAACGTAATTCAGAGTTTAATTTTTCTATTATGCTAGTTTTTAACTCTACAATTTACATTTAAGTAAATCATTAATGATTGTAATGTACTCTTGGAACTCAAATAGATATTTAATTGCAGTATGATCAGGATCCTTATTGTTATTTCAGTTATAAACTGTATGTAGGTTTTTACCAATTACTTTGTTATGGCATAAATATGAATGGACTTTATACTTTGTGTTATTTGTAGTAGGGTTTTATCGTCTAACAAAAATATTTAACCAATATATTCCACATTTTAAAAATAAATTCGAATTTTCAGTCAGTCCGAAATCTATAATTTTTTTTTTTCCGTCAGACATTGTGAAGATCAGTTGTTTGTGACTTTATAGTTATTCTATCATATGGCTTAAAATACTGAAATAGTATTATATTAAAGTAATTTAACCGATGTAGTAAAAATAAAATGTATTGTAGAAGAAAGATTTTTTATGCAAATACAATTTAAAATGAATTTCAAAATAGGTGTAGTTCATAGCTGTTCCTCTTAAGTAAAAAAAAAATTAATGTTTTACCGTAAGACGTATAAGCAAAAACTAGAAATTAATTTAAAATACATTTTTAATTATTAATTTTTTTACACGAAAACAAAGAAAAGCACGTATAAAGATTAGCATTTTTCTTTCGAAATTGGTGATGACAACATTTTTTCAATAAAAAAAATTCTTGTTGAGTTCGTCTGGAAATAACTTCATTCGAATGTTAGGTCAACAGAATAAATGAAAAAGAAAATTTTTATTCATATGCAAAGTATTTACGAAAACTTAACGAGTACTTGCTGCAAAATATTTAGTCTTTTTTTACAATTTCTATTTTTATTTAAAGATTAAAACATTTATGATGCAAGTTTCATTCCAAGCCGTTTAAATGGTATTAGAGCTTAAACATATAATACGTTTTACGCATATAATTTTGTAGGTAAAATTTCTATTTTAAAACGAAATAGTTTATTACTTTTAAAATAACAAATCCTTTATATAAACAATTTATTTACTACAATATTTCTAATATTAATAATGCCAATTTATCAACGTTTAGCAAATTTACAAAGTTTGAATAAATAATCTCTCATTACAGTTGTTATTTATAAAAAATGAACAATAATAACTTATGAATTTTGCACTTAAGAAAGAGTTATAAGTAATAAAATAAGGAAAAACTATAAATCAAGTAATTAACAGTTCATAACTTCTAGGTTAAGGCATAATGATAAAACGTTATAAAACTATTATAACTGAACTAAAAATCAAAACAATCCTTTTTAAACTAACAATCAAATTTAAAAGAACAAATTCTAAAATCTAAATGCAATATTTGTCCTGTATAAAAATCGAATTGTTGCTCACGCATATGACAAAAGGTCTTTTGATTGAAGCATTGAGGTCATTGTCATTTAAATATTTAGTTTTATCAACTTTTATAATAGAATACATTGTTGATTAAACGGTTACATGCAAATACCAGATATTTGAAATACATTACTTTTGTAAAGGAATAGTTCTTTTGATTTAAAATAATTCTCTGAAACAGTGTGTGCTAATTGTTATACAAAACCTAATGTTTACTTCTAACTAATACTTAGTACTTTTATTTATACAAAATTACGAGAAATGTAAGGGGCTTGAATATATTTACGACTAACTATATTCAACAACCCCGGGAGTTGATTGGTTGTATTCAGATTATCTGGTGCCGTCAGCAACACGAGGGCTTTATGCGCCGAAACATTCGTCATTAGACAAGCCAACATACATTTACAAACACCCATGCCTAACACGTAACTCGAACCCTCAACCTCGCGGTCTAGAAGCTAGCACGCTAACCACTATACCAACGACCCCGGGAGAAAAGTTCGGCAATAAGTTTAATATGTTACTATAACGATGGATGCTCAGGTAAACCTCTGATTATTCTATCATTCGTGAATGGCATAGAAATAGTGATAAAAAAAACATGCATTCATTTAACTTTTGAGAACTGCATAGTTACAATTACAAAATTTATCTACAACTCTGGAACTAAGACATTATTTTTAAAAAATTAACTTAAAAACTGACAGAAATGAAAACTTGCTCTACTGGCATAGTTCTACAGTTCATTTGAAATTGCTACAGTAGCATGAGATAAACAATAAGTGGACACATAAGTGGAATTCTCTTATTAAATAGATAAATAAAATTTAATGCAAAATTAACTAAAAAATGCTTTTAGTTGAAGTTTTTAAACAGTAAAACTTTAAAACAGTATTTTTACAGAATTTTAAAATTGCTAAGAATGCTTTAATACTGTTACCTTCATTTCTTTAAGTAGATTCAATTGAGAAGTAAAAGGGTGCCATCTCTCAATAAGTAATTATTTATCTTTTGAAGTTAATATCATTTATAAGCCGTCGTGCTTAGTGCCTTCATTATACACAATTGGCCTCACTATATTCAAAGTACAATTGTCCAAAATTTTGTCCAAATCAGTGTAGCGGACAAACCAAACTTATTTATTAAATGGTTACCTATTGTTTAGTAAATTGAAGTATCATATTCGATTTTTCACAGAATTTATATGCTTCGAAGATCATAAAGTATGCTAATATACATATACTTTGAAATGCAATGGATAGAAAAGTCAATTACAAAACGTGTTGTTTGAATTTTAACCAACCCTTACATTAGAAGAATAAAAGTAAAAAGTGTTTATTACAGCTAATATTTTGCTGTAGTAAGTTGCAACAAACTAATGTATTTATATTTATTATTGCTTACCAAAATACACAGATTTAATATAGTCGAAACCATTTATACACTATTGACTAAGAGGTAGCATTGAGTGGTTCTATTGATTATACCATGTTATTTGTGTAATCTGTACTTCTAATGCCACAATATATTTTTGCTACCTCAAAAAATGTGAATCAATCAGCAAAAAAAATTTTAAATCCGCTCCCGAATAAAAAAGTAATTTCAAAAACCAAATCCTTTTGTTACATTGTTTTTCGTGAAACATATTATAAAGTGCTTGTTTCAAATCCAATTGCAGATGAAAACTCTCTAGTTTACTCAAAATTTCTAAAGCGTTGATTATTTCTTCAAAAGTTTCCTAACTTTCCCGCTAGATTCTTGGAGCTCTTAAAAGCAATTGTGCTGAGTCATTTTAACGCCGCAAGCGTATGATTGATAATCTATTGCTGAAAGGTAGCCTCACAACTTTATTTTGTTTCCAAATAAAACTTCAATAAAAACAATAATACTAAACTATTAACTCTGGAGTCACAACATATAAATGATTTATTAACATTGCAAAACATTTCCTCTTATATTTTAATTTAATTTATACATTTCATTTATCAAAGTATTATATAAGTGGCTGAGTGCTCGTACTTCATTTAAAGATCAATAGAACTAATTTAGGCTCGTAAATAAAAGAAAATAACAGATTCACATTATTTTAAATCTGGAAGTTTGAGTAGCTGAACCTACTCGCCCTATGTTTTTCCCTTTTAGGATATCAGAGAACATTTTTGCAAAATTTGGTGCAATAATATTAAATGGTGTAGAAGATTTGAAATTTTATATTCGAAATGTTTCACTTTGCAACACTCTGCAAAGTAATTTGAACTTGATTTTTCGAACAAAGAACTGTGTTACAAAAGACTATTGTTTAAAAATACATTTCTCAAATACGGCCGAGAAAATTGCAATTTCCTTTATTTTAAAACATTTTTCTATATCAAAATATTTTTATTTTCTTTGTTAAAAAAAACTTATTTAAGAAAATTCCCCTTATTATTAACGCGTTATTTGAATCGCTAATTATTAAAAAAAATCCACCACATAAAATTACTCTAAGTTTTAAGTGGAGAAATTTGTAATTAGTTTAGGGTGAGAGTTTAAAAAAAATTATAATTAATTATAGTTTGTTTAGATTTACCATTTTCCTAAAAATATTAATATAATTGAAGATTATTAATATATTTAAAATGTTCTTCTACCCAGAGTTTCTTCTTTCTTATGCTAATCAATAGTGCCTGGTGTGTCAATGATACAAAATTTGCTTTATCCCCAATTTTATTGCTTAGATCTTTCTTGCAAAATTTCTACTTTCGAAAAAATGGATTTTTTGTTTACAAACTGTTTTATTAAAAACAATTTATTACTTAAGAAAACAAATTCATTCCAAATTAGCTTCTCCACGAAGCACATTATGTCACGAGATTAAAATTTTAACAGCTAAGATATTTTCTCCAAGATCTTTACCCAAACATTTATCTTATCCTAACTAAATCACACCTGAACATGTAGCTTCCCTTCATTTCATCAAAATTCACCGAAGGTTGTTTCAAGTAAAATTCGACTATTTATTATAAAATAATTGCTTGCTTTATGGTATAGAATTACAGGAGGAGTGATTGATTAAGAAATATTGCTCAAGTTACTCCTTGTGTAATAAATTTATTACAAAATTTGAACTTTAACCATCTGGACCCAATAGGAATATAAATGTCCCATTAAAAATTAATCTTTTGATCAAAGAAATAATGTATTATTGTATACAATTTAAAAGGACTTATTTTATTATTAACTACAACTCAAAAGTGGGGAAAATAGGAAAGAGAAACAAATTAGTCTCAAAGTGTTAAAAAAATATTAATATTCCTAACTAACATGGTGCATTATTTTCCATATTCACCGTTCAGTAAAGTAGCCTTTATAGTTATGGTGTTCATCAGGTATTAAATAGTATTCAGTATATTATATGCTAGTAAGAATTTTAATTCAATATATATTGATAAAGATTCCCCTCAGCGTGGTATATTTGGGTATTAAAAATTTCATCAACAATATAACTTTATCAGACAATACTTTTTTTTATAAGTACTTCCTTAGATACTGCAATAACTTCGACACACAGTCTAGCATACTTTAAACGAAAGCTTCCTATCGAAAATGTAGGCCACCTGGCTGGAACACTGAATATCTTTGAAAACTAGCCAATTTACCGGACTCACGCCTCAGAAGTAGAATGCAATGCTCGCCTACCATGCAGGAAGTCTCAGGTTCTAGTATACAACTTGAAGCTCAGCAGTCTCAAAGTTATTAGACATGGTTACTATTGCAACAGTTAGTTTCGTTTCGAGCATCAAACTACCTGTAGGAGGTTTTGGGTATTTCTCCCTTTCGAGATATAAATGAGTCACTTAAAAATATCCCAAAATGCGTTACTTCTTTGACAATGTCTTCTCTTTGCAGATCAGATCTTACTCTATATATCATCGGAGTTTACATGTGGCTCTTGCACCAGAAATTATCCAACCAACTATATCTAATTTAGAAATATATTATGCTACAAATCAATTGATTAAACTTCCGTTGGACGCACTTGATCCAACAGGAACAGTTGATTTTATCACCTCGCCCCGTCGACTAGATGCGTATTAAATATTTGAAGGTTTTTTATCAGCTTTTTTGTACAAAAACTTTGCATGTTTTCTGATCGACATTGCTTATGATGATGTCTATCACATTTCAGTCTTTTTTTTTTTTTTTTTTTTACATATCTCCAAGCTAGCGACAGCTAGACAAATTCCATGAAGTTAAAAACACGCAAAAAGCCCAAAACTCTCAAGGGCTCCTTGTCCAGATCTTCCCAAGAAAGCTGAAGGCAATCCAAAATGTGGTCTGGGGAGGCCATTTCAGTCGTATAAATGAACTTAATTACGTGTGTATTATGTTTATGGAATATAGACAGTTAGCACATTGCAGCCGAACTCAGAGGGCAAGCATATTGCCCCCAACTGTTGGTACAAAACTATCTTTTTAAATATAAATATATTATTTCGCGCACAATATTTTCGTGTATAATATTTAGTAATATCGTTATTTTAAAACAAGTATTAGGAAAATAAATTACAAGATGTCCCAAAATGGTCTGGCCTATTTGAAAATTGAATTTAAAAAAAAGCCATTTTAGAAGGGATTATGGATTGACTAAAAAGTTACTGTTTTCCCAAGCACATTGCAATAAACATTGCATTTCTATCAGGACCCGGTTTTTTTTTTTTTTTTTTTTTTAAATCCTTTATATTAACTTCGATTTTATTGGTTTGTTTATGATGGGCAAATCTGCGGTGTTCTAAATAACCCTCTTGCCGTCATCCAATCAAAATAAATCTTGGCAGATAGAGTAATTGTCGATGAGAATACATTCTATAAAGTTTTCTATCACTAAACGGCTGCTTTTACACACGCTATTATTACTGATATATACACTGGTGTGCAAAACTTAAGCAACAATGTAAAAATTTAGAAGATAGCCATGAAATTGCAGATAAGGAGGTCTGGAGATCAGTACAATGAACACGTAAGTCAGTAGAAACGTCATGCGTATGCAAATATCAGGAACGAAACGTCAGAGGCGACATGAGCGTACGCAAAACGCGTGATGTCGACGCGCGCAGCTCAACAGTAGAATAAAAGGAAGGACGGAGACGCAATTCAACATATTCGCTGCAAGTGCCAGTGAGTCAGTTCGTGAAATATGGCTAGAAGGAATCACTTGGACGACTTCACACGTGGAAGAATGATCGAAAAGCTGGAGGAGGGGCATACTGTCACCTGTGTAGCTGTAGAGTTCGGTATCAACAAAAGTGTCGTTTCACGCGCTTGGAAAGCGTTCCAAACCACAGGTACAGCTGTTAAAAAGGTTGGTGGTGGCCGCCCGAGGACGACAACTGCAAGGGAGGACCGATATATCGTCCTGCAGGCGAAAAGAGGCCGACAGCAGTCAGCAAGCGCCATTGCTCAGCAACTCTGTACAGCAACGGGGCGACAAGTGTCGCGCTTTACTGTGGCCAGACGCCTTCACAAAGAAGGCCTATTTGCCTGCCGTCCTGAACGCTGCCTCCCGTTGAAAGTTGGCCACCGACGCCACCGTTTACAGTGGTACAGAGAGCACAAAAACTGGACAATGATCAATAGAGTCGTGTCCTCTTTACGGATGAGAGTCGGTTCAGTACCGAAAGTGATTCTCAACGCGTTTTGATTTGGAGAGAGGTCGGGACCCGGTTTTATCCCAGTAACATCAAGGAGAGACACCGTAACGGCGGTCCTGGAGTTCTTGTCTGGGGAGGCATTATGCTGAACGGGCGAACTGAGCTCCACGTTTTCGACAGAGGGTCTGTAACCGGGGATCGCTATTGTGAGGAGGTACTCCTTTCCCATGTGCGTCTGTTCCGAGGTGCCATTGGCCCAGACTTCATTTTTATGGATGACAATGCACGGCCACATCAGACTCTTGCTGTTGAGGAGCTACTGGAAAGTGAAAATATCACTCGAATGGATTGGCCAGCGTACTCCCCAGATTTAAATTGTAAAGATTTAAATTACCCAGATTTAAATTACCAACAACTCAAACAGATGCTGATTGAGGAATGGGCACTCCTACCGCAAGAAATGTTGCACCAGCTGGTTCTGAGTATGCGAAGACGGTGCGAAGCAACCATTGCAGTGAGGGGAGGGAATATTCCCTATTAAGGAACATCTGCTTGTTGTTCTTCCTCTTGGATAGACAATCATGAGTCACAATACTATGCGTTCAATAAAGCTTGTTTTTGTTTGATTCCATACCGTGTGCATTGTATTCCTTTTTCAGCGCCGATACTTTCGTCATCCTTTACGTACATAATACTCTCCCACATTTCTGAATTTCATGTCTCTCAGATGATTTCTCGTGGAGTTATGGCAAAAAAACCACCTGTTGCTTAAGTTTTGCACACCAGTGTAAAAGTAATTAACTCACTCAGCTTTTATGCAATCTAACTGAAACTTGGCAGATAGACTCGCTTTCAATGGAAATGGATTCTGAGAAGTTTTTGGGACAAAAATATGTGAGTTGATGGCACAGAATCGATGGTTTTCGTCGTAACAGCCAAACATTACGAAAAGACAATCTGAACTCAAAATCAATTAAATGAGTTGCAATTGAACATAAAAACTGTTATTACATTTAAAAAATTTATATTAAAAACTTTGTTTTAATAGGTTAATTTTTGCTTACTTTAAAATGGATCAGGAACTTTAGTTCAGCTTGTATATAACACTTAATTATTTTTATAATTGAAAAAACCCTGATACTCAACAAATATCTACTAAACCTCCCAAAACAACTATACATCGAAGAAAGTTATTATTAAACAATCTCTTCATCTATCTCAATTTTCAATATACCTTTTTGCACAAATACTCGATCAAATGAGGAATATTGCAAGACTTCAACAAGCTTTATTGCATCTTAATTCTTCGATTCCCTTGTTCATTTTGATGACTCCAAGAATTTATCGAACTCTTAATAACGACATTTACTGGAGAAGCATACACCACGACTTTACTCCGAACTCGACTAATGAAAAGATAGCAATCATTTGATTTAAAGGGAGGGTATTTGAAACTACCATTCTCCTATATAAGAATCCATGTTTACTCTTTTCAGATGCTTTTCTAATCAAGCCAAAGGATTTCTGCAGTGTTAACAACAATCTGGTTACTTGGTTACGGTTAACGCGAATTTCGTTTGGGAGACCGGGGTTTATTTAATATCCATTCGATTTTACGCTTACACTTAGAACACAAAATAGCGCTTAAAATTATTAAAAGGGAAAACAATTACTCATTTATTGATTATAAGATATGTAATCCAATAATTCTAATAATCAGAATAAGTCGATTTTTTTTTCTGTGGAGGGCCAGTTCTTCATAGAGCAATGAAAAAATAAGTTAATCAGATTTGTTATTTTTACAATGTAGTGTAAAAATTTTGTAGCAATATATATGATGGGTTTAAAGCTACAGTGATGTAAGCCAAATTTTCAGCATTTCTTACATATGTCCAGAAATAACATCTTGAAGGGCTAAACTACCGAAACAATAAGTAAAATAAATCACAACCCTAATAATTTGGCACTAGGCTGCAGTACAATAATGGACAAGTAACTAAACAAAGGTTTTATTTAGAGAAAATCTTTCGTTCTTTTACATGAAGGAGAATCGACTTATACCAATCTGACTTTAACACCTTAAATATAAATTAATCGCATGGCTGGTACCCAGTTGTGAATAAATATTAGATGGAAAAATAATTTTAAGATATTAATAATGTATTTAATTCTAAAATAGATAAATTGTAATTAGCTTTGAGGTATAACAAAAATGTATACTTGATTCCACCCATATTTGGTGATAAGAACAAATATGTATACTCTTCTATTAAACGGTAAAATTTTGTTAATCGATAATCTGGATTAATTAAGACATCTATAAAAAAAATATATATAAATTATCTCCGAAATTATTATGCTTAGACTGATTTTAAATGCAAAAGAAAGTAATCAGCTTAAAAGTACATTTTACCCTGGGCCTTAAGTCCAAGCCCATTACATAGTTGTTTTTATTTGAGTTTTATAAAACATCGATAGATCAATACAACTGAACAACAATCAGCATACATCTCTTTTTATACAAGCAGGCGGAGCAGAGCAGGCGCATGCCCACACAATGCCTTTTCTGCGCATGCCCAAACATTAAGTGGGGACGGACACCGGACTACACTTTTGACCAATTGAAACCAATACCATTGAGCTTAAAGCCTAAGATAAAAAAAACTTGATTCAAATTAGTTGGGTAAATCTCAAGTATCTCTTATTCCTTTTTCGCAATATCACCTTCTTAAACATAATATTTGAGAATGAAGCTTTATTTTTCTAATCCTTTATGTGAACTTAAATTTTGTTTGTGTGTTTGTTGAAAAGACAAAATCTACGGAGGGCTATTTAACCCACTTGTCGTCTTATAATTGATCTAAAACTTGGCTCATTGTCGATGACCATGCATTCTATCGAGTTTTAATAGTTGTCATTAAAAGGCCGCTTTACTATTGTCGTAAGTCAGATCCAGATACAAAATCATACTTAAATACGTACAATTTATCGTTTAATTGCTGAAACTTTTCCTTGTTAAGGTTGACGACATGCGATTTAAAACATACTGCCATCTTAATGTTTTTATGCTACCTTGATGTTTTCTTAATTCTTTTTATCTACTTCGATTTTTTTTTTTTTTAGGTGGGCAAGTTCTTCAGAGTGATAAGTAACTCATTTTCTGTCATTCTATCTAACCGAAACTTGGCATATCGACTCGTTGTCCATGACAAATCATTCAATCAAATTTCGGGCCAAACGAATTAGTCAATGGCACGGAATGGGTATTTTCTTCGTAGTGGTCAAACACTTTGAAAACTCGATATGAGCTCAAATCGCTTACAAAAACTACAATTGCGCATAAAAGTTAACAATGCATATGAAGGATTTAGAGTAAAAAATTTATTTGAGTTTTTATGGTTATTTTTTTTTTTACCACTGAAAGTACGCAATAATGAGAATCTTCTAAGGAGTGTTACAAATTGTATATTAGCATTGTTTCACCTCCTTCTTTCCCTTAAGGTGTATTTAAGAGTCGAAACTTCTACATTATCATTCCTAGGCTGTTGAAAAAAAATTTAATTACATAAATCAGTCTTTCAGAGTGTCTGAAGACTGAATTCCTATACATGGATTACTAATCGATAATAAGAAAATGGATGATTCCAAACTTAGATTGTGTCAACTAGATTATAAAACTATTCACCAAGAATGCACGCTATGTTTAAAACCGCCATTACAGGAACATTATTATTATTATTTAAAGTGGTTGAAAAACGATGTAGTGCTAAAAAAAAGTATTTTGTATATTTAATCAAATTGATACTTGGTTTTCAGCCTCCAATGCGGATATATAATATGAGTTATAGATTCTATTAATCTGTTGTTATATCGATGTATGCTAAAAATTTAGTTGAAATTAGTTAAACCATTTAGCCATGACTTATTATGAAATAAACTTTCCTATAAGTATATGGGTAGGGTTACCGTAAAATCCAGAATGTTAATAATAAAAATTGAAATTTCATTGAAATCCTTTTAGCCAAGCAGCCGTCAAATTTTAGAATTTAATAGTAGTTAAGATTAGAAAAATTTATTTTTAAAATATTGAACACATTTCTTAAAGTTGTAAAACCACACAGTTTATCTTAAATATATCTTGTATTTTAATAGTGCGTGTAGAAAAGCTTTTTTGAAGTTAGTTTACGTAGCTCAACATAAAACCTATAAACTCTCACTATAATGTAAGAATTTCCCTAATTCACAATATGCTTAATAAAACTGAAATTGTTAATATATTTCAACCCTTTATTTAATGACGAGACTTATTAGTCTCTTAAGTTTTCTAATGGTACTGTATTAATTTAAACCACTGGTGGTCATGCACTTATATATGCATCATTTGATTCTCAGTTTTTCCAGCAATACACAACATATTTAAATTTTATAAATAAAATTTAAAATGAAATATTTTTTAAATATTTTTATTTGGATAATAGTTTATAACATACCTAAAACAAATGAATAAAAATAATTTTAAGAAATTACATATTTGAATTAGAAATATAATTTAAAAATTCTTGCAAGGAAAACAACTGTAGAATTTCGCCCCTTCCCTGGACCGTCAGTGGGTTAAACGCTTTAAGACCCATTGGGACTTTGAAATTAACTTCTATGTAGTTCACTTTTCAATCCTTGGATGACAGCACAAGCTTAGTTCTCTTTGGAAGTTTGCAAGAGACAAGTATATTAGACGATGTATGGTCAAGATGGATGAAATGTGTTTTCATATAAAGAGAAAAAAGCTTGTGCTGCCATTCAACAATTGAAGAATGAAATTCATAGTGGAAGTCCCAATGGGTGTTCAAATTAATACCGTAACATGAGAAAAGTGATGGAACTTCCCATCAGTAAATAAAGGATAAAGTACAGAGTTTTTTATTAATGTAGGACGACCCATATTGGTGCAATAGAGGCCTTTGGGAATATATATGAAAAACATTTCGATTACCTTCAATCCCTTAACAGTTTGAGTGTGGGTGGCGGGGGCGTGAAAGTCTTTAGGACAATATTGAATATTTTTTTCTGAAGTTCAAAGACTCATTTCTAAACAAATCTTCAGTGTATAGTGAAGCATGTTACTAGATGGACATGATTATGTAGTTTTGCTGATAATTAGCAGTCAAAATCTTATTTCAATTTTCATTTTTAAATCTTTTTTCTGCTTCTGTAACTTTTTCTAAAATTTAATTTTGCTGCTTTGTCTTTTCTTGGGTCTAGTATTCTTTTTAAAAGTATATTCGCTGGTTGCTTCTTTTCAAAAACCTTTCAATCTCATTCCTTTTAGCTAAGACCCGAGGCCATGTCAACGTTGATATTGTTAAAGCATGTTATCACTATCAATTAGTAAATAAAGTGATGGTATGAATACATAATTATTTTTTAATGTAAAAATAAGCAGATCTCTCATCTTCTGACACTCCAGTTGAAGTATATTAAAAGTCTTAGCCTGTGTCCTACTACGAGACGTAATTAATAAATCCTACTAAATTCATTAAAATATTATCGCATAGAGCATCGGAACGAAGCTGAATTCCAAAAATCAACTAAACTCATTTATAACTTAGTCTTCAGTTAATAATAAGCTTTAGTTTGCAAAGATTAAAATAATTTGTGGTACTGTTGTTTACCACGTTAAGTAAAATAAAAATTTGTTTTACCTAATTATTATTATTACCAAGAAAATAAGCTTTTAAGCTTAATATTTTGAAGTATGTGGTACAAAGTTTAAAAAGATAGTATCAGATAACCACTTTTTCTACCAAGGTATAATAATCTCATACTTTCTTCGATGACGGATGGAAATAGCTGGAAGAACATTTTCATCCCCTTCAAAATAGTAAAAGTGTTGATATTTACGCATTAATTTCTCTCTCTATATATATAAAAGGGAAAACATGTTTGTTTGTTTGTTTGTTACTCCTCTATTCACTCTCAAACTTTTTGACGAAATTGGAACAAAATATTGCACAATAGTACTTTCAGAAATAAAAAGGCTTATTATATATAATGATGATGCAGATAATAAATTCAAAAATTTATATTTCATTACAAAACGAAAATAATTGTCTTAATTGCCAATAGATGCCAAAATACTTTTCAACATTTATTTTCGAACCGCAAGCTGTCCCACAATCAAAATCAAAATCAGATTCAAAAATACACACACAATTATTTGCCACTTCCTCCCCCTCCCCCCCCCCCCCAAAAAAAAAGAACATTCAATACTAATTATCCAATTACCAGAATTAAAATCATTACGAGTTTTTCAGAAAAATATAGATTACCCAAACATATGACAAATACTAATATCAAACACACCCACATAGCCAAACTTTTATTGGCATGTCCAAAAATTGTTTTTTGGTCGGAGCTTATCATTGCCAAAACGTTATATATTACGCGTACAAAATGTAATTGTCATAATCTTAGTTATTGATATTTCAAGAATAAAATTCGTCAAAAAAAAATTCTAAGAACAAACTTTAACAACAAAAATTCTCAAACTTTATCTTACCATAGCAACAAATAGTATCTAAAATAAAATGAGAATAATTTCAAAGAGAATTGTATTTTAAATAAGTACAATTTAGCTTGTTGAACTCATAAAATAAAATAAATTAAGGAGGACAATTATCTGGAAAACTATGGAAGTTAAATTATTGTAATTTTAAGGCATTTCATAAATGAATCAACTGATTAAGATTAAATTTTTTTTAGTTTTTATATTATGCACATTTAACAAGTTTTAAAATTATAATTGATCAAAATTTTTAATTTTCAACTTTTAAAAAATTCAATTACTATTCAATATTAAAAGTATTAAGTTTCATTCAATTTGATAATTTGTTTTGATCAAACTGCAAATTTCTCAACTTTTATCGAGTTACAAATTTCTCAACCCCTATAAAAATATTAAAAGTTGTCAACTTTCGTATAAATTATCCACTTTTGTCAAAATAATTCACTTTGTCAAATTGTTACCAAATTTTAAAAAAATGTATCAACATTTTCTTAAAATATCAGTTTTATCAGCTGTCAACTTTTATTAAAAATTATAAAACGATTAAAAATTCAACTTTTTAAATACACATTTCAATAACCAGCTTTTAACAAACTTAAAAGTTATTAGCATTCAACATGAACACATATTATTCTCAACTTTTATAGTTTTAATATCAATAAAAATATTTAACTTTTAAAAAAAATTTAATCCCAAACAATATTGAGATTTGTCAATCTCTACAACCCTCCCCTAAAAAACAAAACATCCCGTACTGACCTGCGAATCGAGTCGCTACGACGAGGCAAAACAAAGAGCACGCGGCCCCAAGCATGACTAGTTGAGATGTGTGCTCCTTACTTCGGTGTATGCTCCTACTTCGCCGCCGAACACGGACTGACGAGGAGCGGTCACTCACAACTCCGATTGCCGATCAATGGGGGCGCGGGACACTGACGGCGATACACCTGGTGGGGGGGGGGGAGGGACATCTGGAATACTCTCCTAGTGGACGCGCGTTGCTATGGACACTAGCCACTAACAAAGACAACATCCAGATGATTAAAAAGTTTGGCCGCTTCTTCGGATGGCGGGGAGGAATTGCGTTTAAGACCCCTTTCGATGAATGAATTATTGGTCACGAGTTTTCGTTAATTTTATAAATTTTCATCAAATGGATCTTCATGAAGAAGGAATTCCGACATAATCCTCAGAATCGTTGAATGATACAAGATATGGAGTTGTCTTACAAAGTTAACTTAGTATCTATTTTTTTGAGTGAGTAAGAAAGGGTGAAGAAAAAGTCTTCGTGCAAACAACCCTTGATAAATGATAAGGAAGAAATGGGTACTTAGTCTTAGTGCAAAGATTACGTAGTCTTTGGTTTTTATAAATTAAAGAGGAGGTTTTTATAGGGAAAAAAACTATAACTAAAAATAATGGGGAAGGAGAAAAATTTAGTTATAGTAGAAATTAAACTTTATCTCTGGTTATTTCTATTGTCTCGTTGGGAATTAGACAGAAGAAGTTCGTGATAAAATCCTTAAGCTAAATGAAGCGAAAAAAATTAATTCAAAAAACAAAGTTTTTACTATAAATCCTTTATATGAATTGCCAACTTTTAAGTGCAATTGCAACTTATTAAAGTGATTTTAAGCTCAGGTCAAATTTTCATAGATCTACGAAGAAAACCAGAAATTCCTTGCGATTAACTAATAGACATAGCTTCAAAAACATAATAGAATGCATTTTTATCAACAAAAAATCTATATGCCAAGTTTCAGCTAGGAGGGATGACATAAGTGCGTTACGCAACCCTCCAAAGATTTTGCCCCACCCCCTTCCCACACACAAACAATATTGAAATTAATTTATAGGACTTTAAAAAATCTAAAAGGCAGGGATTTTTTTATTATTTGTCATCAATCTTAATGGGGAAAGGCTTCAGTTATTAAAAAATGGAAAATGTTCTTGTTTGGATAAACCTTGGTATCTGGTTCTAATGTACAAAAAGCGAGTATAAAGGCGCCTTTTAGTAACAACCCTTAAAACTTGATAAAATACATACACCGTCAGCTTGTCTAGATGCCAAGTGAAAGAAGGTTAGAGGGTTAATTAGCTTTCCGAAGATTATGTTTGCCATAAACAAAACCGAAGTTAATATAAAGGATTTAAATACATGTTCTTAGTTTTAATAGTAAACAAAAAAAACTTTGTAGCAGGTTCTAGAAATAAGCTGTAAGATTTCATGAAAAGATCTTTTAAGTAAATAATGTCAAATGAGTTCTTAGTTTCTGTAAAACTTAAACTTTTTCGCTAATTTTTGAAATTATCAGAGATTTTCTAAGAACAATCTTCCACAAATAATGAAAAAGCAATGCGTTCTTATTCATAGTTAAAAATGACACTTGTCGACAGTTTTATGAATTAGAATGGAGATTTCGTAGGAATACCCTTTCAGTAAATGACGAGGAAAATATTAGCTCTTAAGTTTTAGTACAAGTTCAACTTTGTATATGATTATTAAGTGGGAGGAAGGAGAGAATTTCATGATAAATAATTTTTTTAAATAATCACGAAGGAATGGGTTCGAAATTTTATAACAAATTGAAATTTGTCTCCGATATTATATCGTAGAAAAAGACACTCAAATGTAGTCCAAATTGAATTTCCGTAATAAAAAGTACAATACTTTTTAAACTATAATCAAGTGCAATTATGGTTCGTAACGAAGAAATTTTTTTTTAAAATAATTTCATTAATTAAAGGGTGTGAAGTGAAACAGTAAAGCTACTGTTACGAGTTTTTTGTAAAAGAATCGTATAGCATTTTAGTAATAATATAGTGTAAAATTAGTGATATTGTAATATTTAAATAATATGGTTATTAGTCTAAGTGATTTAAAAAAAAGAGTAAACTTTTATGCACATACAATTTTATATTATAGTTTAGTTTTCTTTATGTTGTAAAATTGAGTTTTTTACAAAAAATAATGAATAAAATTATTTTATTTTTATATAAAAAAAAAATTAAAATCTTTTTCACCCATTACGGAGAATAATGTAGTTTAAGAAAAACTAATTTAATAAATGGAAAGACTGACCTCAGTAGCATTTATGAGGAAAGGAGAAAACATCCAGAATAATATTATATTTATATTAAAATAAAATATTTTATACAAATATAAAAAATATAAGAAAAGAAAAATATATAAAGATTGAAAAAGAAGCAAAAACACTTAAGTATTTTAATACCTGAACTTAATTGGAACAAAGTATTCTTAAAATACTTTTTGGCTGAAAATTCGAGCTTATGCAAATTTGCATTGAGTAATGTGCATTCACCGAGAATTCCATATTACATTTTCTAACGATTAAAAACATTTTACATGTGCAAGTGTATTAAAGGTTTTTATTAATCTATATTGCATCTCAATTATTTAACAGTTTAGGAAATTTTAAGATGCGATCCAAATTTCCTAAAATATTTAATTTATAAAATAAAAATTAATATCAAATTGCTGACAATTTAGAATTTGTAGAAATTAAGAAATTTCATAAATATGCGTTCAACCATTTTAGCGTGGGTCAAATAATAAACATTTACTTTTATATCTGGCTAATAACTAAGTTGGTTATTAAATAAACCACATTTGGTCCGTTCTGGCATGAATGTTTTTGAAAATTTGTGTATTGGAAAGAAAAGGATAGATCTAGCGCTCAACGCCTCATATGTTAATAGGAGTAGTTGAGTGAAATTACTTAATAAAAATCAAATGATTTATTCTTATATTTTGAGTATTGTATAAGTTTAATACGATCAAAACTGATCTTTTACAATGTAAAATTGTAAAAATTTTTTAAGTGGATTGATAACCACTGAATCTCAAAATTAAGTTCACTCTGAATTTTAACTGCACTTCTTTTTATGGAGAAATAGGAGCATAACATTTAATGACTGTAAATTTAGCTTTCAAGTTTTTTCTACACACACTCCTTACTTTCAAATTATAAATGTTACAACACTTATTCTTGTATAATTTCATTGTTGTGGGGAATATAACTTTTTTCGTCAGTTTCTCTCTCGAAAATTAACCTTGTGACAGTTATTTGATGATCAAAGTACCGTATTACTAAATATATCTACGAGAACAGATTTTTTTTTTTTTTTTTTTTTTTTTTTGTAAAGTTGGATGATTGTTTCTTGATCAGTAAAAATTTATTTAAAACTAAACCTCTTTTATAATGACAGTTTCTAAAATTTATTTTGTAAAAAATAGTTTAAGTAGACATCCGCAAAAATTTCATGACACACTGCAGAAAATCGGCTATGTTAATGCAGCACTGATCTCCAACAACCACATCTAGATAGTACATGCTTGGTTATTGACTTATATCCAGATAAACCTCAAACTAGTTTGGGTTAGTTGGTAACCAAGAGCAGAATATTAGACATCATTATATGTGGGGGAGTATAACGGCAAATCTATTGACTACGTCTGCTTCTAGAGCAAAAACTGCTTATGAACTATTCAAAAGTTACAATTAGAGATCGATTGTATGTAACTACTTCTATCACAGTACAAAATAGTTATTATTGAATAACTTAATTGTAAATGATAAAAATAATATTATAAATAACTTCAGTCTTGGAAACAATGAAACATCTTATTATGTTCTTATACACTGGTTATGTTGTTCTTCAGCACTAAAAGATATCCTGGGCGAATCTACCAGTCAAAGAGAACTAAGCGTCCTTTTTATGTGTGTAGTGAATATTCCCCCTTTGCTTGGATGGCCGTATGATTGGAGTGCGCCTACGTGTCTTGAATTTGATGAAGAAGAAAAAATATGTCATTTTGCCACGCTCCGCCAATATTGCCGATGCTCGAACAGAGCTTTTATTATTAAGTCTCGCTATTTTCGGTGTTCTCGAGCTGACAATTAACTCGCGAGGATTGGACAAATTTCTCAGAAATAAAAGATTTCCTTGATTTTCCCAAGTTGATAGTTGTAGGAAATGTTAGTGAGTTAGGTTTATGTTGTTGACAGCTGTACTTTGCGATGCGAGTAGGTTGGTTTATCGTAATATCTTAAATCAAGGGCTGTGTAAAAGCCATATTTCTTCAAACACAGTAGTAATATCTGTAAAATACAAGGTAGAAGCCTTCTGGGATGTAGTTTTAAAGGAAAGTGAACTTTGTATATTGGAAAGAAAAGGATAGATTTTTTGGTGCTCATGGGACAAATTATTTTAGTTAGATTTCAGTACGAATTCTACAGATAAAACATTGTCATCATGAAGCTCCTTCCCCAAAGCTAAAATGCTCGTATAAGGTACACATGACTTATTTGAGTTTCAATAATTGAGATGGCCGACCAAACGGTATAGTGGTTAGCGTGCTAGCTTCTAAACCGCGAGGTTGTGGGTTCGAGTCCCGTGTTAGGCATGGGTGTTTATAAATGTATGTTGGCTTGTCTAATGACGAATGTTTCGGTGCATTATAGCCCTCGTGTTGCTGACGGAGCCAGATAATCTGAAAACAACCAACCAATAATTGAGATGAGAAAAGTGAAAATTGTAATTGATCAAAAAAATTTAGTAAAGAAAACATAAATTTTCTCAAAAATTACAGGATAGCTTTAAATTGCACCTTTTAATAACTTTCCAGGACCTATTCTTCACCACATATATACTAATAAAATACATAGTGCATATACCTACATGTGATCTGTCGGTCTATAAAAATCAACTTCCACTATTCGTAAAATTCTCAAATTTTAAACATAAATTAATATTCAAACTCTAATTTTGCTTCTGACAGCCAGAATGTTAAAAATTTAGTTAATTTTTTTTTTTTTTACTAACTTTTTAAGATTTAAAATTGCAACTCATCACCAGTTAAAAAAACTCTCACCCGATGACAGCACCGCAATCTTGGCAACTAAGGAGTTTGTAATAACGGAAGATTTTTTTCCCCTTGATAAAAAAAAAAGTGGGGGTGGGGGGGAGGTACTAACAGGTAACAGATTTTTAAAATTATTTCTCGAAAAGGTCTATATTAAAAGGATAATTTTCTTTATTCCCGAAAGGGTAAGGTCCGACTATTTTTGGAGAAAGTTTTTTTTTTTTTTTTTTTTTCATACTGTTAGTCTCTACAGCATACAAAAGAAGGAAAATGAGTGAAAATAAAAAAAAATTAAAAATTTAATTTAATAAATTTACACCCAAATTTTACCCAAAATTTATGGGTTTTTAGGTAAATTTAACGTTTGCGGTTAACACTGGCAACAAAATTACTATGGATAGAGTGCAATTTCCTTAAAAAAAGGTACATATAAGTTAACTATCTTGAAAATTACCTTCAAGATAAGAGATATCTTTAGAAGTTACTGAGATATGGTTGTTTAAAAAATATATTCCAAAAAATGAACGTCGTTAAAAATATTTTTTACATAAATTCGATTATAAATTAATAACTGTTGCACCTGGCACTGGCAAAGGTGAACATTACAAAGAACTTCTACAGAACATTTCACAGCAATATCTTTATCACTATTTAAGTTTTCTTATGAATGGTGTTAACGAAATGGTGAAAATTCCATTTTGCCGAAAATGAGTTTAAAGCACAAAAATGCATTGGAAACCTGTTGATATAATTGTATTAAATTTATCAATACTTTGTTCAAAATTGCCTTAGAAGAAAAGTAAAGCTTTTTTTTAGGAACTTTAAGAAACAAGCTTTCACAAAATCATATAAAAAATAATTGTGAAATTTTATAAAAATTTGACTTTTTATGGTAGTCGGATACCTTAATGGGTTTTTTTTTCCTCAAAGAAAAGGAGGTATTTGCGGGAAAAGTTTTAGAATTTTAATTTATGGGTTTGCGTAACAATGAACATATTTTAGCGAGTGAAGCAAGCCTGTGCAGCATTGAAGAAGCCAGCATGTGCTTGAGTATAGTTCAATAGTAATCGTTAGGCCTTATACCGATTAGACTCGAGGGACAATTTTCAATAAACCTTTTCTAAGTGACTATAGAACACAGATCATTTCGATCATTATTTATCATTAGTTTGGAGGTTAACATTTGGGTAGTATGTTAACTTAGTTATTTTTTTAAAAAATCTCAAATGGAAAAACACCTGAAATATCTGAAAATCACATTTTTTTTAGAAGATATAATTTTTTAAATAATAAAAAATCAATCATTATAAAAAGTAAAGTTCAGATTTATCTATTATATAAAACAAATATATAGTAAAAATTTCATAAACAAGCTAATAGTTATTTTTTCAAAAGGGTACGTCAAATTTTGAAAAACGACATTTTGAGAAAAATGTAGTTTTATGTCAAATTGTGACATGGCAAACGTGTGTTTGACTTATAAAAAAAATAACTACAAAGAGAACTATAAGAAGTGCAGGCCAAAATTGTATGTTAAAAGAAGCAAAATAGTTTGAATTCTAAAAACATGGAAAAATCACGAAATCTGCATTTTTGAATTTTTTAGCCTACTGATACCCGAAGTCAACCTAACATGGTACTAAGTACCCGGATAAAAACACACTATCTGGATACTTGGATAGGCAAATAATTTGCAGTCAAACGGAGTGTTTACTAAACGTTTTTTCATCTAGGTACTTAATACCAAGTTAAGTTGACTTCAACTATATAAATGAACCTTTTAGAGAGTGAATAGACTCTGGTTCGCAAAACGTCAAAATCTAAGATCCATACACATAGACCCACACAGCTAGTATCTTCATAAAATTTGGTATGCTATTTAGACGATAGAAAAATTATATGTAAAAAAAAAACTTAAGATAAAATTGTTTGTTTCCAAATGGGTTTATGGTATTTAAGGGTTTACTGAATATATCTTAAATAATTTATATCCTTGAAAAATCACTTGTGAAAATGTTTAACTATTTGTGAAGATCTTTTTATTTCTGTTGACTGCTTTAAACAACTTCAGTTTCCTAATGGCCACTGAGTACCATTCACAAATTTATCATATTCAACATTATAACATTTGAGGAAAAATTACTTATTTTTCAAAGTATATTTGTTACTTTCTGAAGTAGAAAGTTTGTTACTTTTTAATAAATTTAATAAAATCGTTTCTAAAGTTTTTTCTATACCTAAACCATTTATATTCGTGGTTCAGTGGAGATACGTTGACCCAAAACACACACACACTTTACCCACATAAGTACCCACAAACTTCCAAGTGTGACACTCACACTTCCCCAAACCTTTTGATATGCAACTAATTCAATCGCAACCTCTCATTTTAATCATTCGCTTTATTAAACAAACGTTCAAACCAAACGTGCTACTAATTAATCAAGATTTATGCTGAATATGAATAATTGGATATTGTATGCTAGAAGAATCCTATTACGTCTGAAATTCCCACACATTCAATTCAAGCTAGCACTTCTCAAGTCTAGTATCATCCCTTTCGCACTGCGAGTGCCACTAGTACAGTAAAGCACGTAAGCAAGTACATAATTATAGTACATATTGATGCGCTACGCCACTTACGAGACGAACGTGTGGTTGTATAAGAGTTATGGCGGTTAGTTGCATAGGCTATCTCTATATTTGTCGTGAAGCACCTAAAAGCTGTATCACAGGTAAAGTTCAATCTGTTTTACAGTATACTTTAGATGGGTATTGAATGTGTAATTTACTTAAAATTTAAATAAAGGTATAAAATTTATTGATGAAGTTAGAACACGGGTTTTCAACATGTCTTTTTTCATGTAGGGAAAGTTTGATATCATTACGTTAGTAATTATAAAAATCAATTGATAATAAATTTAATAGTATATTTATATGAGATAAAATATTTTTGTAGTATAATATCTTATCGATACTTATTTTTATAACTGGAACTAACAGTTTCCTAAGACAACGTATCATTATATGTATATTATTAAGCTACACAAAATTTTCTGGTAAATCAAATATCTAACTTATAGAAAATTCTAATTTTATCTATTTTATGAATGCATAAATCATATATATTAATCTTTTAATATTTTAAAAGCTTATCTTATAAACTAATTACAAAAGTAAACAAATTTAATTAAATTTTTGAATAAAAATAAATTTCTCTTCAATCAAGACAATGTTTTATTAATAAACTTTTTACTGAAAATAAACTAATTTAAATTCAATTTATAAATTCTAAACTAATTTATACTGTTTGAAAATGTATTCTCTTTTATTACCAAATGTGTTTTTGAAATTTACAAGCCATATAATAGACCAAAATATATTTATTTTTTCAATTTCTTGCAAAACATATAAAAAAAAGTTGTTTTCTAAAGACTTCAAAGTATTTGATCAACATCAAATATCCAATATAATGATAGTTTTGACTCTTTTCTTTTTTCAAAATAGATTTAAAAAAATGCTACAAATCTAATAAATTTTTAAAAATTTAATTTATAAATAGAAATAACCAAAAAAAATGTGTGTTCATCTAGAGCACAACCTGCAAGAAATTTATAAAACTCTATATCGCAGAGTAAAGTAGGGGAGACTAGTGTACCTAAGACCCCCCCCCCCCATGTACAGTACCCAAAAAAAATCAGAACGATGGCTATATATTCGGTTCTAATTATCGTAGAATCTTACGGTTTACACCATTACACCAAAATGTTTTGCTTACGATTTTCTATATATCTGATGCAATTTTTTTTTTCTTAAGAGACCGCTTACTAAGTAAAAGTAACGCTATCTTCGAAAATTTCAATACGAACCCTTATTTTTTATCATTTCATTCGATTTAAAATACATCATTTACCTTATATTCTAAATTTCAATGCATTATGTTGAAAAACACGTCACTTATGAGCGAAAATGTTTCGACCATTTTTTTACCGATCTTCAGGGAGAATTTCCATAAAACGAAAGGTATTTTTAAGGTTCTACTTCACAGCGGGAGAAATCGAACGGTCAGTGCGGCGTTTCACGACGTTAAAAAATACAAATATTAGTCTAAAATTGCATAGAAACTACTTGGATTTATAATGTCATGTTCAAAATTAATACAAAAATAGCAAGTAAATGCAAAAGTAACATAATTTATTTACATCATTAAAGATGTGCATTCTTCACACGAAAAAAATAAAATATCGAAATCTGTAATTTCAGAAGTATAACGTATACTACTGATAATTAGAAAATTAATAAAGATAAAATGTAGGCATTAGTAAACAGTATTCAGCAAAGCGTGATTATTTTACAGAAACATTTCACTGTAAACACAAATGTAACTTGATCGTTGAAATTATTTATAAAATGAAAAATTCACCTGATTCAGTAAAATTTTTAAAGGATAACTTATTGAAATTGCTTAAAAAATGTTGTTTTAAATAAATGTAATTTAAGAAAGTAAATTTTTTTTTAAAAAGGACACTGTTAAAAAGCACACAAAACAGATTTTCCACGATTCCAAACACGTTAGACAGATTGAAAAATGTAAAATAAAACTGCTTTGTTGGTAAAAAATAATTTTTTTTTTGTTGCAATTTTAAGAAATTCTATTCCGATTCACCCCGCTGTTCCTATTCAACTCATTTTACGATAATTGAACGTTGTGCAATTTTCCACACCTCTAGTTTACCTTGAATTAATCTGTGGTAGTTTTCAAAAGTCGTCTACTATACGATTCCTTAAAGTGAGCGTTTTTTACATTTTCGCTAAAAAATCGAAAACTAAAAGTCAAAATGGAAAGAAAAAAATTGTGGGGGGTTTTAGACCATGGTAAATCTAATGAAAGCAAAAAAAAAAAATATGTTTCTATTCAAAAAAAATTTAATATTGTTTTATTAATTAATAATTAATTATTAAAAAAGAAATTGATGCAAAAGTTGATTGCTATTTATGTTTGGCCATTTACAAACTATCTTTTGAAAACAAAAATTACTGAAATAAATAATTAATATAAGTATTTATGGCCAAAAACCCAATTTTTTTATTTAACATTAATTTATCATTTTCTTTTTATCATTTAAATTACAAACCATTCCTTAGAAAATTACGAATTTTTGTAGTACGACATTTTTTTGGATGATGCATTCAAATATGGGATAATATTAGGAGGTTGCTATTGAACATTTTAAAGTTTGTTTCTGTTTTAATATGTAGATGATCCCTCATGACAAAAAAAACTACTTGCAATTATTAAAAACCTTCCACGATTTACAACGGTACCCTTTGTTTGTTATTTCAACAATTAGAGCACAAGATATAGCCATCGTTCTGATTTTTTTGGGGGGTACTATACATGGGGCCACCCCACTTTCATTGAATAATGTTTAGTTCTAAGTTTTTTTTATTCACTTGGGGAAGTGGCAACACCCAATTACTCTTTTGGCAGCCATTTTGAAATCTTAGAAGAGAAAGCTGTGGCAAGGTATAAGTGGAAAACGTTTTTATATGATGTGCAGTTACATTTTACAGCTCATGCCTTTTATTGTTTTACAAAGTTAAGTCAAATACTATTCTTTAAATTCTAGAAAATAATTTTGTTTGTAACATCAAGTATTAACCCCTTGCCTGTGACTCTCGAACTCAGTTCGGGCAACGCAAATGCGCCAATTTTGGAATGCCCGACCTGAGTTCGGGCAAGAGAAAAATCGGTACTTCAATTCCGTGCAGCCGGAACTCAGTTAGGCAGTATGGCCCTCGTGTTGCCCTTGCGCCGTTAAATCTCAACCATCCCAAAAAAAAATTCAATTTTTAGTACGTTTTTCTCAAATATATTCCACAGGCAAGGGGTTAAAGGAGATGTTTAAATAAGTCCTTTCTCCATGTGCATTTTTAGTAGAAGACATTTTATATGAAATTACCAAGTCGTGTACCTAGGGACACATAGTTGCTTATTGTGTTCAAATTGACAAAACCAAAATATGGTGGTACTTCAAAGCGATAATGCATGCTGCTCATTTTTTTTTAATTAGTTTTTCAATTTACTAAAATACTTGTAGTTCACTAACAATTTGACACATTGTAATTTATTATAGTTATTATACGATAAACCAATGACTGATAATAGCTTGATATTGTTTCTTTCATAAAATTCATCTGTGTATGTTTGTTTTCTATTAATAATGGACTGAAACCTCACTTAAAGGAAATGGCCCTAGGTACAACGAGGTCTTGTACCTAGGGCCATTTGGGAAATTTCTTTCAAAACCTTCTATTTGACAGAATCTACAATTTTTAGTATTTATATTAATCCCAATGAGAAGTGCCGACCAAACGGTATAGTGGTTATCGTGCTAGCTTCTAGACCGCGAGGTTGCGGTTTCGAGTCCCGTGTTAGGCATGTGTGTTTGTAAATGTATGTTGGCTTGTCTAATGACGAATGTTTCGGCGCATTATAGCCCTCGTGTTGCTAACAGTTCCAGATAATCTGAAAAACAACCAACCCAATGGGAAGTAATTACTCTAACAATGTATGCATAACAGTTTCACATTTTTAAACGGCTCAGTGGCCCATTTTTTGTACATTGAAAATAGGCGACCCTAGGTGCACAAGTCTCCCCTATACTTTAACAATTTTTCTTAATTTCACAGTATGGTCGTCGATTGACGAGTTGCCTTATGGGAGTTTTTCCCATTCTAAATGCAGATGCGAAAAATGTTCCTTGAAAAATTTTCGGAGTGACATTTCCCCTGACATTCTGCAGTTTCGAAGATGTTTCGGCACCGCATAATGCTAATGAAGTTCTTGGACTAAGTAATGTATAATTTATCCAAACTATTTACAGGAAAGCCAATTAAATTTTAAAGCTGCTATTTTTAATTTACTATTATTGCTCCTTAAAAACGAATGAATCCGCTTTAAACTCTTGTGAAACTCTTGTTTGTGAAAGTCTCGTTTACCTCGATAAAAATAACAAAAAATGCACATAATATCACAGTCACAAATTGAAAATCAAAAAAGAAATTCAGATAGTGTCCTTTAATTCTTGAACAATTATAATTTAAGGCATCTTATAAAGACAAAGAGAGACCCGGTGCCCTGGCGAGTTAAAGTGTCGAGCTCGTGATCAAAAAGTCGCAACCTCGGTCTTGACTCTAAACACTAGTGTGTACGATAACAGATGCTTTAGCGCATTAAATCGCCTACCAAACGGTAGAGTGGTTAGCATACTAGCTTCTAGACCGCGAAGTTGCGGGTTCGAGTCCCGTGTTAGGCATGGGTGTTTGTAAATGTATGTTGGCTTGTCTAACGACGAATGTTTCGGCGCATTATAACCCTCGTGTTGCTGACGGCGCCAAATAATCTGAGAACAACCAAAAAACAACCAGCGCATAAAATCTGTCATGGCCTCAATATTCTCTGATTGCTGTGGAGGGAGTTGAAAGAGAGGTGCACCGTTAGGTGTCGACCTCATTATCTGGCTGAGTTCAAATTTACGAGGAGATGTATGGTTGTTTTAAGCACTTTAATTCGGCAGAAATAAGCAGCCACAACCGGTTACAAATATACAACAGTAAGAGATAGTGGTTTGAAAGTTTTGATACTTGCTGTCAATTTAATGTCTAAATAATTTTCTTCAATCACTCAAACAAGTTTTACTATTGAAGGTTTAATAAAGTTTAAATTTCTCTGGTTTTAGTTTATTTTGATAGATTTTCTTCTGGAATTAATATCGATAAATAAAATTACTTAGCGTTACTAAGTTTTAAATTTAAATGAAAAAAAAATGTTTATAATATTTAGTTTATAGTCGTGTATTTGGATTAAATATTGTCTTCTGAATGAATCAATAAATGACAGTAGAAAAAAATAGCCTTTCTATGTCAAAACAAAGTTTGATAATGTATATATAAATACTTATCCTTACATAATTTACGTGACTGAATTATTGTTCAAGTTCAATGGATTATGTATTTTAATGTAAGAGTAAATGTAAGAGTACAATACATTTTTATGTTCTAGATGTTTTATTCTAATATAAATCTATTTGTTTTACCCCATCATAATAATATAATTTTTGTTACTGAATTGACTAAATGAGTTTGAGATTTAACCTTTTGCACTCTTGCCTTTTTCGAGCGGAGGGATCAGCAATTCGACATTTCGCGGCATTTTTTATTCGATTCTAGGTTACAGATTCGCTTCATTGAAACTAAACACAGTCATTGGAAATGCATCGAATTTCCGCATCAAACCTAGTGGTCATCTCGTGTTGGGGCATCCAATCATGTGGTGCCTAAGAGGCGCCGTTCGAGCGCAAAGGGTTAAAATAAATTTGTTGCTTTGAAATGTAGAGCGTCTTAGTTATTAGTTATTTCTTTCTTCATACTCCGCAATGTTAATTCTGTTTAGGTAAAATCGTTATCTATTTAAGGATTATAACATTTGCATTGTTTTTCTGTTAGCTTTCCTTATTTGCGTGAATATTATGGACCATCTTTTGTTTAACAATACAAATAATTTATATATTTCTTCAAATTTCCAACAAATAAAATTTAATTAACTATATATAATTCATCTTCTATTAATACATTAAATATATGCCACACAATTAGCGCTCTTTATAAAACAAACATAATGAAAAGAGAAAGGCAATGGTTATTAGTTTACGTATTTAAAAAAAAGTCTTAGTTAATTTTTACCTATTTAGTGTTGTAGCATTTATATTAGAAAACTAATTGCAAAAAAAGAGCTTTATCCTTAGTAGATAAAGTATTCTTTAAAATAACACTAGACAAATATTATTACCTGTTATTTCAGGCACAAGCTTTGCCTTTCATTCTCTAGAAATTTTTAATATAAATCTTAATAAAATACTAAAATATATTTTTGAAGCATTAATTTAAAATAATTAATTTTTTTTAGTTTACATTGCATTTTTGTTATTTTTCTCTGGATTGAAGTGAAATAAAAGCCATGGATAAGTGCGGTCACGTGTTATAAAAAGATAATGAACTCCTATTTTATTAGAAAATCAACACAGTATGTGTTTTTAAAAACCTTTTCACATTTCTCTTCGATCACAAGTAGTTCAAGATTTTTTTTTTTTTCAAATAATACAAATAACTTAAAGTTCAACGCAAAGATTTCAGGAGCAAATGTTTGATGTCCCCTTATTCTTAAACATCAATATCTGGACATTGGAGAATTATTTATATACTTCTAGATCTTTTTAATATATATACATGTATATTATTCTCTCATTTACCTTGATACTTTTCAATGAAATTAACTTAAAAAAATAATGAAAGTATCAATAAAGAAAGTATCAATAAACACCTCCCTTTTTTTATTACTATGTGTAATGAATTTGTTACCAATATTTATATTTATTTTTTTCGCAATCCAAGTTCATTTAAATTTCGATCTTTCTTTATTAGTATTGAAAAAACAGTACAGAAAATATGATTGAATAGTGTGAAAATAACTCGCGATTGATTATAATGTGCATCGATAAATGTCGGTAAGCTGTCTACATTTACAATCACATGTTAAATGCACGAGCGACGTCTGTTTTACTTCCTTTGTAAAAACGGAAGAAACCAAGACAGCAAAAATCGTGCCTTAAGCCATTTTTTACCCAACCAGAAATGCATCATGCAACGTCGTTGCAAAATTTTGAAAAATTATAATTATTTTATAATAAATACTGAATCCTAACGCTGTAGCTCCCAAACGTTTTAATAACGGTATAGTGGTTAGCGTGCTAGCTTCTAAACCTTGAGGTTGCGGGTTCGAGTCCCGTGTTAGGCATGGGTGTTTGTAAATGTATGTTGGCTTGTCTAATGACGAATGTTTCGGTGCATTATAGCCCTCGTGTTGCTGACGGAGCCAGATAATCTGAAAACAACCAACCCAAACTTTTTAAGCCCATCTGATGGTTGTGGGGTTAGCTCTGTGGCCTTTCATGCCAAAGTTGCTGGCTTCGAATCCTGGGTTAGGCATGGATGTTTGTTGTGGTTCGAAATCCACCTTAAGCTGTAGGTCTCTGCCTAATTAGTCGTCATTGAGCAAAAAAATAGGTCATTGAGCGTACAAACCAACCAACCCAAACATGTTAAATGCATCAACTTGCAGTATTTCAAGTTAGCTGATAACTTTTAGTTGGTATTTCATTATTCATCTATACAGAAAGACTGGATCATCGAAAAATAATGACGTGTTTCAAGCCGTTTGACGAAGAAGCAGTTAAACACATTCACATAAATCTAGTAAAGAAAATAATGAGATAACGTAACATTTATCTCTGATTCTCCCCGTTTCTCCTTATCTCTGTGTCAAATTTTCAAGATGAAGTCCTCCTACTCATAGAAAGAGGTGGCCCATAGATGACCTACTCAAAGGCCTGATTTTATCCCGCTCGACTTTTTCTGATGATGCATCTATTACATTCTGTACCATGAACAGATTACAAACCTGAACCATCTAAAACATCTTATAACTTAATACCTACCTCCACAAAATTAACTCCAGATATATTTTGGAAAACAATGTTGGAGACTGATCATAATTTTGACGCCTGTTGACCCACTATTATGGCACATATTTGAAACATACTGTAATACGTCTGAAACTTCAGAATTTTTTAATATTTTCGAGAAAGAACCATGTATGTAAGTGTTGTTTATTCCCCGCAATAAGGTTCTGAAATGGCATTCATTTTCGAGACCCCCGAATCCCGATATGCAATAAAGATAATCGCAAAAATCCCACCTTTCCCACTGACGGTCATGGGAATGGGCGAAATTCTACAGTTGTTTTCCCTGCAATAATTTTTAAATTATATTTCTAATTCAAATACATATTTTTTTTTTTATTTATTTTATTATTATTATTATTATTTTTTTTTTTTTTTTAGATAGTTTATAACCTATCATCTCAATAAAAATATTTAAAAAATATTTTATTTTAAATTTTATTTATAAATTTAAAAATTGTGTATTGCTGGAAAAACTGGGAATCAAATGACGTATATATACGTGATTGACCGTCAGTGGGCTAAGCCATTTTTTACCTAACCAGGTTTGCCGACCAAACGGTATAGTGGTTAGCGTGCTAGCTTCTAGACCGCGAGGTTGCGGATTCGAGTCCCGTATTGGCATGGGTGTTTGTAAATGTATGTTGGCTTGTCTAATGACAAATGTTTCGGCGCATTATAGCCCTCGTGTTTCTGACGGTGCCAGATAATCTGAATACAACCAACCTAACCAGGTTTTCCTATTTTAAAATAAGGTAAATCCAAAACTACTCATTGAATTGATGCTACACTCTTTTCACCTGGATGGTAACCTGTTGTCTCCTGTATAATATAGAAAAGGTATTCTGAAGGTTTTCAATCAGATTTTCTGGATTTAGGACATTACCTTAATGTCTCAGATACGCTTGATATATTTTCCACCAATAATTTCGTAATCAACGTTAGTTCGAATTATTAGAATCGTTTGATACTATGAAGTCGTGATAGAAATTAGCATTAGCATCCAATGAATCTCTAAGCGCGAATCTCGAATAATTTTATTTAATTTATTTTTCACTTTCAATTACCCATATGTTTATATAGGGTAATGAAAGTATAGCATTCGGTCAAAAAAAGAAATTTAAATTTTTTCACGTTTTGGAACACCTTGATTTCAAAAAAGTGGTCTAGAAAACAATATCTGTCTGTGTGTACATGATCAGCATAACTTCCGAACAAATTGACCTATAATGTTCAAATTTGATGTGTGGGTTGGTAGTAGCAATGGGACCTACCATTAAAGATTTGCCGACCAAAAGGTATAGTGGTTAGCATACTAGCTTCTAGACCGCGAGGTTGCGGGTTCGAGTCCCGTGTAAGACATGGGCGTTTATAAATGTATGTTGTCTTGTCAAATGACGAATGTTTTTTGGCGCATTATAGCCCTCGTGTTGCTGACGGCGCCAGATAATCTGAAAGCAACCAACCAACAAGGACTTCGTCAAAATTGCGCATGCGCATAAGGTTTAAATCATGAAAAAATCATCTTTTTCAGCAATTGCTAACGGCGCTAAAGATTTTGATTAAAATCTCTGTACTAATTCCTCTAAGGTGTTCTAATCACCACCACCTCGAAAATTCCTGTAGAAATTCAATAAAAGTGTAAAAAGTTGAAAAACGAATGCCTTTAACCCAGTGCTCTCTGCCCGTGAGCATCGCTCATCAACGATTGGTTTTTGGCTGTTTAATGCACAAGAAAGGACAATGTAATGTCTATAGAATAACATCACCAATTTAGCCATCTTGGTGGGGGTTTTTTCCTCATGTAAAAATTATTGCCAAAAATAGCACCAAGCTGGCAATTTTTATTTAAATGAGAGAAAATAGGAAAACGGTAAATAACACCACATTAAATTTTAATGCAATGACCAATATTTTCGTGAAATTAAAGGTTGTGCGATGTTACACACTCCTAGTTATATATTACTATATCCCCAACCATACTGCTAGGGTATTTAAATATCTTTACTTAGTCAACTTTAAGGGCATTTAAATACGACTTTATTGGGTTAACCACGCTTCCTAATACGATAAAAAAAAAAAAGTGCTCTATGTTATCCAATATAATATTAATTCGTCAATATCGTCTTTTTTCAAAAAATTTAAAGCAAAGAGCTAATTTTTCATCTGCATGGCAAAACAGGCTATTTACATACGAATAGTTGGTTGTATTCAGATTATCTGGCGCCGTCAGCAACACGAGGGCTATAATGCGCCGAAACATTCGTCATTAGACAAGCCAACATACATTTACAAACACCCATGCCAACACGAGACTCGAACCCGCAACCTCGCGGTCTAGAGACAAGCACGCTAACCACTATACCGTTTGGTAGGCTACATACGAATAGTAATACACTTAAATGCCGTCTCATTGAAACCGTACAAACAACAATGCATTATGGATCGTTAGTGAAAAATTAGAAAAATTGACTTTTTGTTTTCTGAATAATAATAATACCCAATACAGTTAATCTCTAGAAATTTATTTTATTCGATTTTGATGTGGGACAAAATACTGAATTAGTATTTCAATATCCATTCCTTTAAATGTCCCAATTAAATCCTCGTAAATTAGATCCAATATGGTTTAATTGTGAAACAAGAAAACCACCAAAATCTAAACAAAAAGCTTTCCAAAATGTAAAGCCTTTTTAACCAAAACAGGATGTGTGAGATTTCAAGTATCCTATTAGAAAACAGAAACAAAAATAATTAATAGTTTAAAAAACTAAAAAATACGCTTTAATAGAAAAGTGAACTAAAAAGTAGAAAATAATTTTAAATAAGTTTGATAATAGAGTGATTAACAAGAAATATTTATTTTATCTTAAAAAAGCGTGGGGTGCTTGATGTCAATTGTTGAAAATATTTAATGACAGATATTGGTAGAAGTAGAGCCATTATGAAAATATCTTAAAAAACACCCCACGCTTTTTTACGATAAAATAAATATTTCTTGTTAATCACTCTATTCTTATTTCAAACTTATTTAAAATTATTTTCTACTTTTTAGTTTGTTTTTCTATTAAAGCATGTTTTTTTAGTTTTTTAAACTAATTATTTTTTTTGTAAACTCTAATTTTTTTTTAGTTAGTGTACAAAACTCTCCAGTTGTTTCTGCCAATAGTCACATGCTTGTCTCAAATTTAAGTCATGTGTATGCCTTAGTACACACCGTATTACTTGGAACAAAACACTACAGTGTCTCTGAATATGAAAAATCACTAATCCTGAAGATCCTGGTAAGGATAATGCGACTAAAAAAACACGCTTTGTATAACTGTCGTTCAAACGACAAATCTTTCAAACGGCATACCAGGGTTCGATTCCGGAGAAGGTTGGTTGGAATTTAACAGAGCAAGGGCAACACGAGCTAATCATTGTGATAAAGCGACAAACTTATTGAATTGTCATCGGTCCTTAATAAGTATGCCAAATTTCGAGTTAATCCGACGTTTTGAAGGAGGTCAAAATCATGTTCAAAGATTCCGTTACATACTAACATACATACGTCTGAAGCTAATAAAAGCGTATTAATAAGAGTAAATGCTTACGAGGAATGTATTGATACTAACAGAGAGATTTTTTTAATATGCTGGTGGGAAAGCAAGACAATATGTATTCTTCTCTGGGACCATTAGAAGATAGTCTGGTAAATACACTACCTGGCCGTAAAAAAATCGCCGTGTAAAATAAATTTACAAATGCATAAGAGCCCTTGATTAACTCAGTAGTTCCAATGATTCACATGTTGCTGCTGCTAATTTAACCTTCAAATAGTTCTGAAACACTGTGCAATTGATCATTTATGAAACAAGAATTTGTGAGGTTGTTTTACGCGGTCATGGAAAAGATGTTTAGGTGTTTAAACAGGGTAAATTAAAGGTCTGCATCAATTAAAAGAAAACGACTAAAATTGCTGGAATTGGATTAAAAAGTGTCCAGCGCATTATTGAAACCTATAAAGATAAGGAAACTGGTGAACCGCCAACATCTTGATATAATGTGGTCTTAAATTCTCGGGACTGAAGATCTCTCAAGCGACATGTGAAGAAGAATTGCCAAAAATTAACTCTTCAACTCACTGGTCATGTTATGAAACTGAAGCAAGGACTAATAATGATATATAAGTCGCCAAGTGATACTAAGTTGTTGCTTGTTTGTTTTTTTATCCTGGTTGAGTCGTATGTCATTCGCCCCTGTAGTTTTAATGTTATTATAACCCTTTTACTATGTTTCGGTTGTAATTAAAAGGAAATTTAGTTTACAGTTAACTTTTTCTCGACTCTCACCATATCAAACCCAAGAGTTCTTACAAAACCTTTTAAGTCACTTTCACCAGATAAAATGTATCCCAAAAATTAACGTTGAATGTACTGAGTATCCATGGGAAAATATTATTGCTTACCTTTCAGATTGGTTGGTTGGTTGTATTCAGATTATCTGGCGCCGTCAGCAACACGAGGGCTATAATGCGCCGAAACATTCGTCATTAGACAAGCCAACATACATTTACAAACACCCATGCCTAACACGGGACTCGAACCCACAACCTCGCAGTCTAGAAGCTAGTATGCTAACCACTATACCGTTTGGTCTGCTAAAAAGGGTCCGAAATTGAAAGGCAGGAAATTATCGACTGATTAGTCAAATTTCACATTTTGAAAAAATTTTAAACCTTAATTAAATGTAAAATTTCTAGCTTTCTTAAAACATAGAGCTTGCTTTTGGATGTACAGTTAGTGTTAAGAAATAGGAAATCTTACACTTCTAATTATTTGCAGCTCTGCGAACGCGGCAGTGTTCCGCCACAAGTCCGATGTCAAAGCGGCAGACATGCTAGTGTATACTATGTTGACTGACTTTAGGCCGGTATTCCACTCTTCACGGATCAGCTTCTATTATAGCTAGAACACTGATTTTTTGCCATCGTGTTGCACCGGGTGAGTGGACGAAAAATAACCACATAATAGATTGAACAAGGGAAAATGACAAAAAAAATCATTTTTAAATCGCCGATGTCATCAGAATTTGGCTCTTGCTCCGATTCTTCTATACAAAACTCCAATTTAACTTTACTACACTGATTACTCCGTAGGATGGATCGTATGGATCCTTTCGCTAAAAGAATATAGTTCCGAGAAACTCATACATTTTCAAGTAATAACAATAACCTGAGCAAATTGTTTTGTATTAAACTTACAAAATATGTTGAAAATGAATGCTTTTAAGTTTAAATTTTATTCATGTTTTACTCTCCTGACAAAGAATATTTTAAGAGTATTATAGCGAATCGTATGCTTAGACCGAGCTCTTTCCCTGACGTCACTCACTTGACGAATCCAATTGGCGCGTAAATATTCACTTCACCAATGTTTACTTAAACGACGTTGCTTTAATTTTAATAGTGATTCAGCATCAACAACCTACATATTTAGAACTTTGATTGGTTTAAGTTTAACGGCGCAGGGGCATTTTTAGAACTTTAAAATCCGGTGCGAAAAGAATAGTAATGAATGTTTTTAAGATGAAAAAAAATGCATCCAGAAATTTTATAAAACATGATCCACGCACAAGTTTCTGACCTCACCGGTGTTTCTTTCTCGAGTATCGGTAAAATGATGAAAGAATTATGAGAAAAGGACAAATTATCGACTCCTGGAAAGAAGTGACCTTTAAGACAAGAACAAGGAACTCAATGTCATTATATGCTAACCATCTTATACATAATTGCCGAAAAACGAATAAGATATCAGAAAATTTTCAAAATGTTTGATTTTTGTAGAAATTAAAAAAAAAATATTTTTAATATAAAAAATATAAAATATTTAAATTAAATTTCAAAGGGCAAACAAAGAATTGACTCTAAAAGATTAAAATGTATAGCTTCGCACATATTTTCAATTTAATTTTTTTATATAATTTTTTTGTTACAATTTGTATAATACCAATGTCCAGAAAAAAAAGAATCAGTTTTTAAGATATATACTGTTTACAGGTAAAATACTCAAAATGCACAAAGAATTTTAGTTATAATTTCAACTGCCCAATTTGCATATTTAGTGAAAGAATAGAACTTAAGATTTTAGCAAAACGTATTAGATTACGAATATTTTAAGTTTTAACTAAAATATTACGAAAAAGTAATAAACTCCTTAATCATAAAAAAAAACTTCACAAAATACCCATATTCATGTATTAGTTGGTTGGTTGTTTTCAGATTATCTGGCGCCATCAGCAACACGAGGGCTATAATGCGCCGAAACATTCGTCATTAGACAAGCCAACATACATTTACAAACACCCATGCCTAACACGGGACTCGAACCCGAAACCTCGCGGTCTAGAAGCTAGCACCCAAACCACTATACCGTTTGGTCGGCCATATTCATGTATTAAATTTCTTTCAGAAAAGTATCCCTTTTCTAACGAGCCCTTTTTCGTAATGCAGAAAAAAATACGAGGAAAAATGCATCTATTCCCTCACTCAAAAATAGGATTTGCCGACCAAACGGTATAGTGGTTAGCGTGCTAGCTTCTAGACCTAGAGGTTGCGGGTTCGAGTCCCGTGTTGGGCATGGGTGTTTGTAAATGTATGTTGGTTTGTCTAATGACGAATGTTTCGGCGCATTATAGCCCTCGTGTTGCTGACGGCGCCAGATAATCTGAATACAACCAACCAAAAATAGGATTTCTTTTTTCGAGTGTTTACCTAATTAGGCAGGAAAGTTTGGTAATAATCGCGCCATATCTGCCAACACGGTTCATCCCATCCCCCTGCAATTCGATAATGTCACCTAAATATGAAATCACGCTACGCTAAAACCGGTTCACATCACTTACTGATGTTTAATTAAATTGGAGTTTAGTATAGTTGTGACCAAAACTTTATCCAAGCCTACAGCCAAATTTATTTAATAAATTTTGTCATTCTTTTTTCTTATTCTTCTCAATTTGATTAGAAGAAATGCCTTTAAATGGTTCAATACGAAATTCCTGTTGGGAATTCTAACTAGGGTTAATGGCTGATGGAAACGGGTCAGCCGATTTCGAATATTAATCTTTTACTCAATTTCAAGAAGTTACTTTAAGTTGAACTAGTAAAACAGCGCAATTATAAATAAGTAAAATTTACTTATTTTTCAATTAAATCGCATGCTTATCAAAGCTCTGGAAACACGTGTTTCAACTTTGAAGTAGAAAAACACTTTAAAAAAAAAAAAAAAAAACTTTAATAAGTTTTAAGGTGACAAGTTGGTTTTGAACTACTTACCTTCTGATCACTAGCCTGCCACCTTAACGATGGCACCACTGAAGATTGCTTAACTTTCCCTCAAGATTATAACGAATCTTATTTTTCAAACTTAGCGAAAGTTGTTATAAAAAAATTTTTATATCAACTCATAACCCATCTGATGGCTCTGGGGTTAGCGCTCTGGCCCCGCATGCCAAAGGTGCTGGTTTCGAATCCCGGGCTAGGCATGGATGTTCGTTGTAGTTCAGAAGCCAAGTTAAGTTTTAGTTCCCGTCTGATTAACCGTTATTGTGCATAAAAATAGGTCGTTGAGCGTACAAACCAATCAACCAACCAACTATATCAACTCATATGTATAGCTGGTTATCCTCTATTTCTTATTTAAAGCAAGTACTCATTTTTAGTATGTCATATTTACTCAACATAATTACATATTTTTAGTATGCATTTACACATTTATTTACTCAAGTTAAAACTAGTAGGTACATGCTTTAAAAAAAAAAAAAAAACTTTTTCTTTGTGTAGTAAGGAGAATTTCTACTTATAAGAAACGAACAGGATATGTATTACAAACTTAATCTCTCCACAATTTTGCATCAGGATTGTCATTCTCAATACAAAGAGCCGAATGTGAATCTAACGTTGCTGTCGCTTACGCTGATACGTTGTATCTGAACCAACAGCCCCTCGAAAAAGGTGAACATTATATTCTAGTAATTTTTCTCTGAACAACTTACCGGTAACAGTCGCCTTGTCAAAGATGTTGAGGTCTGTGCGACCGTCCAACGTGATGCCATCCCATACAATACTCACTGCATTGCGAAATGATGCTTTTCCATGCTGTTTGTTTCGTAATAACACGCTCTCTCCATATTGTGTTACGACGAGAATCGGTTTCTAAACGAAATTTTAACTCATCACTGAACATGATATTTATCCATTGTTGATTACTCCATTTCAGATATTCTAAGCTCCACTGCAAGCGAGAGCATTTATTAGTAGATATCAAAGAGATGGTGGGGAAAAACTTATGATCTTCTGGCATAGATATCAACTTGCCTCCTACAAACAGTTTGTCACGAAACTGTGACTCTGTGGCGGTTGCATGGGCTAAACTAAGTTGACTGGCAGAGATCTCTCTCTCTCTCTCTCACTGACATTACGCAGTAATCGTCAAATAAAGGTCCTGTCAAGCAGCTGTAACCTTTGGCTGACCTGATACTGACCATCGTGCAACATTTTCAGTTCTTTGAAACCTCTTCCACAGTTTCGAGATGGCACACTGAAACACATTCAGGGCTTGAGACAATTTCGTTTATGATCGACCAGATTCCAGCATATCGATTATTCTACAGCTTATTAACTTGCCCAATTTTCATTTCTTATACATCTTTCGCCATTATTATCATTGGACAGAAATTCGTAGCAAACATTTGCGACATTTCTATCAAATTTTCCATACCACACATTTTCCACTGAAGCATTTTTATACTCACTCCGACATGTGGTTTTGTTATGCGCATGTCAACGGCGATTTAAATTATTTGCATGTACACAATGTTTTACCTTTGTCTTAACGATTCTTCACATGTAATTTTGAATCATTTCTACAGTTTTAATGCCTTCATTTGCGTATTTTATGAAATATTCTACACTTTTGGACATTAGTGTATAATGAAAGTGGCGTAAAACCAAATGTCAATTTGATCAGGTAAAAAATTCTGCCAGAAAGTTTATAATGGGTCATTTGACCCATTGTGGTGTGTTTAGTGTTCTTAGTGCTCAGTAAGCTTGTAAACTTAGGAAAAAGTTGCACCTTTTTATAAATTACTAGAAACTAAAAAAAAATTTCACACATTGTTAGCTTGCAAGCTCTAGTAAATCCCCAAAACAAATTGGCGAATTTTTTGGGCCAAAATAATCGTTGATAATGCATGGCCTTGGAACATTTTAGGGTCTGACTAGGTGCATTTTACACTAGATGGAGTAGTGAATACTCAGAACTGTCACATATGAGGTACGACAAAACCTAATGTTGTGCATGAACAGTCTCTGCATCCTGATTACATTACTTGTATGGAGTGGCTTTACTGTTGAATTCATTCTTGGTCCCTTTTTCTTTGAGAAAAGTACGCCTCTTGACCCTCAAAGGTGTTTTATTACGGTGACCCGCTATTGGAAGCTTCTTCGACAGCAAGTCATTCCTGCCCAACTAGAATGAGAGTGTTTAGAGACCACTATCTTTAAACAAGGAGGTACACCACCTCAGATTGCACGACTAGTGACAGCACTACTTAGTGCCCATTTTGGAAATGATCGAGTAATTTCGAGAAGTTTTTGCCCCCTCGTTCTGCGGACTTAAATCCCTGTGACTTCTGGTTGTGGGGATTCCTGAAAGATCGTGTGTATGGAGAAAACATAAGGACTCTGCCTGAATTGAAAGCAAGCATAACACATCATGTTGCTGCAATTGATCGAAAAACCCTTCGCGCTACTATTGAGTGCACTATAACACGCTATGAACATGTGATTAACGGAAATGGAATGCACATTGAACATATACTGCGATTAAATAAAACTTGTGTTTCCAATTAGTGGTTTTTGTACGTTATGCACCCCTTTTCCCCTGGTGGAAGAAATTCGAACTATTAATTTATCTTATTGCAGATCTCTTTTCCCTATGATCCATATAATGTATACACCAAGTTTCATCAAAATCCGTTCACCAGAACAGATTCTACGTAGATCTAAACAGGGTAACTTTAATTATAACCACCCTGTATATTGCATTGCGTGCGGAACATTATTTCAGTTACAATTTCAAGCTAAATTTAAATTGTAAGAAATAATAAAGAGAAATGCATGGCCAAACTTATTGCTTGATTGGAAACCTCTCCCTCAGGAATTTTCTGGTTGTGCCCCAGCATTTAAAAGTACGGTCCTATACATAAAATGACAAGCAAACGAAACTTCTCCATCGATACTAGTGCTGTTAATAGAAGGATTAACACAGTAGGTGTGGAAGCCTATTCATCTTCTAACAGGTCTAATAGTATGCAAACGAGCATCATTTTGTAGTCGGCACTGCAGACCGAACAGCGTGCCAAATGAAAGCGCAACAGTAATGGGGAAATCGGAGAGAGTACATTACTCAATAAACGAATCGTTTGATAAACGATATTTGGAGTAGGGGCTGTCCTGCGAGCCGGTGATTATGGCTTCACGAGAAAGAGAATTGCTTTCATCTTGTGGTCATCCCTGTGATTTGTCATCCATTATGGACTGGATGATTGCTGCTACTCCGGACAATCACGTGCGCCATCTCAATTGGAGTAGCTCGCCTCAACTTCTCATTCAAATGAGTTTTTACGTATCTACAGGGTGTTTCAAAAGGACTAGTTATCTTTGGAATTTAAAGCTGCGATAGATAGACAAGGTGAAATAAGTATTTTATTTATTGGCAAGGACTTAAAAATAATGTATAAAAGTGCTCCAAACTAAACTCTAAAGAAAAAAATACAAATAATCTGCTTAAGGGCAATGTACAGTTTACCCTGGGCCTTAGGTCCAAGCAAATTTCCAAGTTGTTGTTTTTAATTTGAGTTTTATAAAACATCGATACATCAATATAACTGAACAACATCAGCATGCATCTATTTATACAAGTAGACGAAGTATGCTCATGCCCACAGAATGCCTTTCCAGCGCTCACCAAAGCATTAAGTAGAGAGGGACACAAGACCATAATTTTCACCAATTGAAAACAATACCCTAGGACAAGGTCCAGGGTTACAAGGTTTTTCAAACAGTAGGTGGTGCTGTACTCATCATGTAAAGTTCTTTGTATTTTAGGGAAACTGTAATTTGTAACTAAGCATAAAATCGTATCATGATAGATATAAAATGGCCCCTTGGCATTCCAATGACAAGGCGATAGTAAACATTAAGAATGTGAAGTATTATAAAGGAAGTTTCTAATTATATTTATTTTGATTAAAACCATCTAAAACCCGTAGAAATAAACTGATATTCATAAAACTTTGCATACGTACTGCTCTGATTACGAGAAAATGTTATATGTTAAAGAATCGACGTTAGTTTATATTTTACCACCGGTTTGAAATGTGGCGCTTAAAATATTTTAGTTAACTTTGCATGTTGAACCTTATCAGTAAAGGCCAATAGAAATACAATCCAATAAAGCAGCGTTTGCTACTAACTTTTAGAAGTGGGCCGTATGACTTATGTTGGCGCTTTTCGTGGACCGGATTCACCAAAATATGTATCATTAATTTTATCGATTTAATAATATATAGAATTTTTGAAAAATGAAAAAAAATATATAAATTTTTTTTTATCTTAATAAAATTACAATTGATATTTGATTTTTTTTTTTTTTTTTTTTTTTTCAAATAATTAAAAAAAAAATAGTTTTCATTATTGGTAAATAAAAGTCTAATAAAATTAATCTTTTGTTTCAACGTGACTATGCGAATTCACTTAACTTTTATTTAAAGTATTAGAACTGTTCTTCAAGATTACTCCGCTTTAGTTGATATCAATAGTGAGACGATGGAGGTCGAAATCGTTCAGTTTTTTTTTTTATAAAAGAGTCAGTGTGTCTTTCGTAGTATTTGTTGCAGTCAATTTTAATCAATTGTCCAAAAGAGATTCATTTAAGTTATTACTGTATTCATTCTTGATGAAAACCACCTTGCTGAAAGCTTCTTCCTATAGCTTCTCCCGGCTCGTGTGGAGAACTCTGTTCTACATAGTGAACACATATTATTTCGGATAAATTACAATTATGCAAAGAAGTCCATATCGTGAAATTTAATTTTTTTTCCTTTTTTTTCCCCCTGTGGTGCAGGCGGTACGCAGAAAAATCTGTCGCGGGCCAAATCCGGCCCGCAGGATGCGTAGTGCCTGACGCTGCAATAAAGCGTTGAATATCTGTCCTCCAATTGTTTTATTCGAAGAGCCATTTTCAAATATTTGAATAATGCAAAAATTATTTTAATCTTTTGAGAAAATGAAATTGCTTTCATTTAGAAAAAATACTTATACAAAGTTTGAAAAAGATATGTTGATTACTATATATTTATAGGCTAGATGGCTCTAAATAGTACGCTCCGTATGTTTTATTTTTATAACTACATGTATCAAGACGCTTGCCACGAAATCAAAATATACGAGTTTTCAAATATATTTAAAACGTCAAACAGTTGGTAGCATTACAGTTATTATGCAGTGCTCCTCAAAAAATAATACAAACGGTATAAAAAAAATCCCATTTCAGTTATAAACTATTCTAAACAAACAATTCGTAAAAGGAAGTGTATCTGGTCGAATGCCCATTAAAAAAGTATCTGCAAATTGATTTTCACGGAAAATTTGCTCTTTTTTTTTAGAATTTTGTAGAGATAATGATTTAATTCCGCTAGTGTAGTATTTAAGACAACATACTAGTGATTGTAGGGAGTTTTCTAGTTAAAATATGTCCTTCACGCATTACAAAATGGGTATATATCTTATTAATAACTCAAACAATTTTATCGAAGCAACCTAATTAATTGAAGGTGTCACCCTACTACTACTACATCCCGAAGTCTCTTTTAACAGTATAGTGTCCGAGAATGTTTCAAACAGGTACATGTTGTCCCAAAAAGGACTGACAAATTTGAAAAATGAATTTAAAAAAAAGAAGGAAAGGATAGAAATAAACCGTTTTCTGCAATCTACTTGAGCAACTACGGAATATTATTTCTCATTTTTCAAAACTAGTTACTAAGTTCATCAATAGATCACCCTGTTGAAAGAAATATTTTTAAAAATAAAACAGTTTGAACATATTGCAAAGCTTCTCTATAAAACAATGTTTCAATTGCGCCTTGTCGTTGTTGGGATTGGAGGAAAACATACTTCTGTAGTTTATAAAGCATGTTCAGACCATTTGTTTTTTTCATTTTCTACGTATTTTTTTAAGTTTATTCAAACAACAGCGCCATCTGTTGATGAACTCTGTAACCATTTTTAAATATTGTCGAGAAAAAAATTCTATAGTTTCCCAAGTAGAATGCTGCAAACGACAAATTTCTATCGTCTTCCTTTTTTTAATTCACTTTTCAAATATGTCAGTCCTTTTTGGAACACCCTGCAAAAGCATTTATTCTTAAATTTTCACCACAAAATAAGCCATGTAAACGATAAGATGTTCTCATATAAAATAATTCGCAGGTGATATCATCGCAGTCTTTTGTTTTAAGCCGAATCGTAAGTACATGGAATGTAATGACATATCCTAATCCATACGATGACACTTACTTGATTGGATCAGTTGTAATACAATGAATAAGCCACTTGCTTGACATCATCGAAAGAAACCCCTTAATAAATTGACGTCGACATTTTCTTGTATGCTATTTTTATACTGCCACATAAAATATCAAGAAGTTACAGACCCAGATGCTTGCAGTATTTCAAAATTACCTACAAATGTAGATTACGCTATGATAAAAGTTATCTGTACAAAGTCAGAGCTCCTTAAAATAATGGTAAAGCATTTAATTTTGTTTATTTTTTTGTGCGAGATAGGGAATAATATAAATCTCAAAAGTCTTTCGCCGGATGTAAGAATCTTTAATTTGACAGTAAACATTCAATCAATATTTAAATTTTTATGTGATCCCTCAAATTAAAAAGGTAAAAACGGAAAGCAGTTTAACGCAAATTTTATCACACAAATTTAAAGAAGAATCATACATTTATCATGAGGTCGCACTTCTTTAGCTACTGTTGATAGAGTGTCTGAAAAAGTACTGACACATTTGACAAATTAATAATAATAATCATAAAATGAAACAAGATAGAAATGTATCGTTTGCTGCATTTTACATGGAAAATTAAAGAATTTATCCCATTAATTTTTAAATATAAATTACAAAGTTCACCACCAAATGGCCCTGGTGATTAAAAAACCTTCTTTTACCATGTTCAACAAACCATAAAACAATGTTTTCAAAATAACCACCATATTCAACAACGGTATCGCAGCAAATAGTTCCTATAATCTTCCTATTCTTTAAAATCATATTTATAATGTGTCAGTCCTTTTTGCGATACCTTATTCCTGAGAGAACATATGAGGCGTTGAGTACCAGAACTGACTATCCCATAATTTAATTTTTGCTGTTTCTACCCCCATTATTTCAAAAATATTCATGCCAGAATGAATGGTGATGTGGTTTATCAAATGACCAGCTATCCTAGCCGACAGATAAACCACATTTGGTTCATTCTTGCAAGAATGATTTTGAAAAAACGGGGTAGAAACAGATAAAATCAAAATGTTGTATAATCCGTTCTGGCATTCAACGTCTCATTATAAAATATTATTAAAGTATGGCACGGCTGTTAATTAGTAAGACTTTATTGTAAAGCCATCTTAACAAAGTACTAATAATGTTTGTACTTTGTGGTAGAAAACCTGTTTTTTATTCTATGCAAAAATGTAGGGACCTTTCATAGTTTAAAGTCTTCGTCAGCCCGACTCTGTGCCTTTATCTTTAGACCTATTGCTTCAATTTTGCGGCCACAATAACTGCGAAATATTGCTTTCAAAGATACAAATATTTAATAGGTAAAAAAACAGTAATAAAAACTCATCAACAAAATTCGAAAGAAATATAAGTAGACGTGATTTATTACCCTTTTTAAAAGTTTTTTAAATTGACTCATAAAAACTTTTTAAAAATAAATAAAAAAAAGTACCTTTTCTTACCTTTAAATTTTATTACTAAGTTTTTATTACAGTTGTTATGCCTGATACAAAAATTAGTGTGTTTTAAAAACATATTTTAGCAAATATTGTGGGTAAAATATTGATTTATTGGTCTATGGAACAGGATTATGATGCCTCTTAAACATCAATATAAAGGGTAACATAAAATCTCATTTTAAATTCTAAAATTTGATTGAAAACTATTATAAATAGAATAATTTATAAGTTAAGCAATATTGAATATTATTTAAATCTTTTATCGCTTTTGAACTGGCTTTGTTTAAGTTAAAGGAGAGTAGATAATTAAAGTTATTGTTGAATAAAACATTTTTTATGATACTAATTCAATTTTAATTCGGAATTTGCTGACTGTACGCTTTTCTTTCTTTTCTGGTTCTCAAAATTTCCCGAATGAACATTGTACTTCCCACTTTCACAACGTAATAAGTGGAAGAAATTTTAATCCTATCATAACCTTATGTTCTCACCTTTATGCATAGTTTTTGTTGAATGATTTAAAAATACACAGAAACTTAGCTATGTATTCCTTTTGGGGGGGGGGGGATTTAATTTTACAAGTAAATTTATAAAGTCGACCTTGTTTACTGATTCTACATGTATTTTAGTAATAGAATAATGTACATTAGTTGGTTCTGAATACAGTTGGTCTTACAAGAATCACTGTGATCACTATCTCTCCCATTGTGGTAATAAAAAATTAAGAATCGTTATTTTAAACATATTGAAATGTATTTACACCAGAATTTCTTACGTTAAGGAAAAAGATGTAATTTAAAAAATAAAGCATTCACATTCTCATTTTGACTTTCACATATTATTTGGTTTCCCTTATTATAGTTAGCAACTCTATATTAGTAACAGAAAAATTATATTTTCAGTTATAAAATACTTTACACACCATGGTCAGTTTTTCCTTTCCAATTTATCACACTTAATTTTCGTAGAAGAAAAAATTAACCTCCACAAAACTTTTTTTTTTCTTTCATTTCAAGGTATAATAAATATTCTTTGTTACTTTGAGGAAGACTAAAACCAGCTCCAGTGGTGGTGGTAAGACGATTAGCTGCTGATTGGACGTTTCGGCGCATTAACATTTTCAATTTAATTTTCATTTCAAAAGGGTACGAATCGTATTCAAACTTAAATCTAATTTTTTTTTTTTTTTTTTTTTTTTTTTTTTTTTTTTTGCAAATGAACTGTTTGATTTCAAAAGGGGGATTTCTGCAGTGTTAGCCGAAAGCACTTTTTTTTTTCATTAACGATTTTATGATACACCATTTGGTGTTTATCCGAGGTTTCTACCATTCATAGACACTTTACAGTAGAGCAGCAAAATTTCCGTATAATGATAGATGGGGACATCCCTTTGAACATCAATTCCGTTGTTTTTCACTAAAGAGTTTCACTAAAGACACTTCGATTTATCGCATCCCCAACGTTAACAGTCGTAAAATTTCATACCCTCACACATTATAGTTTTGTTATAAACTTTTTGATTGAAATAGAATCACGAGAAATACGCGAAATTTGAAACTTTAAAATAGCTTGTGTGGTAAATTAAACCTTGCAAATAGGTAAGGAAGACTGTGATCTTTCCAAAGTAACTTAAAATCTAATTACTTGGTGGAGAAGGGAGGGGGGGGTCTCATAGGGTGTGTTTTTACGGGACATACATTTCATTTGAGTAACACCGAAAAAAAATTAGACTGCTCTGTGGACCATTGAAGACGAGAAGATTAATTATAGTAATCAAAATATATGACGCCGACCAAACGGTATAGTGGTTAGCGTGCTAGCTTCTAGACCGCTAGGTTGCGGGTTCGAGTCCCGTGTTGGCATGGGTGTTTGTAAATGTATGTTGGCTTGTCTAATGACGAATGTTTCGGTGCATTATAGCCCTCGTGTTGCTGACGGCGCCAGATAATCTGAAACAACCAACCAACCAAAATATATGACATTATTAAAACTATCAAGTACATTCTTGAATAACAACTGCACTTCTGGAAAGAGATCCAAACCTTCCCACGTGGATCTTCAGGTGGCCATCAAGAAGAGGTGTAAAAAATCATTATTTCAAGTTTTTTTTTAATTATTATTATTATTCTTTTTAACTTTACTAAAAACGGGATAACTTTTAAATATAATCTTATTTGATTTGTTTTTGAATTGGAATTTTCTTGAACTTGTTATTTTTTTAGTTTTATTTGAGTTTTGTTAATAAGCATGGCTTTATCATCATTTTCTTCTGAAATTCCAAAAGATTTATGATAGCAATGGCAGCAAAATGGCGCTCATGTTTACGGTTATAGGTACAGAAATTCGAAATTTTCGAATGGTAACATCCATTTTTTCTTGTCGCAAAATGCTCAGTGCATACGAAAACCCGAAAGAGCGTTGGAACGGTACGTGTCGCTACACGTACAGCTACAAAAAACAGACGCGTTATGCAAACACAAAAACAGCTCTGCGAACAGCCAACAAAAACATGATCGGGGCGCACTGAGGAAATTTATATATGACAGAGACCAAATACACCTATATATGAATATCTTGTGATCGGCATTCTGTGATTGGTGTCTTTGGCCTCTTCCATATGCAAATTTCCTCCGATCCTACGATCGTGCTTTTGTTGGCCGTTCACGGAGCTATTTTTCGTGCGTGCATAACTCGCCCGTTCAGTGTGATACACGTACTGTTCTAATGCTCTTTAGAGTTTTCAAATGCTCTGAGCAGTTTGCACCGATAAAAAGTAGGCATTGCCATTCGAAAAAAATTTCGAATGTATATATATATATATTTCTTGTATATATACATATACCAGAAGTGCCTGATTTATGCCAATTAGGTAGAGACCTCATTCGGTACATGCCATACCTGTGTTTCAACGATGTCCCTGTATCTTCACAATGGTGTTATCCATTTCTTCAGAAAAGGTATAGACCGAGTCTGTACAGTTCCTGGG